>CM030363.1:193649202-194138370 GCA_017893485.1 Hemerocallis citrina
AAGCCCACACAATATCAACTACCGATCAAGGATGGCCATCAAAGTCCAAGCTTTGGCCGAATTCATCGCAGAAAGTACCATCCCCGTTCCCCCTAAGGAGGATGAAGACCTCCCAGTCTGGAGTGTCTACGTCAATGTTTCCTTTTGCATCGAAGGAAGTGGGGCTGATGTCATCTTGTTTGGCTCAGATGAGTTTATCCTCTAATACTTACTCCATCTTAACTTTCGAGCCTCCAACAATGAGACCGGATATGAGGTGAAGATTTTCAGCCTTCTCTTTGCTCAGAAAGCAGGGGCCCGAAAGGTGAAAGTGTTTAGAAACTCTCAGAGGTGGTGAACCAGATCTGGGGAGAATATGAAGTCAGAGATGACCACATGGTCAAGTACTTAGCTTACGTCAATAAACTCATGGCTACATTCTAAGAGGCTGAAGTCACTTTCCCCGTGAGGGAAACAGGTAAGCAGATGCCCTCTTCAAGTTAGCTTCATCTTCCTTCGAAGGACTCGACCACACTGTTCTCATTGAAGTCCTACTCAAGCTAAGTATCAAAGAGGAAGCTTTGGAGCTCATGGTCGTCATTCCTCGAGCACCCAGAGACAGTTGAACGAAACCCTTCATCGACTTCCTCAACAATGGAATTCTCCCAGCAGATCCTAAAGAAGCAAGACAGATTTGGGTTAGAGCAGAAATATACATAATTGTTGAATGAGTCATGTACAATAGCTTTTAGATGTTGATAGATGGCTGACCTTACTTGTGATCCCTCTCTCCGAGGAGGCTAATTATGCTCTTAGACATGTACATGAAGGAGTTGGCAGCGGCCACATGAGCGCGAGGTCCCTTGCTCAGAAAATTCTTAATCATGGGTATTGTTGTCCCTCACTCATCGACAATGCCCAAGAATATGTTCGCCGATGTGCCCCCTACCAGATTTTCTCCTCAATCAAGAGGGTATGCCAAGCCGACCTTAGGTCCATGTCTTGCCTGATCCCCTTCTCCATGTGGTGGATGGATATACTCAGTGTTGATTCTTGATTTTGATGATTACAACATAATGCAAAGTTGTTGTTCTACTTCTTAAATATTGCAGGATATACAAAGGCAAAATGTTCTAACAAGTTTTACAAGGTTCTTAAAGCAAGTTGATCAAGCAAAGCTACAAACAAAGCTCTTATAGCTAATTGATCAAGAAAGCTACAACGTTGCCAGCTTACAAGAAAAAGATGAAGGCTAAAAGCTCCATCTCAAGACTCAAGACTCAAGACAAGACCTATGCTTCAATTTATTGTATTAAGTGTCTTGTAACAATTGTAACTTTTTTATTTTCTTTGAGTCTTAGAAATTCTGTAAAAGCCTTGTCACACACACTCACACATTATCTTTAAAATAATTGAGTGTTTTTTCAAACTTAAAAAGATCGAAACAAGATTGAAAAAGCTCAGCTATTAAGTACCAGTCGACCGCCATAAGGCACCAGTCGACTGTTCTAGTACGAAACTAACTGAACTTATTCAAATTCTGACCAGTCGACTGTTCAAGTCGTTTCGACAGTTTACTGATTTCAAAACTTGATTTTTCCGAATTCAAAAGTTTTATTTTCGTTGGTTGATAGTTGGTACAACTGCTTCTCAATGTCCAGTGATTCTAACTCTATAAATAGAGTATAGAAATCACTTGGAAGAGGTTAACAACTTATTTCCAAGCTTTTTGTTTATCAAGTTCTCAAGCTTTTGGTTTTAACAAGAAAAGCATTGAAAAACATTCACCTTCTAAGTCTTGGTTCTCTGAAATCAGTCTAGCATAATAGTGATTTCGTTTTAGACTGATTTCGGAAGTTGAACTAATAGCCACGCATAAAATTACATCCACAACAAGGCTATAGGTTGATTGTAAACTTTTGTTGTTTTTCTTCACTCGGGTTGTGAGAGTGGTTCCTCTCGGTTAGAGAGTAGGGCTTTAGGGTGTAGATTCAGGTTTTCACTCTTGGTGGAAGAGTGAGTTGCTTTCTCTAGTTGTGAGAAAGGACTACGGGTTGGACAAGGTTGTTGTCTAACACCGTAGGGTGTTCTTGTAATTATTTCAAGAATAGTGGAAAATCTCAAGTTTGTTGCTTGGGGACTGGATGTAGGTCGGGAGGACCGAACCAGGATACATCGTGTGTACTCTGTGGTTGTATCTCTTTGAACTTGCATTTTATTTTCTTGCCTTTTAAGTTCTCTGTGAAACTTATCTGGACAGTCGCCTGTGAATATTTTTTAGTCGACTGGTCAGACTTATACTACTTTCTCTCTGAAAACTTCTGTGATAAGTCAACTGGCTCTTCTATAAGTCAGATGATCAAACTCGCTTTAAAATACTCTTCTTAACTGTCGCTCCGGTCGACTGGTTTATCTTTTCAAGTCGACTGGTCAGAAGAAAAGTTTAATTCCGCAATTATTTTTTATAAAACACTATTCACCTCCCTCTAGTGTTTCTTGCCTTGCCTACAGGATCCAACACTTGGTATCAGAGCTTGGTTGAGTGCAATGGCAACTACTTCTAATGCAAATCAATACCATGAAGGCAAATCTACACAAAGGCCACCCCTCTTCGATGGAACCAATTACAACTATTGGAAGTGTAGAATGAAGATCTAACTTCAGTCCATCAACTATAAAATATGGAACATGACGGAGACCGAGTATACCACTCCTACCATTCCATATGCACAATGGAATGACGACATGAAGAACCAAATAATGAACAATGCAAAGGCGATGAACGCGCTATTTTGTGTCCTTAGAAAGGAGGAGTTCAACCGTATGTCCAATGCAACAACCGCACATCAAATTTGGCACACACTCGAGGTAACTCATGAAGGAACAAAAAAAGTAAAAGAATCTAAAATATCTGTTCTTGTTCACAGGTTTGAAATGTTCCGCATGAAGGAGAATGAGAATGTGTCCGAGATTATTACAAGGTTCACAGGCATTACAAATTCACTTGTGGTTCTTGGAAAGACATATACTCAAGCCGAGATAGTGAGAAAGGTACTTCGTGCACTAACCCCCGAATAGGAGAAGAAGACCACCGCCATAGAAGAGGCCAATAATTTAACACAACTTTCTTTTGAGAATCTTGTAGAAAATCTTATGGCTTATAAGGTACAACTTGAAGAGCGCAAGAAGGATGCCGAACCACAACAATCAAAGAAAAAGACATTAGCATTAAAATCCATGTCGGACTCCGAGGATGAAGAAGAAGATGAGGAAGACATTGCCATGTTCACGAGAAAGTTCAAAAAGTTCATAAGAAAATGTAAGTTTAATTCAAAATCTAAGGAATCTAATGAACCTCCAACTTATTTCAGGTGTAACAAGACAGGCCATATGAAAAAGGATTGCCCACTAGAGAACGCAAAATCTAAGGGAAAGACATCCAACTTCAAGAAGGATAAGTACACAAAGAACAAGTTCGTGAAGAATAAAAAGGCATACCAAGCAACTTGGGATGACAGCGATTCTTCGTCGGAAGAAAAAATTAATGAGACAAACGAGGTTGCAAACGTGTGTTTTATAGCGTCACAAAATCAAGTAAGTAGTGAGTATGATTATAATGATTTACTTGATGCTTTCAATGAAATTTTTCAAGAACTTAAAAAGGAAAAGATTAGAGTTAAGAACTTAGAGAAAGTTAATCAAACACTTTCTCAAGAGAATCTTAACCTTGATAAAGAAGTAAAATCCTTAAATTATCGTATTTCTTAGATATGGATCTTGAGTCTCTAAAGAAAAATTATGAAGAGATATCTAAGAACGTATCTGAATTTAATAAAAGAAAAGAGAATTTGAATGATGTTCTTCAAAATCAAGTGAAATCTAGTCAAAAGTTTGGACTTGGTTTAAAAAGTCCCTTGAAAAATTTCATTTTTCTAAGAACGCTAGTGTAAATAAACCTGTACCTATTTCAAGTGTTAAGCATAAACTTTATGAGTTCTTTGAAAAGCCTAAAACTATAAGTTTTCATGATAAAGGAAAATCTAAAATTCAGCCAATACGACTGAACCCATCCACCAGTCGCCTATCCAGAGGTACTTAGTCTTATTCAACGAGAAAAATACCTCAGCTAAGTCGACCTATACTACCTCCCAGTCGACTGATTAATAGTAAAAGTCGACTAAAAGGTGCTGTAAAGTCGACTGGACAGAGCAAATATGTATGGGTTCCAGTCAACCTGAGTTTGAAAGATAGAATTACTTATATTAATTCATATATGCTTAATGTATGTTATTCTGGTAATTTTATTTCTGCTTATGGTGGAAAATCAAACTCATCATGGGTTTGGTTTCCCACAAACTAATTTATTTTGGACCAAATGAAAAGGGTACCATATTCACATTAAATATTTTATAGGTACCTAAGAGAGATCGTTGGATACTTAACAACGTGTAGCGCCCCGATTTCCAATACTGAAAAAACCGAGACACGAGCCAAGACCTTTTCTTCAATTTGTCACAATACACAGAAAAACAGGAGAATTTAAAACTTTTCATTCAACACCCAATGTATTACAAGTCTGAATATTATACAACTGCAATACCTTACAATGGAGTTACAATATTACCTTTACATTTCCAAGTATTACAACCTTCAATATCTTACATCAGAGTACAAGGAATGAAGAACAACACTTGGTAACTCTCACTTGAGTACTTCTCAACTAATAGATAATCAATACATATACTGCAGCAGAACTAAACATAACACTGACTCCTTGCTTTCCTTGCCTTGAGTCCTCCTGAATCTCGCCTTTGTACTTCGGCGATCCAGTACCTATGGAAGTTGGGGCATCAGTATTCACTGACGCTTAAAGGCTGATCATATAGCAGCGAATCTCCCAATCAACATACAAAATATAGCAATGGTGTTGGTGTAGTTTAAGTGTTCGTGAGTGCTCCCTATTCTAACGTCAGCAAGTCTCTGAAGCAACATGCAGCCCATACTACATGCGACCCCATCTCAAGCCGTTTCTCCATACATAGGGATTTGAACCCGCGTTACGCATTCTAATTGTACACAACCTGTTCCTGACAATACTCCCATGACTCTGTGAGGTTGCAGAAGGGGTCAAGTCCCCCTACGCAGTCTGCTTATGGTGTCTCCGTTTTCCACTACTACCCGGCACGCCGGACCTCACTCGATCCCAGTATATCGGGCCTCGTTCCAAACTCAAACTATAGGGTCTCGCAAGCGCAGAGTAGCACGAAGCCTACCCTGTGGCACCCTCTGGGGTCTCGCAAGCGCAGGACTACACCATGCATCCTGTGGCACCCCAGCCACGGTATTTCAGGAATTAACAGTGCGAGATACGCAACCCGTGTCCTCAACTCGTGAGACTGCACCGTACGTATCCCTTTGACGGGAAGGTACAACCCAATATCACCACCTAAGGCCTGCCTTAAGAGACAAGTTGGTCGTAAGGCGCCCCCTACAACCAACTCCTCTCTTTTCGGCCAGGGTCTAAGTAAAATGATCTTTATAAGTCACTACCCTAATGATGTCCCTGACTCGAACAATCCTAGGGATGACAATATTATAAACACAACGTGCTAGGTCTTAAATTAGACTTCGCGAGACAATTCTACTAGGCTGCTCAACTTAGGCTCACCAGAATCCCTCAGGATCCGGTTCGTGGCTCATCGATCCAAGACTTCGGTCGTGCGAATATACATGCATGCCGCTACCCTAAACTTGGATTCCGTCTATACTCCGGTCCTCGATCAACCTACCCTGGTTAAGATTCGACGGTACACAAGGAGTGACTCCTCCACAGTTCCTTAGGGTAAGAAAACATATGTCTTGATGGTCGATAGCCCTTAGGGTGGTAATATCACCTTAAACGAACACAACGAACTGTGTACTAGCTAACAAGCTATACACGAGTAACCACCACATACGAGCTAATAAGCTACGTATGAAACAATAACTACCTACGAGCCAGGCGGGCCTCGTAGGAAACAACAACGTGCATACCAGCCAAATAAGCCGCGTATGAGACCAACAGCTATGCACGGGCCGGTCGAGCCGCGTACGAGACAACAACCTACATACGAGCCAAATAAGTTACGTATGAGACCCACAGCTACGTACGGGCCAGTCGAGCCACGTACGAGCACAACCATATGCAAACAACCATACAGATAATCAATCCAACCAAACGTGCTTACTAGCAAACTTGATCTTCTATTATTAGAAGCAACAGAAGAGTCTACTAATAGTCTATGGTCGGTGTTCTACCAATGAAGAACCGAAGGCGACATAACAGTCTTTATCAAACTAACTATCACAAGTGGTCTTCCCAATCCTTATTACTTCAACCTATAGTGCCTTAAGCATGGCATACAATCGCAAGCATCTTTTTACGACAATCTAATTATATAACAGAACCACTCACCATAATACTCCTAAGTACGAATATGATTAAGCATGTGCTTATATCAATCTTAGCATGAAAATCACTATGATCTAGACATGAGGTCCACTACGGTCAAGCATAGGTTATAACTTGAGCGTGAACGCTTACTACTTATAATGACTAATCACCACAACCCAACCATGGGTATATAACTAGTATGAACATACAACATTCCAAGGCATGGTAGGTATTCTAACATTAATCCTACAACATTCTAAGCATGCATTTAAACTTTAACATGGTATACCTCATTCCTAGACATGGTATGCTACTTTCACATTAACACATAGCATGGTATACATTTTAGTAACATTCTAGTCATGTATACTGGTTAAGTATCAACCTACAATATGGCATGAGTTTCTACAACAATTCTAGCATGGATAGAATATAACATAAAAATCACTACAACTAACCATGGGTAGTTCCCTTAATTTAAGCATGAGTATCTACTATATTTTAAGCATGAATTTCATTAGCATGGATACCATTAACTTAACATAACCAATAATTAGCATGACACCTATTTACTTAGCATGAATAATGATTAAGCATGATCATCTACTAACATAGCATGAACAAATACTTATCTAAGCATGGGTATCATGTAAACATGAATATTTATTTAATCTAGCATGGTATACAACTTCCCTATAATTAAACTAACATGGTATACAACTTTTCTACCATTAATCTAGCAAGGTATACAATTTATCTATAAGCATGTGAGTATGGATAATTTAATCTAGCATGATATACCACTCCCCTACAACTATCTAGGCATAGATAATTGAAACTAGCATGGTATACTACTTTCTTATAATCATCTAAGCATAGACAAATTTAGCTAGCATGGTATACTACTTTCCTACTATCATCTAAGCATAGATAAATTTAGCTAGCATGGTATTTACTTAGTAATTAACCCACAATATTCCTAGCATGGTAGATTATTTTAGAATAAATCCTACAACATTCCAAGCATAAATAACCTTCTTAAACATGATAGAAAATTTTAGAATGAATCCTACAACATTCTAAGCATCATTAAACATGCTAGGTATTTTTAGAATAAATCCTACAACATTCTAAGCATAAATAACCTTCCTAAACATGATAGATAATTTTAGAATAAATCCTACAACATTCCAAGCATAAATAACCTTCCTAAACATGATAGATAATTTTAGAATAAATCTTACAACATTCCAAGCATAAATAACCTTCCTAAACATGATAGGAAATTTTAGAATGAATCCTACAATATTCTAAGCATCATTAAACATGCTAAGTATTTTTAGAATAAATCCTACAACATTCTAAGCATAAATAACCTTCCTAAACATGATAGGAAATTTTAGAATGAATCCTACAACATTCTAAGCATCATTAAACATGCTAGGTATTTTTAGAATAAATCCTACAACATTCTAAGCATGAATATTATTTCTAAACATGGTAGGTATTTCTGAATGAATCCTACAACATTCCAAGCATAAATATCCTTCCTAAACATGATAGGAAATTTTAGAATGAATCCTACAACATTCTAAGCATAAACATCATTCCTAAACATGATAGGTATTTTTAGAATAAATCCTACAACATTCTAAGCATAAATATCCTTCCTAAATATGATAGGAAATTTTAGAATGAATCCTACAACATTCTAAGCATAAACATCATTCCTAAACATGATAGGTATTTTTAGAATAAATCCTACAACATTCTAAGCATGTATTTAAACTTAGCATGGTATTTACTTAGTTTATATGACATAAAATAAACATCTACCACTATCTATTACTACTACTACTTCATTTTAACCAAGAACATAACATACAACTATCTACTACTACTACTACTTCATTTTAACCAAGAACACAACATACAACTATCTACTACTACTACTACTTCATTTTAACCAAGAACATAACATACAACTATCTACTACTACTACTACTACTTTATGGACATAAAACATCTACAACTACTTCTTTTAACACTTACTACTACTTCTTTATTTTAACAACATACCACTACTACTTTATTTTAACAACATACTACTACTACTTTATTTTAACAACATACTACTACTACTTTATTTTAACAACATGCTACTACTACTTTATTTTAACATGAACATAAAACATCTATAATTAAATTACTTAGTAAAAAATCTTTATTAGCATATGTTTCTTATTATTACTAGTGGACATAAAAGAGATCTTTTTAATCCTTTTACAACTAGTGAGTAGGTTAGTTCCTTTTTCATAATCAAAACTAACATCTAATTTATGTTCTTTTTACTTAAGAAAACAACAATAATGAAAATAAGGTAAGAACCTTTATTTGGTTCAACCAACATATGCTTATCTTTTTAGTCCAAGTTCAATACAAGTCCTACAACCAAAAATGGTTGTATAAGAATGTTCATATGCTTTATGTATAAGTCCATATTCAAGTCCTACAACCCCAAAATGGTTGTATGTACAAGTCCATATGTATATGTCATACTACTACAAAGGTTCAATCTTTATGTGTATTTAACACTACCATTTGTTTCTTTTCTTTTTTATGTGGTTATTACCTTTAACCATTCACAAACATACAAAAATAAGTACCACATACAACAACATCATCACAATAAATCATTCTCAAAGAACAAAAGAAACAAAACAAGGAGGATAAGAAGAAGAAGAATCATCAAAACAACAATACAAACAAACAATCAAACAAAAGAGAAACCCCCACCTTAGTCTTTTTTTTTTGGAAGGACTTGCTTGCTTAACCTTCTCCTTCTCCTAGCTCTTAGAACTCCTAGGAAAAACCTGTAAGAAAAACTCTCTTGTTAGTCTCCTCTCTTTCTTTTCCTTTTCTTTCTTTCTTTGTGTTTTCTAAAATGAGACAAGGTGTAGAAGGAGGGGGTATTTATAGGAGGGGATAGGAGGGGGAGAGTGTAAATGTGCACTCACATTTTGCACAAAAACCCCCAAAAGAAGCCAACCGGCCATGCCCTAGGTGGAGGAGGGGTGAGGTGTAGGGTATGGTGCTAGGTATGAGTTGGAAGCATGGTAGAAAGTGATAAGGTTTCTAGAAGGGGTTTAATCTTCTCATGCATACAAACCGTACTTTAAGCCTCCTAATCAAACCCTAACTATCTTATTAAGTTGTCATGACAAGGATGAGTACATTGTCCAAAAGTACATACTACATACTTTGTATAATGTACTAAGTACCATACACTTGTATGTATATGTATATATATGTGTATACCAAAAATTCCTTATATAATTCTCATAAATAGTTTAATTTGAAAATAATAATAAAATAAGTTTTTATTATTAATTCGGAGGATCGCGCTATCAATTTGATGCACTTCGGATGTACACCGACCGATATATGCGCGTAGACACTGTTTGTGGGCAAACCGACGAAAAATCAGCAAAATAATTTGATTTTGGAATTAAAATAAAATAATAATAAAATAATAATAAAATAGTAATTTATATGAGGTAATATCCGTCCGGAATATTACACAGCGGATGCTCGAAGCACATGACTGGTCATGCCAACCTCCTATCTTCCATGCAAAACATTGATGGAGGAACAGTTACATTTGGTGACAACAATAAAGGAAAGGTCATAGAAATTGGTATGGTCGGTAAGCACACTAACCCCTCTATAGAAGATGTCTTATTAGTTAGTGGACTTAAGTATAACCTGTTAAGTATTAGTCAACTTTGTGATAAGGGTTATAAAATCATGTTTGAAAAAGAAGCATATTTAATTTATAATTCTACCATGCAAAATATAATTTTTCAAGGGTTTAGGAAAAATAACATTTATGAATTGTGTTTGAAAGCATATGAGTTTTCGAATAATTTTTGCTTAGTAGCTTCTAATAACGATTCTTGGCTTTGGCATAGACGTTTTGGCCATGTGAATATGAAAAACCTCTCTAAATTGTCTAAGTACAACCTAGTTAAAGGGCTGCCAAGACTATCCTTTAAAAAGGATAAGTTATTTGATGCATATCAACTAGGTAAACAAATTAAATCTACTTTTAAAACAAAAGAAGTAATTTCTACTAGTAGGCCGCTCGAATTAATTCACATGGATTTTTTTGGCCCTACTAGAATTGCTTCTTTAAATAAAAGTAGGTATGTTTTTGTTTTAATAGACGATTTTTCACGATTCACTTGGACTTTCTTTTTAAAACATAAGAATGATGCTTTTGAAGAATTTGCTAATTTTTGTAAATGAATTCAAAATCAAAAGTCTCTTACCATAGTCACTATTAGAAGTGATCATGGTGGAGAATTTGAAAATGAAACATTTGCAAAATATTGCAACAAGAATGGTATAACTCATTCATTTGCTTTTCCTAGAGCTTCACCACAAAATGGAGTGGTTGAAAGGAAGAATAGGACTTTGCAAGAATGTGCACGTACCATGCCTGTTGAAAGCAATTTACCTAAGTATTTTTGGGCTGAAGCTGTTGCTACAGCTTGTTATGTTTTAAATAGAATTTTGATTAGGCCTAAGCTAAAGAAAACATGTTATGAGCTATTTTTGATAGAATTCCTAAGGTCTCTTACTTCAAAATATTTGGATGTAAGTATTTTATTCTGAACACTAAGGATAATTTAGATAAATTTGATCCTAGATCTAATGAGGGTATCTTTATAGGATACTCAAATAGGAGTAAAACATATAGAATCTTCAATAAGTCAACAATGACTATTGAAAAATCCATGCATGTTGCATTTGATGAATCTCTGTCTTCATCGACTTTAATTGAAGATGATGAAACTAATTCATCACCTTTAAATAAAGTAATTACATCTTTAGAACAAACTAGTCTTGCAGAAAAGTCGACCGATAAGGAAGTCAGTCGACTGTTGTAAATCAGTCGACTGAAGGACTTGTCAAGTCGATTGATCCTGTTGTGATGTCTCCAACTTTACCAAAGTCTTTTGTTGAAGTTAGAGATCATCCCCATGACTTAATAATTGGTGATATTTCACATGGTATTCAGACGAGATCACATGTTAACATGATATCTCACACAGCTTTCTTGTCGGATTTTGAACCGAAGAATATACAAGAAGTGTGTGAGAATGAATTTTGGATGAATGCCATGCAAGATGAGTTAAACCAAATCATAAAGAAAGATGTATGGGATTTAGTTCCACGACCTCCTGATCATACTATAATTGATACTAAATGGGTATTCAAGAATAAGTTAGATGAATCAGGACAAGTTGTTAGAAACAAAGCTAGACTAGTTGCTCAAGGGTACAATCAAGAAGAAGGCATAGATTTTGATGAAACATATGCTCCTGTTGCTAGATTAGAATCAATTCGTATTTTATTATCATTTGCTTGTTTTATGAATTTTACACTTTTTCAAATGGATGTTAAAATTGCATTCCTTAATGTGTTTATAAAGGAAGATGTTTATGTTAAATAACCACCAGGTTTTGAACATGAACAATTCACAAACCACGTTTTTAAATTGAAAAGGGCTTTGTATGGTCTTAAACAAGCACCTCGTGCTTGGTATGATTGATTGAAGACTTTTCTTTTAGAAACAGGTTTTGAAATAGGTAAAGTAGATACTACTCTGTTTATTAGCAGAATTAAGAATGATATTTTAATCATACAAATATATGTTGATGACATAATTTTCGGTTCTACTGATAGTAATTTATGTCAAAAGTTTACTAACACCATGAAAAACGAGTTTGATATGAGTCACATGGGTGAACTCAATTATTTTCTTGGACTACAAATTAAGCAATCACATAATGGCATATTCATTAATCAAGAAAAATATGCCAAGGAATTACTCAAACGGTTTAACATGGATAGCACGAGTAGTAAGACCACACAAATGGCTACTATCAGTACCCTTGACAAAAATGAATTAGGTAAGAGTGTAGACCAGAAACTCTATCGAGGTATGATTGGCTCATTCTTATATATAACTGCTAATAGACCGGACATTATGTTTAGTGTATGTTTGTGTGCTAGATATCAGTCAAGTCCTAAAGAGTCTCACTTAAAAGCTATGAAACACATTTTAAGATATATTAAAGGCACGTCTGATTATGGTCTATTTTATCCACGCACCGACAATTTTCAACTTTTGTCATATAGTGATGCGGATTTTGCTGGTAGTAAAACTGACCGCAAGAGCACAAATGGAACATGTCACTATTTGGAACATTCACTAGTCTCTTGGTGCAGTAAGAAGCAAAATTCGGTATCCATATCTACTACAGAAGCTGAATATATCGCTGCAAGTTTGGCTTGTGCCCAAATTTTGTGGATGAAACAAATCCTATTAGACAATGGTATTTTATTTGAAAAACCTTCAATAATGTGTGATAATACCAGTGCCATTAACTTATCTAAAAATCTGGTTCAACACTCACGTACGAAACATATTGATATTCGACATCATTTTTTATGTGATCATGTTTTAAAGGGGGGCATTTCTTTAGACTTTATTTCTACTGATAAACAAGTAGCTGACATTTTTACCAAACCCCTTAAAGATGACACCTTTATAACCTTAGGAAGAGAACTAGGGATTTGTAGTTTTCATGATGTTTCTTGAATTTTTTTTCTTTCTGGTAAGTTGACTTACAAATATTGTTCGGTCGACTGTAAAGTTTCTTTTTCTAAATTTTGTCTGAGTTTTATGCTCTGGACAGTCGACTGTGCATAGTACCCAGTCGACCGACCAGTTGTACTAATATTACGTTCAATTTTCTATGTTGACTCTCGACTAAGTCGACTGCCTCCTAATACCAGTCGACTGTCGTGACTCAGATTTTCTTCAAAATCGAATTTTGGCACATCGTTTGAGGCGATTTTTTTACCCTTTGACCGATCTGAGCCTTTGAAACTCCCTACCTTCATCTCAGTCGTCCATTCAAAGTAAAAACCCTAACTCTCTCCCCTCATTCTTTCACTTTGACCCTAACTCTATCTCTCTACCAAAGTTCAAGTCGGCTGCTGCTGCTGCTTGGGGATTTCAAGGATTTTGAAACCTAGATTGAAGATCTCTTGAAGTTCTTTACTTCTCTTTGCTACTTCCTTGTCGGTATACCTTCTTAGAACTTTTTCCATCTCTTGATTTTTAGCATTACTCTTTATGGCTCCCAAAAGATCAAAAACATCTCATGTAGAGGAGGGTTCATCTTCTAGGGACAATATTCAATATCTTAGAAGTCCCAACCTTGTTGAAAAATGGTACATAATATGTTCCATTATGATTTTTCCGGGTCCGTTTGTAAATTTTTCCGATCTTGATAGGTTTAATCTCATGTCTTTGTTTCAACATTGTGGTCTTTATGAGTTTTTGTCTTTAGAAAATCAACCCTACTACTACCCTCAACTCATCTATTTGTTTTATACAAATATGAAGGTTGTCCAATCGGATGATGGTAGTGAGATTTTCATCTATACCTCTGTTAAAAATAAGAAGATGAAACTCACCTACGAAAGAATCAACCTTATTTTGGGTTTAGATGATGAAGGGCTTGATTTAGGAGAAATTGATATGGATGGTGCCACCACTTTATCTAGAATTTATTTGCCAAATCATGGACCCCCTATGTCAAATAGGTCCATTACCCTTATTGCAAAACTTGTTGCACGAATACTATCATACAATATCATTCCCAAAACAGGGAGTTATGATCAGTATTCCATAGAATTACAACAAACCGTTTATGCAATATTCGGCAAAATTAATCTAAATTGGGGTCGTATCATCTTTTCTAGGCTTCATAAGGCTCATACTTCATTTCTTCCTTTTGGTACCCTTCTTACTCGAGTCTTTTGTGCTTATGATGTCGATCTCGATGCAGAGACCAATATAGTAAAGCACTATGAGTCTTTTGATCGTGCAAGTTTAGCACGCATGAAGCTTCTTTCTTATCCACCTAGGTCTACTTCTAGGACTTCCCCTCCTATTCCTTTAGCTACTTCAGCTCGTCGGTCTTCTACTTCTAGTTTCTCTCGTCCTCGAGCAGATTTTGATGATACTCGTAGTATTTATCATGCTGTCAATTATATCATGGATCGTCAAGATGTTCTTGAGTCACATATTTCTCATCTTACCCACCTATTCACTACTCAATTTCCTCCTCCCTCTCATGATGACCAAGATGAAGATGATGAAGATTGATGAAATACTATTTTCACATTTTTTCTATGTATTTTCCTACTTATTATTTCATTTTCTATCTATTATGTAATTGTTTGAACTAAGCCTAATTTTTTTATATGAATGACATTTTGTGTGTATTATTTTTTTTGTGAGGATTATTTTTTCCCATTTTTTGTTAATGACAAAGGGGGAGAAAATATAAGCTCCAATTTTTATATTGCTTTGTGTGTTATGTTGTGGTGATACATATCTTTGTACATATTTTTCACTTGTGCATGCTTTCACACCTATGCATGTTGTACATTTGATAGGGGGAGCATGTGAGCACTTGTAATATTTATTCCCTTTATTGTAAGCTATTGTGTTGTAATCATCAAAAAGGGGGAAAATGTTGATTCTTGATTTTGATGATTACAACACAATACAAAGTTGTTATTCTACTTCGTAAATATTACAGGATATATAAAGGCAAAATGTTCTAACAAGCTTTGCAAGGTTCTTAAAGCAAGTTAATTAAGCAAAGCTACAAACAAAGCTCTTATAGCTAATTGATCAAGAAAGCTACAAGGTTGCCAGCTTACAAAAAAAGACGAAGGCTAAAAGCTCCATCTCAAGACTCAAGACTCAAGACAAGACCTATACTTCAATTTATTGTATTAAGTGTCTTGTAACAATTGTAAATTTTTATTTTCTTTGAGTTTTAGAAATTCTGTAAAAGCCTTGTCACACACACCCACACATTATCTTTAAAATAATTGAGTGTTTTTCAAACTTAAAAAGATCGAAACAAGATTGAAAAAGCTCAGCTATTAAGTACCAGTCGACCGCCATAAGGCACCAGTCGACTGTTCTAGTACGAAACTAATTGAAATTATTCAAACTCTGACCAGTCGACTCATAACGGCAACCCAGTCGACTGTTCAGGTCGTTTCGACAGTTTACTGATTTCAAAACTTGATTTTTCGAATTCAAAAGTTTTATTTCCGTTGGTTGACAGTTGGTACAACTGCTTCTCAATGTCCAGTGATTCTAACTCTATAAATAGAGTATAGAAATCACTTGGAAGAGGTTAACAACTTATTTCCAAGCTTTTTGTTTCTCAAGTTCTCAAGCTTTTGGTTTTAACAAGAAAAAGCATTGAAAAGCATTCACCTTCTAAGTCTTGGTTCTCTGAAATCAGTCTAGCATAATAGTGATTTCGTTTTAGACTAATTTCGAAAGTTGACCTAATAGCCATGCATAAAATCACATCCACAACAAGGCTATAGGTTGATTGTAAACTTTTTGTTGTTTTTCTTCACTCTCGGGTTGTGAGAGTGGTTCCTTTCGGTTGGAGAGTAGGGCTCTAGGGTGTAGAGTCAGGTTTTCGCTCTTGGTGGAAGAGTGGGTTGCTTTCTCTAGTTGTGAGAAAGGACTACGGGTTGGACAAGGTTGTTGTCTAACGCTGTAGGGTGTTCTTGTAATTATTTCAAGAATAGTGGAAAATCTCAAGTGGGTTGGGGACTGGATGTAGGTCGGGAGGACCGAACCAGGATACATCGTGTGTACTCTGTGGTTGTATCTCTTTGAACTTGCATTTTATTTTCTTGCCTTTTAAGTTCTTTGTGAAACTTGTCTGGACAGTCGACTGTGTCTATTTGTAAGTCGACTGGTCAAACTTGTACTACTTTCTCTCTGGAAACTTCTGTGATAAGTCAACTTGCTCTTCTATAACTCGGATGATCAGACTTGCTTTAAAATACTCTTCTTAACTGTCGCCCCGGTCGATTGGTTTATCTTTTCAAGTCGACTGGTCAGAAGAAAAGTTTAATTCCGCAATTATTTTTTATAAAACACTATTCACCCCCCCCCCCCCAAATCCCTCCCCCTTCTAGTGTTTCTTACCTTGCCTACAGGATTCAACACTCAGGCCATTTCTCCCCACGATCGGACAGAGAAACTTCTTAGTAGTGGCTATGACTACTTCACGAAGTGGATTGAAATGGAACAATTGGCCTTTATCACCTAACATAAGATTCAGCTATTCTTTTGGTAGAATACCGTCTGCAGATTTAGGATCCCCCGTATACTTGTCACAAATAATGGCACCCAATTAGCGGCGAAGAGATTCCACACCTTCTGCACTGATGTAAGAATCGAATAACGTTAATCTTCCATCTCTCATTCCCAGACCAATGGTCAAGCTGAGAATGCCAACAGACAAATTCTCGATGGCCTTAAAAATAGGCTTGATGAAGCTCCAAACGGACTATGCGTCGAAGAGCTCCCGATAGTACTTTGGTCCTACATGACCATGAAGATGACCCCGACATGAGAGTTTCCATCCAATCTCACATTTGGGTCCAAAGCTTTAAGTCCCTTAGAAGTTGGGCTACCTTCTCCATGCCTCATCTCTTTCAACGAAGAAAAAAACTCGAATGACTTCTTAGGCAACCTTGATCTTGTTGAAGAAGTTCGCGAGAAATCTACCATGCAAAGATTTTCGAATATTTCATACCACATATGCATTTTTTTACTTAAGCAAGGCGAGCGAAGTGAGGTCTATTAGCATAGGGAGGAGAAGTTCTACAAAAAGAAGGTCCGGCCTACGAACTTGAAAGAAGGGGATCTTTTCCTAAGAAAGCTTGATATCTCCGAGCCACACAAGAAGGAAAAACTCGCTCATAATCAGGAAGGACCCTACAAGGTCTTCAAAATTCATTCGCCCAGGAGCTTATCAACTTAAAGACCTGGGGGGTAAGAGATATGAAAGACTTGGAACATTGAGCATATGATGAAGTTCAACGAGGGTGCTTATCGCCCTTAACATCAATTTTTAAAAATTTTAATTATAATAGTCAGAGTATGTAATAATGGCCAGCCTCCTATGCAGCCATTTGGATTCATTTTTCAATAAAACTACACAAATCTTTTGCAAGTTCTTGTACTACTTGATAATTCTATAAAAGTAAGTTAGGAGTCCAAACTCGTGGCTCGAAGACACTCCTGTAACTCTCTAAAAATCAAGTTTGGAGCTTGGACCGTCATTCAAACTGCTCCCACAATTGCTAACTCTCAAGCAGTATGTTCGAAGTCCAAACTTGTGGCCCGAATCCACTTATGCAACTCATTAATGAGCAAGTTCGGAGCTCGGCTCGTCACTTGAACTATTCCCACAACTCGCTAACTCTCAAGTAATAGGTTTAGAGTCCAAAGTCATGGCTCTAAGTCGCTCCCACAACTCGCTAATAAGCAAGTTCGGAGCTCGGCCCATCACTTGAACTGCTCCCACAACTCACTAACTCTCAAGCAGCAGGTTCGGAGTCCTACTTCGTGGTTGGAAGCTACTTTTGCAACTCACTAACAAGCAAGTTCGGAGCTCGGCCCGTCACTCAAACTGCTCCCACCACTCGCTAATTCTCAAGTAGTAGGTTCAGAGTCCAAACACATGGCTTGAAGTCGCTCCAGCAACTCGCTAACAAGTAAGTCCACAGCCCGTCCTGTCACTCAAATTGCTTATGCAACTCGCTAGCTTTCAATTAGCAGGTTCGAAGTCTAAACTCCTAGCTTAAAGCCGCTCCCACAACTCGCTAACAAGTAAGTTCGGAGTTCAAGCCATCACTCGAACTGATTATGCAACTCACTAACTCTCAAGCAGCAGATTCGGAGTCCAAAATCGTGGCTCAAAGCAGCTCCCACAATGCCCTAACAAGCAAGTTCGGAGCTCATCCCATCACTCGATTGTCCCACAACTCGCTAACTTTCAAGTAGCAGGTTTGACATCCAAACTTGTGGCTTGAACCCACTGCTGCAACTCGCTAACAAGCAAGTTTGGAGCTTGGTCCATCACTCGAACTGGTCCCACAACTTGCTAACTCTCAAGTAGAAGGTTTGGAGTTCAAACTCTTAACTCGAAGCCACTTCCACTTTGCTAACAAGAAAGTTTAGAGCTTGGTCTGTCACTCGAACTGCTCTTATAACTCGTTAACTCTCAAGGAGAAGGTTCGGAGTCCAAACTCATTGGTCGAAGCTTTTCCCGCAACTCGTTAACAATCATTCAAATCGCTCCCTCAGCTCTAACACTAAAATAATAAGTTCAAATTTCAAACTTGTGGTTCGAAATCACTCCAGAAACACACTAATAGTCAAGTTCAGAGCACGGCTCGTCACTCGAACCGCTCCCGCAGCTCGCCAACTTACAACCAGAAAGTACGACATCCAAAATCGTAGCTCGAAACCTCTCCTACAAGTCATTAATAACCAAGTTTAGGGCTCAACCTATCATTCAAACTTCTCCCGCAACTCGCTAACTCTCAAACAATAAGTTCCGAGTCCAACTTTTCTCTAGAGTTGCTCCCGCAACCTGCTAACTCTTAAAAAGAAAGTTTAGAGTCCAGTTCATCTCTAAAGCTGCTCCCACAACTCGTTGACTCTAAACAATGAGTCACAAATCTAAGGAAGAGCATGTGCTAAATGTTCTTAAATTCTGAGGTTCGTTTATCTGAGTTCCTAACATCTGAACCCCTAAAAGTCACCATTGCCGAAGGTGGTGGGCTCAGTGTTTGGCATGTCATTCTAGCCCTCGTAAGAAATGAGTAAAAAAAATTCGAGGCTCGATGCTCGGCTTGTTGTTCGAGCACCTCACAAGAATTTCTTCAAAATCTCTAAAGCTCGGTGCTCGGTCTATCTGGACCTCCTACGCATCACCAAACCGAACCCCCCGGTTGACATCTTTTCATTACATGCATTTTTTAGCTTTGGTAACATTCAATTGGATAACATCATCGTTTGGCTTCCCTTAAAAAAAAGAAAAAAAAAACAATATGGTTTGGCAGTTATTCTCTAAATCATCTGCTTATATGAGAATGATAATGAAGATTTCAATAATTATGGCATGGATGAATTGCATAAGTTTTTCACAATTCTCTCAAGCTTTTTGGAAGTTCTATATAATTTTATGAATCTCCCAAAATTATTTTTGTAATATCCCGGACGGATATTACCCCGTATAAATCACTATTTTATTATTATTTTATTATTATTTTATTTTAATTCCAAAATCAAATTATTTTGGTGATTTTTCACCGGTCTGTCCACAAACATTGTCTACGCGCATATATCAGTCGGTGTACATCCGAAATACATCAAATTGGTAGCACGATCCTCCGAATTAATAATAAAACTTATTTTTATTATTATTTGAAATTAAGCTATTTATGGGGATTATATAAGGATTTTTTTGTATACACATACATGTACACATACATACATTTGTATGGTACCTAGTACATTATACAAAAAAATGTAGTATGTACCCTTGGACAATGTACTGATTCTTGTCATGAAAACTTAACTAGATGGTTAGGGTTTGATTAGGTGGCTTAATCTAGGTTTGTATGCATGAGAAGATTAAAAACCCTTCTAGAAACCCTCACATAACACCTCCACCACATAGCACCATACCTCACCTTACCTCCACCTCACCCCTACCGCCTACCATGGCATGGCCGGCCCCCATTTTAGGGGAGGACCTTTGTGCAAATGTGTATGTGCAATTTTGCACTATCCACCCTTCTCTCCTCCTATAAATACCCCCTCCTCCACCTTGTCTCATTTTAGAAAACACAAAGAAAGAAAAGAAAGGAAAAAGAAAGAGAGGAGACTAACAAGAGAGTTTTCTTGTAGGTTTTTCCTAGGAGTTCTAAGAGCTAGGGGAAGGAGAAGGTTAAGCTAGAAAGTCCTTCCAACAAAGAGATTAAGGTGGGGGTTTCTCCTTGGTTTGTTTGTTTGTTTGTTTGTTTGTTTCAATGGTTGTTTTGATGTTCTTCTTCTTACCCTCCTTGTTTTATTTTCTTTTTGGTGTGGTTGTTTTAGTAATGTGGTTGTATGGGATTCTTATTTGTATGTTTGTAAATGTTAAAAGTAATAACCACATGAAAGAAAAGAACAAATAGTAGTGCTAAATACACCTAAAGATTGAATCTTTATAGTGGTAGTAGGTTGTTTTGTGGACTAAAATGACATAAGGCATATGGACTTGTACAATACAACCGTTTGGGGTTGTAGGACTTGATGTGAACTTATACATACAGCATATGAACATTTTATACAACCATGTTTGGTTGTAGGACTTGTATTGGACTTTGACTAAAAAGATAAGCATATGTTGGTTGAACCAAATGAAGGTTCTCACCTTATTTTTATTATTGTTGTTATCTTAAAAAGAACCTAAATTAGATGTTATCTCTAATTTATGAAAAAGAAATTAATTTAAATCACTAGTTGTAGAATGAAAAAAAAAAGATCTCTTTTAATCGCTAGTGATAATAAATCATTGCTAATAAAGAATAGTAGACATTTAAGCAGTAGTAGTATGTTGTTAAAATAAAAGTAGCATGTTGTTAAAATAAAGTAGTAGTAGTATGTTGTTAAAATAAAGAAGTAGTAGTAAGTGTTAAAAGAAGTAGTTGTAGATGTTTTATGTCCATAAAGTAGTAGTAGTAGATAGTTGTATGTTATGTTCTTGGTTAAAATGAAGTAGTAGTAGTGGTAGATAGTTGTATGTTATGTTCTTGGTTAAAATGAAGTAGTAGTAGTAGTAGATAGTTGTATGTTATGTTCTTGGTTAAAATGAAGTAGTAGTAGTAGTAGATAGTTGTATGGGATGTTCTTGGTTAAAATGAAGTAGTAGTAGTAGTAGTAGATAGTTGTAGATGTTTATTTTATGTTCATATTAAAATAAAGTAAATACCATGCGAAGTCTTCCTACATGCTTAGAATGTTGTAGGATCCATGATAAAATTACTTACCATGTTTAGGGATGATGTGTACCATGCTAAGTCTTTCTACATGCTTAGAATGTTGTAGGATTTATTCTAAAAATACCTATCATGTTTAGGAATGATGTTTATGCTTAGAATATTGTAGGATTCATTCTAAAATTTCCTATCATGTTTAGGAAGGATATTTATGCTTGGAATGTTGTAGGATTAATTCTAAAATTACCTATCATATTAAGGAATGATATACATATTGTAGGATTCATGCCAAAATTATCTATCATGTTTAGGAATGACATACATGCTTAGAATGTTGTAGGATAAATGCTAAAATTACTTACCATGTTTAGAAGTATATATATATATATATATATATATATACTTAGGAATGTTGTATGTTCATACTAGTAGTTATCCATGCTTAGTAAGATATTCATACTTAGCAGTTGTGCTTAGATGATTATAAGAAAGTAGTATACTATGCTAGTTTTCATTTATCTATGCCTAGATAGTTGTAGGAAAGTGGTATATCATGCTAGATTAAATTATCCATACTCACATGCTTATAGGTAAATTGTATACCATGCTACATTAATGGTAGAAAAGTTGTATACCATGTTAGTTTAATTGTAGGGAAGTTGTATGCCATGCTAGATTAATGGTATAAAAGTTGTATACCATGTTAGTTTAATTGTAAGTAAAGTTGTATACCATGCTAGATTAATGGTAGGAAAGTTGTATACCATGCTAGATTAAATAAATATTCATGCTTAGATTAAAGTAACTATCCATGGTTAGTTGTAGTGATTTTTATGTTATATTCTATCCATGCTAGAATTGTTGTAGAAACTCATGCTATATTGTAGGTTGATATGTAACTAGTATACATGACTAGAATGTTACTAAAATGTATACCATGCTATATGTTAATGTGAAAGTAGCATACCATGTCTAGGAATGAGGTATACCATGCTAAGTTTAAATACATGCTTAGAATGTTGTAGGATTGATGTTAGAATACCTACCATGCCTTGGAATGTTGTATGTTCATATTAGTTATATATCCATGCTTGGGTTGTGGTGATTAGTCATGATAAGTAGTAAGCATTCACGCTCAAGTTATAACCTATGCTTGACCATAGTGGACTCCATGTCTAGATCGTAGTGATTTTCATGCTTAAGCTTGATATAAGCACATGCTTAATCATATTCGTACTTAGGAGTATTGTGGTGAGTGGTTATGTTATATAATTAGATTGTCGTAGGAAGATACTTGCAATTGTATGCCATGCTTAAGGCGCTATAGGTTGAAGTAATGAGGATTGGGAAGACCACTAGCAATAGTTAGTTGATAATGGTTGTTATGTCGCCTTCGGTTTTCATTAGTAGAATACCGATCATAGACTATTGGTAGATCCTTCTGTTGCTTCTAATAATAGAAGATCAAGTTTGCTAGTAAGCACGTTGGTTGCTTCTAGGATTGATTACTTGTATGGTTGTTTGCCTATGGTTGTGCTCGTACGTGGCCCGACTGGCCCGTATGTAGCTGTGGGTCTCATACGTAGTTTATTAGCTTGTATGTAGGTTGTTGTCTCGTACGCGGCTCGACCGGCCCGTGCGTAGCTGTTGGTCTCATACGCGGCTTATTTGGCTAGTATGTACGTTGTTGTCTCCTACGAGGCCCGCCTGGCTCGTAGGTAGCTATTGTTTCATACGTAGCTTATTAGCTTGTATGTGGTTGTTACTCGTGTATAGCTTGTTAGCTAGTACGCAGTTCGTTGTGTTCGTCTAGGGTGATATTACCACCCTAACGGCTATCGACCATCAAGACATATGTTTTCTTACCCGATGGAACTGTGGAGGAGTCGCTCCTTGTGTACCGTCAAGTCTTAACCAGGGTAGGTTGATCGAGGACCGGAGTATAGACGGAATCCAAGTTTAGGGTAGCGGCATGCATGTATATTCGCACGGCCGAGGTCTTGGATCGATGGGCCAGGAACCGGATCCCGAAGGATTCTGGTGAGTTTAGGTTGAGCAGCCTAGTAGAGTTGTCTTGCGAAGCCTAATTTAAGGCCTAGCATGTTATGTTATAATATTATCGTCCCTAGGATTGTCGAGTCAGGGACATCATTAAGGTAGTGACTTATAAAGATCATTCTGCTCAGACCCTAGCCGAAGAGAGAGGAGTTGGTTGTAGGGGGCGCCTTACGACCAACTTGTCCCTTGAGGTAGGCCTTAGGTGGTGATAGTGGGTTGTACCTTCCCGTCAAAGGGATACGTACGGTGCCGTCTCACGAGTTGAGGACACGGGTGGCATATCTCGCGCTGTTAATTCCTGAAATACTGTGGCTGGGGTGCCACAGGATGCATGGTGCAGTCCTGCACTTGCGAGACCCCAGAAGGTGCCACAGGGTAGGCTTCATGCTACCCTGTGCTTGCGAGACCCTATGGTTTGATTTTGGAACGAGGCCCGATACACTGGGATCGTCTGGTTTGGAGTGAGGTCCGGCATGCCGGGTAGTAGTGGAAAACGGAGACACCATAAGCAGACTGCATAGGGGGACTTGATCCCTTCTGCAACCTCACAGAGTCATGGAGTATTGTCAGGAACAGGTTGTGTACAATTAGAATTCGTAACGCGGGTTCAAATCCCTATATATGGAGAAACGGCTTGAGATGGGGTCGCATGTAGTATGGGCTGCATGTTGCTTTCGGAGACTTGCTGACATTTGAATAGGAAGCGTCCTAGTTCTATTTAAATATCGCATTAGAGTCTAGTCATAGCACTCACGAACACTTAAACTACACCAACACCATTGCCATGTTTTGTATGTTGTTTGGGAGATTCGCTGCTTTGATATCAGCCTTTAAGCGTCAGTGAATACTGACGTCCCCACTTCCATAGGTATTGGATCGCTGAAGTACAAGGGCGAGATTCAGGAGGACTCAAGGCGAGGAAAGCAAGGAGTCAATGTCTTATTTAGTTCCGCTGTAATATGTGTATTAGTTGAAAGTACTCTGATGTAAGATGTTGAGGGTTGTAACACTTGGAAATGTAAAGGTAATATTGTAACTCTATTGTAAAGTATTGCAGTTGTATAATATTCAGACTTGTAATACATTGGGTGTTGAATAAAAAGTTTTAAATTCTCCTGTTTTTCTGTGTATTGTGACTAATTGAAGAAAAGGTCTTGGCTCGTGTCTCGGTTTTCCCAGTATTGGGGATCGGGGCGCTACAATTTTAGGCTGTACAATTTGCACAAGGTAACACTCATACACATATATGTACATTATATTATATATTATACAAATAGGCCTACCATCTCTATCCTTTCTCCATTTGTAAATAGAGAAAGCAGAGCCAAAGTAGATGGTAACACGTGCTCAATGCATATAAAAACTTTAGAGTGCTAAACTGCTATAGATCAAATCTATCAACCTCTCAGCAAATTCGTAGGCGATCAACGAGGCGATTAAAAAAATAAAAAATAAAAACCCTAGATACAGATAGCGGTGCATGGGATTATCAGCTGCAGAGTAGGATTCAACAACGAGCGTGTTGGGATTGGCGACGGGCATGTTGTGCTCCTAGGTGGAAGACAGGGAGGTGGATTTGGGTAGGACTTGGAGCACAGGGAGGCACCAAGGATGGTGGTTTCATGAATGAACTCAGGTGGGACTCTCCATCGAGTAGTTGTAGGGCGAAGGGAGGAAGGGGCGGGGAGGTGCCCGAATGACGAGAGTTGGCCGGAAAGGTGGAGGAGGGAACCGAGGAGGGGGGTGACTCAGATTGTATGGGAGAATGGCCATCGAGTTCTTCTAAGGGAGGTGAAGGAGGTGGGTGCAATTGGTGATAATGGTGGTGGAGGTGAATTGAGATTTGGGACTGAATGGGCATGAGGGAGAAGAGGGGAAACATTGGAGGTGGAGATGGAGATGATAGGCGTGATGACTGATGACTGGGAGGAGTTGGAAGGATGAGGATATTGAGGTGGGAAAAGGGAGTACGGATGAGAATGATATGAAAAATAATGAGGATCGGTATCTTTCAGTGCGTCGTTGTTGCTCTTCTGGTGCTTGTCATTTGGTCGTAGAGAAGAAGGAGAAGATTGGTGGTTCCATTAAGGACATGGTTCACTATAACAAATATGGCTTTCTACAGTGGATTTATTACAGCATTTAAGTGTTAATGATGTTGAAAGTGATAAATGATAGCATTTCTGAAGAAAATGTTGTCTTTGATTAATTTTGAAATTTACTCTTAGCTACGACAACATTTTTAAAATGTTGTACATTTTAGGGCATTTTAGAAATGCTATTTTTACCGCTAAATCTGGTGTGGGGCAAATAGATAGAATTTGTGGATTCTTTGGGATATCGAATAGTCAAACCTGAAACCTTTTCGCCGGAGTTTGACCATGATCTCCTGCCGTTAATCTGCAAAAAGTGCGAAACACCGGAATTGATTCCGGTGACGCACCGTCCGACGCTCAAGTCAGTAATCAGAAAAGATTATGAAAGAGCATAAATTAGTGGTGGATGGGGGTATTTATAGTCACCGTTGGGATCAGATTAGGAATGTAATCCCTAATTCCCAGTGAAAGGATAGAGCGAATCAGGGCCGTTGATTGAACGCAATCAGAAACCCTAAGTCTATTCTGATGGACTGAGTTCATTGCGGGTTGGAACCCGCACCCAGCTGAGATGGATCCGTTTGCGGGTTGATGGGTCTTAGAGGAGAAGTCCCAGTACCCACTTCAGACCCATTTGTAGGTGAAATTACCTTTTCACACTCAGGCTTTAAGATTCGTGCCCGATTTGGACGGTCCTGATTTAACCCCATTTTTAGCCATATCACGAGCCCCCCACTCCCGAAGACTGAGTTTGGTCGGCCTTTGAGGAGTAGTTTTACTGTTTTAATGGCTCACGGAGTTGTATTGGAGTCCAAACGAGGGGTATTGAAAATTTGTATGAGGTTTTATGGTGATTTTCAAAGCTATTTGTGCGCTCCAGGCTGTCCTCGGGCTCTCTCCGACTTTTGATGATTTTCCCAACATAGCGAAGTGGTGATTTGTCATTCGGGGGTCTCAATTAACCTTTCTAAGTAATAATTACCTACCCAGGGTTTCAAAAATATTTCCCCAGATTTATAATTTTTTATAGAATTTTTAATTAATTTTCCTGAATTTTAAATCATTTTTTCGCAGTATTTAGGTAGATGATTTGGGGTTATTTACGTCGTTTTACGGCTTAGATGCTTCGATTTCGTCGCTAACCCTTCCGAACTTATGCCATGAAGGAGGCCGAGGTCCATGGGTGTAACGCCCCGAATCCCAAATACACTGAATTCGAGATGTTCTACAGGATCTTTTCACTTTCTTAGCACACTTTTACAGGGAAATTAAAACTTTGCATCATACATCAGAGTTTACATCATAATTACATCTTTCTTTTGCACAGCGGAAGTAAAAACAACAATTGAATACAAGTACAACAGCTTGATAAAATCTTTAAGCATCCAAATCCTCTTTAATCTTTAGCATAACATTTACCTGCATGTTAGACTGTGGGTACGTCAGTTTATTCAACCGACGATCATTATACACGGCCGTCCTCGCTTGCCGGAAATAGTATAACTTAACATTTCATATTTAATAAACACAAACTTGTCACATTCAGACTAAAGGGACTACCCTATTGATGTCGTGTTGTGATTGTGCACTTAGTCCTTAATGCAGTTAATTATATGACACTAATGCACACTTGTTCGGATTCTATGCATCCCATACTACATAGGTCCGAGGGCAAGCCCTTATTCGTCTTCATCTTTATAGGGTTCAATCCCCCGTTATGATCTAATCTACTACTGTAATTACGGTAAGTATCCTAGATGTTATCTGACCTACGAACTCATGTTTAGGCACTCTGGAGTAGTATCCTCACCCAGACGCATCATGAGAATTCCTGGGATACGCTCTCACCATAAACATGACACCACCCGTAGTCTTCAAACATCCCACGAGCGTCGCCACTGGGACGGTACTCTGGAACAGTATCCTCACCCAGACTCGTCATGGGAATTCCTGGGATACGCTCTCGCCGCTACCCAGGGCCCTCATACTCCGTGTTTTTCTCTTACTTTCATCACGTCTTCACTATGCACTAGTCCTTAGTTTTATTTAAAAAATCATGAACAAAATAATCACTAGAGTTAGCCTCTCCATCGACCGGACTTATTCATTTAATTCATCATGACCAACCTCGGTCTAATTTCAATTCAATTCACTTTTCTCAATGCCGGGGAGACTTAGCTACTCTATTTCAAATTTCATTTCACAATCTTTAACTCCTGACAATTTCCATGTCGAGTTTCATACTCATTCTTTTTCAATTCATGATTACACTTTATTCACAAGTCCACGATGATACTTTTAATTCATGAGTTCAAAATGAAAACAATTCGTGCATATAGCCAACAATTTCTTTTCCTTTTTCATAAATCATGGTTTTTATTTTCATAACCATACATGAATTTATACAACTTCATAAAATCACATTTCAACCTTCATATTTCATATCTTGCACAATGAAAATAAATAAAATCATGTCACGCCACAAGCACTTATGCCAATTACTTTATAATAGCCTATCTTTATAAGTTATAAAAATCACAAGTGTATATCTCATAACCAAAGCTCCATTTATGCTTTTTATTCACAAACCATATTGTATTTCATTCTAAAAATACCCAAATCACTCTTATAAAATTCCTTGTATTTTTATGAGAATTACCATATTTATTTCATAATTTTTGGACTTCAAAAACACCCAAAAAAATATTTTTTCCAATATGCCAAAGGCAAGAATCGAACCAGGCGCCACACCAAGACCAAACAGAGCGCCGACCATTAGGCCGAACTCGGCTCACGTCATATAGGCGACTGGGTTGCATATAACCCTTAGGTTCGCTGCTTACTGTTTTGGGGTAATTTTAAAAAAAAGAAGTGTTCGGCCTGGGGTTCGAACCGTCCGACACAGAGAAGCCAACCGGGGTCCCGACCACCTGAGCCACTGGCTCGGGTTGTCACTAACCCAAAACAAATCCCGTTTGTATTATTTTCGTACTGTTTTGAAAGTAACTCGATATTCATTAAGCCATAGCTTCTTATTACTTTGATAAAATTTTATAAAAACTTCCAGATTAGATCCTCAGTCATAAAAGTTCATACCAGTAAAATAATATAATTTTTGGTGCTAATAAAATATATTTTTCACACACAAAAATCCAAAATTAATTCATTAAACTACAAAATTTGCATTTTCGACATTGCCATACATTTAATCTACTAGTCTTTTATTCACTAATTCCATGGTGATAATTTACTGATATTATTTATTAATTCAACCATCACATATAATTCCCATAGTCCACATTCATATCAACATGAAGGTCCATCTATCACAATTAACAAGTGTACATTATGTCTCTAATCATAACAACAACACTCTTAATTCAATTTAATCACTATCACAACTTCACAATAATAAACATGGGGTAATCTACACACAATTTAATCTTAATACTAGAGCTATATAAGTTATTCAATACATTTCAATCAATTCACATGCTAACTACTCAAATTAAGTGGGCTCTTTATAATATTTTTCATGCATCTTTAATGGTGTAAAATTAACATGGATCTACTTTAGAAATATAAAATGTTTCACCCACCTCAATTGGAGAGAAACACAAACAAAAGTAATCGAATCCTTGTAGATGAACGCACCGCCTCCTAGCAAAAAGCGCTCAAGCTCCAAGCCTCCAAGCCTATGCCGAATGCTTCCTTCAAGCTCCACCCGATGCTCCTTGATGATGCCGGCCACTCCAAGCACACAAAACCCACACAACTCTCTTATCTTTTATAACTCCCACAATAATAATAATACTATAAATTAGAAATACACTTTGCATATGAAAAGTTAGCCATGAGGGGGGGGGGGTATTTATACAAAAAAATGAGGGGAATGGAGGGCTAAGATCATCTTGGTGGTTGTTGGATGAAGGGTTTAGATCAAAGTAGAAGTTACAAGAACTACCCACTTCCTTGAAACTACCCCCATGTTCTCCACACCCAAACTCAAAAGTTCCCTCCAAAAAGAATGCTACCGGCCATCCCTTAGAAGAGTGTGCATTGCACGTGTACGTGTAGTGCACGTGCATGCAACTAGGCCAATTTTGTACATTTCAAAATTGTATAAAAATAATTTTGTTTAAAAAAAGTCTTCTACATGACAAGTTTAATTAAAATTAATTAATTCATGGGCTTTCTTTTTGGGCAAAAATAATTTTATAAAAATAATTAAAATAAAATTGCTTTTGGGCTTTTTAAGAAAAGGCTTTTTAGTTAAATCAAATAAGGCTTTTAAAGAAGGCTTTTTGTACTAAAATAATTTGAGAAAATTATATTTAAACATACACATCTTGATAAAATAATCTAACAAAATATATTGCACGTGCACAACACGTGCAAAATAAATAATTTCTCATTAATTGAAAAATCAGGGTATTACAGCACTCCCTCCTTAGAATAGTTCCGTCCCCGGAACTACAATCAAGAGCGAGAAAGAAAACAAAAATACAACACACACAACAAAACAGAAGATACAAAAATACAATCAAGCAAAAAGCTCAGGATAGTCCTTCAACATCCTCTCCTCAGATTCCCAAGTAGCCTCTTCAACCAAGTGGTTTCTCCAGACTACCTTGACCATCGGTATCGTCTTATTCCTCAAGACTTTCTCCCTACGGTCAACAATCTCAACAGGAGACTCGATGTAATTCAGGTCTAACTGCAAACCTTCCGGCACTTCAGGCAAATGATGACTCGGGTCTGGAATATAACCTCTCAGCATAGACACATGAAAGACATTGTGCACCTGAGACAACTCTTCCGGTAATTCAAGCCGGTAAGCAGTTTTCCCGATCCTTTTCAATATCTTATACGGGCCTATAAACCTCGGGGCTAACTTCCCGCCTTTGCCAAAACGAACCACACCTTTACTGGGTGATACCTTCAGAAAGACGAAGTCACCAACCTCAAACTCAAGGTCCCTTCTCCGGTTGTCTGCATAGCTTTTCTGCCTGCTCTGAGCTTCCACCAACCTTTTCCTGATCAGATCAATCTTCTCAGAAGTCGGTTGCACAAGCTCAGGACCAAACAACTGACGCTCCCCTACCTCATACCAACACACAGGAGTTCTGCACTTCCTGCCATACAGAGCTTCGTACGGCGCCATCCCAATACTGGCCTGAAAACTGTTGTTGTAGGCAAACTCCACCAAAGGTAAATGCCTTTCCCAACTGCCTCCGAAGTCTAGTATACAACACCGGAGCATATCCTCAAGAATACGATTGACTCTCTCGGTCTGCCCATCGGTTTGCGGATGAAAAGCAGTGCTGAAATCCGTCTTGGTACCCAAAGCTGCCTGAAGACTCCTCCAGAAATGCGAAGTAAACCGCGCATCTCGATCAGACACAATGGTCGAAGGAACGCCATGAAGTCGGACAATCTCACCAACATACATCTCAGCCAACTTGTCCATCGAAGCAGTGAGTTTCATTGCCAAAAAGTGAGCGGACTTGGTAAGTCGATCGACTATAACCCAAATTGCATCATTGCCTTTAGAACTCTTAGGCAATCCCGTGATGAAATCCATACTGATGTTATCCCACTTCCATTCCGGAATAGGTAACGGCTGTAATAGACCTCCGGGTCTCTGATTTTCGGCTTTGACTTGCTGACAAACCTCACACTTCGCGACAAATTCAGCCACATCCCGCTTCAAACCTGACCACCAGAAATGCTGCTTGATGTCCTTGTACATCTTAGTACTCCCAGGATGTACCGACAAAAGAGTAGCATGCGCCTCCTGAAGAATACTCTCTTTCAGGTCCGCCTGATTTGGAACGCACAGCCTATCTCCGAACCACAGCACTCCATCCCTGATTTGAAATCCGGGCAACCTGCCAGCACCAACCTGCTCCTTCATCTCCAAAATATCAGCATCAACCTCCTGACTTGCAATGATCCTTGTATTCAGAGTAGGCTGAAGCCTCAACTGAGCCAAAGATGCTCCCAATCCTTGCAAGACAACCTCAATCCCAGCTCGGTCCAGCTCCTCAATCAGATGCCTCTGAGTCGTGATCAAACAGGCCAAACTGCTCTTGCGGCTAAGTGCATCAGCAACAACATTAGCCTTTCCGGGATGATACTTAATCTCAGGTCGCATATCCTCGAGCACTTCCAACCATCTCCGCTGTCTCAGATTGAGATCCCTTTGCTGATATATATACTTCAAGCTCTTATGATCCGTGTACATATTCAGCTTCTCACCGTACACGTAGTGCCTCCATTGCTTCAAAGCAAAAATAATCGCAGCCAACTCTAGATCATGAGTCGGATAATTTTTCTCATGCGGTCTTAGTTGCCTAGACCCATAAGCGATTACTCTTCCTTCTTGCATTAAGACACAACCAAGCCCCCTATGTGAAGCATCGCTATAAACGTCATACTCAACACCAGTTCTAGGCAAAGCCAAAATAGGTGCAGTAGTCAGTCTATCTTTCAACTCCTGAAAACTCGCCTCACATTGCTCGGTCCACTTGAAGCTCACATTCTTCTTGGTCAGCCCTGTAAGCGGTACAGCTATCTGAGCATAACCTTGAATGAACCTCCGATAATATCCAGTCATCCCAAGGAAACTTCTGACTTCCTTCACTGTAGTAGGCCTCGCCCAATCTCTCACTGCCTCTATCTTCTGAGGATCAGTTGCCACTCCCTCCTTAGAAAGGATGTGACCTAGGAATGCCACTTCAGATTTCCAGAAATCACACTTGGATAACTTGGCATACAACTGCTGCTCTTCCAGCTTCTGCAATACAGCTGCCAGATGCTCAGTGTGCTCCTCCTCAGACTTGGAGTACACGAGAATATCGTCGATAAACACCACGACGAAAGAATCAATAAACGGCCTCAGAACTCTGTTCATCAAGTCCATGAAGATTGCAGGTGCATTCGTCACTCCGAATGGCATAACTAAGAATTCGTAATGCCCATGCCGAGTTCCAAATGCAGTCTTATGCACGTCTTCAGCTTTCACTCGAACTTGGTGGTAACCTGATCGAAGATCTATTTTGGAGAATACAGCTGCTCCTTGTAGACGATCGAACAAGTCATCAATTCGAGGAATCGGATACTTATTCTGAACAGTGACCTTATTCAGCTCTCGGTAATCGATACACATCCTCATCGATCCATCCTTCTTCTTTACCAAAAGCACTGGTGCTCCCCAAGGTGACGCACTAGGTTGAATAAAGCCTTTTCCCAACAGTTCCTCAATCTGCCGTTTCACCTCATCCTGTTCCACTGGAGCCATCCTATAAGGTGCCTTAGAAATGGGTGCACTTCCCGGTTGAACAGTGATGTTGAACTCTACATCACGATGCGGGGGTAACCCAGGAAAATCTTCCAAGAACACAGTCGGATAGTCCCGAACCACAGGAATCCCTTGCACTTCCACAGGAGTCTCTTCCTTGCGGATAGTAGCCACCAGCTTAGAACATTTCCGCTTCCCTTGGAACACGACTTCAGGTCCACCTGGAGCCTTCACTGTCACCGTCTTGGCCTTACACTCGATGCTCGCACTGTACACCGACATCCAATCAATGCCAATGATAACATCGACTCCCAAGATAGTCAGTTCGATCAGATCAATGCCAAAGGTTCTATCCCCAATCACGATCTCGCAATCAGCATAATACCGATCAGTGGTTAAAGTCTCCCCTGACGGAGTAGCTACTGATAAGATCTTGCCTGGGAAAATCTTCGGTTCAACTCCCAACACTTTAGCAAACTTTGGAGACACAAAAGTATGAGAGGATCCAGTATCAAACAATACGACAGCTTTAATTCCATTAAGATAGAGTTCGCCTGTTACATAATATACATCATTACATAACAGCCTCACTAAACAAAGGAAAAGGAAATGACAAAGACTCTAAACACCAGCCCTCGTACCAGAGATGACCTGATCTGCCTCCTCAGCATCAGCTTCTGTCAAGGCAAATACTCGCCCTGATTGGTACGGCCTCTTCCCAGCCTGCTGCGTTGGTGCGTTGCTGCTTCCACCCTGTAGTTTGGGACAGTGAGATTTGTAGTGTCCCGTTTCACCACAGTTGTAGCAAGTCACCGCAGAAGGTCTCACCACATTGTTTCCAGGCCTCCCAGCCACACTAACAGCGTTCGCCCCCGTCGGTTTGAACCTCTGTGCAGATGGTTGCCCCCTGAAACTCCCCGAATGTGCAGGCCTCTTTCCGGGCTGCCAGTTGTTCCTCCTGTTCTGAACAACATGGAACTGCTCCATATCCGCCTCCGTCGCTGCCGCCCTCTTGACCAGCTTATCGAACCTCCTGATACCAAGGGGTATCATACGAGATCTCAAGCTAGGCCTCAGACCATGCTCGAACTTGCGAGCTTTCTTGGCCTCATCCGCCACCAGTTCTGGAGCATACCTGGAGAGCTGAGTGAACTTGGTCTCATAGGCTCTCACTGACATGCTGCCTTGCTGAAGCGACAGGAACTCCATCGCCTTCTTCTCCTGGACGTCGGAGGGGAAATAATGGCTACAGAATTCTTCCAGAAATTCCTCCCAGCCAAACAACAGACCTCCCATGGTCCTCTTCACAGATTGCCACCAAACCGCTGCATCCTTCTCCAGCTGCAAGGTTGCCAACTTGACCTTGCTACCCTCCGGTGTCTCCAACACCTCGAAGATGGTCTCCACTTGCCGTATCCAGTTGTCAGCCGAATCTGGATCTGACTTTCCCTCGAACACGGGTGGTTTCATTCTCTTGAACGATTCCACCAGCTTTATTGCCTCGGGCACTGGATTTGCCGGCCCCCTAGCTTGGTTCTGAGCCACAGCATTCAACGTCTGGTAGACCCTAGCAAGTTCAGTCTCCAGATCCAAACCTTCCCCATTCCTTGCTCCTCTTCTCGACATATTCTGATGCAAAAGATCCGTCAAATTCGAAGTATAAGACAAGAATTTAAACCAACTTCCATTTCATTGAATTCCAAAAGTTTATACATTCGAATTTAAAAACATCTCTAAACATCAGAATGAAAGAAAACAGAAGCTACAACACTCTAACTCCTACGGGTCCTCTTCGCTGCTCGAAGTTCTTCCCGCAGTTCATCAACCTCATCCTTCAGCACATCAGTTAGGTTCTTTTTCTTCTCAAGTTCCCAGATCCGATGGCTAAGAACAGAATAGTCAGCCTTCCGCTTCTCCAGCTGAGCCTCCAATAATCCAACTCTCTCCTTCAGGGTTTCCACTTGCCTCTGAAGAGAAGACACAAGACCACTTGGAACTGGTACTTCCTCTTCGTCGGAAGAAGAATCATCAGATGAATCCGGAGGTGGGGTGATCTCTCGGGATTCAGGGTACTCCTCATCATCAGAATCAGCTTGTCCAGGGTAGTACTCGTCCTCGGAATCAGCCTGTCCAGGATGGTACTCTTCCTCAATGATGTGCCAGTCGTCGCCTCCAGCAGGGTCGAAGTGATCAGCCATCTTAGAAATAGAGAGGAGAAATCACAAATCTTAGAGCAACACAAATGTAAGTCACTTACATTTAAATCTCTAGATTCAAACACACACTCTAATGTCCACTTCTAGGGTGTCGTTCCCTATAAATTTGTACAAGTGTGAAAGTGTAGAAAGCGTGGCTCTGATACCACTCTGTAACGCCCCGAATCCCAAATACACTGAATTCGAGATGTTCTACAGGATCTTTTCACTTTCTTAGCACACTTTTACAGGGAAATTAAAACTTTGCATCATACATCAGAGTTTACATCATAATTACATCTTTCTTTTGCACAGCGGAAGTAAAATACAACAATTGAATACAAGTACAACAGCTTGATAAAATCTTTAAGCATCCAAATCCTCTTTAATCTTTAGCATAACATTTACCTGCATGTTAGACTGTGGGTACGTCAGTTTATTCAACCGACGATCATTATACACGGCCGTCCTCGCTTGCCGGAAATAGTATAACTTAACATTTCATATTTAATAAACACAAACTTGTCACATTCAGACTAAAGGGACTACCCTATTGATGTCGTGTTGTGATTGTGCACTTAGTCCTTAATGCAGTTAATTATATGACACTAATGCACACTTGTTCGGATTCTATGCATCCCATACTACATAGGTCCGAGGGCAAGCCCTTATTCGTCTTCATCTTTATAGGGTTCAATCCCCCGTTATGATCTAATCTACTACTGTAATTACGGTAAGTATCCTAGATGTTATCTGACCTACGAACTCATGTTTAGGCACTCTGGAGTAGTATCCTCACCCAGACGCATCATGGGAATTCCTGGGATACGCTCTCACCATAAACATGACACCACCCGTAGTCTTCAAACATCCCACGAGCGTCGCCACTGGGACGGTACTCTGGAACAGTATCCTCACCCAGACTCGTCATGGGAATTCCTGGGATACGCTCTCGCCGCTACCCAGGGCCCTCATACTCCGTGTTTTTCTCTTACTTTCATCACGTCTTCACTATGCACTAGTCCTTAGTTTTATTTAAAAAATCATGAACAAAATAATCACTAGAGTTAGCCTCTCCATCGACCGGACTTATTCATTTAATTCATCATGACCAACCTCGGTCTAATTTCAATTCAATTCACTTTTCTCAATGCCGGGGAGACTTAGCTACTCTATTTCAAATTTCATTTCACAATCTTTAACTCCTGACAATTTCCATGTCGAGTTTCATACTCATTCTTTTTCAATTCATGATTACACTTTATTCACAAGTCCACGATGATACTTTTAATTCATGAGTTCAAAATGAAAACAATTCGTGCATATAGCCAACAATTTCTTTTCCTTTTTCATAAATCATGGTTTTTATTTTCATAACCATACATGAATTTATACAACTTCATAAAATCACATTTCAACCTTCATATTTCATATCTTGCACAATGAAAATAAATAAAATCATGTCACGCCACAAGCACTTATGCCAATTACTTTATAATAGCCTATCTTTATAAGTTATAAAAATCACAAGTGTATATCTCATAACCAAAGCTCCATTTATGCTTTTTATTCACAAACCATATTGTATTTCATTCTAAAAATACCCAAATCACTCTTATAAAATTCCTTGTATTTTTATGAGAATTACCATATTTATTTCATAATTTTTGGACTTCAAAAACACCCAAAAAAATATTTTTTCCAATATGCCAAAGGCAAGAATCGAACCAGGCGCCACACCAAGACCAAACAGAGCGCCGACCATTAGGCCGAACTCGGCTCACGTCATATAGGCGACTGGGTTGCATATAACCCTTAGGTTCGCTGCTTACTGTTTTGGGGTAATTTTAAAAAAAAGAAGTGTTCGGCCTGGGGTTCGAACCGTCCGACACAGAGAAGCCAACCGGGGTCCCGACCACCTGAGCCACTGGCTCGGGTTGTCACTAACCCAAAACAAATCCCGTTTGTATTATTTTCGTACTGTTTTGAAAGTAACTCGATATTCATTAAGCCATAGCTTCTTATTACTTTGATAAAATTTTATAAAAACTTCCAGATTAGATCCTCAGTCATAAAAGTTCATACCAGTAAAATAATATAATTTTTGGTGCTAATAAAATATATTTTTCACACACAAAAATCCAAAATTAATTCATTAAACTACAAAATTTGCATTTTCGACATTGCCATACATTTAATCTACTAGTCTTTTATTCACTAATTCCATGGTGATAATTTACTGATATTATTTATTAATTCAACCATCACATATAATTCCCATAGTCCACATTCATATCAACATGAAGGTCCATCTATCACAATTAACAAGTGTACATTATGTCTCTAATCATAACAACAACACTCTTAATTCAATTTAATCACTATCACAACTTCACAATAATAAACATGGGGTAATCTACACACAATTTAATCTTAATACTAGAGCTATATAAGTTATTCAATACATTTCAATCAATTCACATGCTAACTACTCAAATTAAGTGGGCTCTTTATAATATTTTTCATGCATCTTTAATGGTGTAAAATTAACATGGATCTACTTTAGAAATATAAAATGTTTCACCCACCTCAATTGGAGAGAAACACAAACAAAAGTAATCGAATCCTTGTAGATGAACGCACCGCCTCCTAGCAAAAAGCGCTCAAGCTCCAAGCCTCCAAGCCTATGCCGAATGCTTCCTTCAAGCTCCACCCGATGCTCCTTGATGATGCCGGCCACTCCAAGCACACAAAACCCACACAACTCTCTTATCTTTTATAACTCCCACAATAATAATAATACTATAAATTAGAAATACACTTTGCATATGAAAAGTTAGCCATGAGGGGGGGGGGGGTATTTATACAAAAAAATGAGGGGAATGGAGGGCTAAGATCATCTTGGTGGTTGTTGGATGAAGGGTTTAGATCAAAGTAGAAGTTACAAGAACTACCCACTTCCTTGAAACTACCCCCATGTTCTCCACACCCAAACTCAAAAGTTCCCTCCAAAAAGAATGCTACCGGCCATCCCTTAGAAGAGTGTGCATTGCACGTGTACGTGTAGTGCACGTGCATGCAACTAGGCCAATTTTGTACATTTCAAAATTGTATAAAAATAATTTTGTTTAAAAAAAGTCTTCTACATGACAAGTTTAATTAAAATTAATTAATTCATGGGCTTTCTTTTTGGGCAAAAATAATTTTATAAAAATAATTAAAATAAAATTGCTTTTGGGCTTTTTAAGAAAAGGCTTTTTAGTTAAATCAAATAAGGCTTTTAAAGAAGGCTTTTTGTACTAAAATAATTTGAGAAAATTATATTTAAACATACACATCTTGATAAAATAATCTAACAAAATATATTGCACGTGCACAACACGTGCAAAATAAATAATTTCTCATTAATTGAAAAATCAGGGTATTACAATGGGGGTTCGGCACCTTCTGCTAAGGTGCACAGGTATTTCGGATAGGCCATAGGCGCGTTCAGCGGATCATTGCCGAAGTCTGGGGCGCTTCTTCCTTATGTAAGAGGGTCGGTGGCAAGAACGTTCGGCAGCATGTGCCGAGGTCCAATTTTTCCATGTAACATGGTCGGTGGCAAGAACGTTCGGCAGCGTGTGCCGAGATCCAATTTTTCCATGTAACACGGTCGGTGGCAAGAACGTTCGGCAGCGTGTGCCGAGGTCCAATTTTTCCATGTAACACGGTCGGTGGCAAGAACGTTCGGCAGCGTGTGCCGAGGTCCAATTTTTCCATGTAACACGGTCGGTGGCAAGAATGTTCGGCAGCATGTGTCGAGGTCCAATTTTTTCATGTAACATGGTCGGTGGCAAGAACGTTCGGCAGCGTGTGCCGAGGTCCAATTTTTTCATGTAACACGGTCGGTGGCAAGAACGTTCGGCAGCGTGTGCTGAGGTCCAATTTTTCTATGTAACACGCTCGGTGGCAAGAACGTTCGGCAGCGTGTGCCGAAGTCCAATTTTTTCATGTAACACGGTTGGTAGCAAGAACGTTCGGCAGCGTGTGCCGAGGTCTTAGGGTGCGATTTTTGGCAACATAGGAAAGGTCAGGCTGTGTTGGTGGCTGCTGAACTTTTGACGGATGTGACAGTCATTTAATGTGATGACTGCTGATCTTCTGACGATTTTGACAGATATGCCAGTCATTAATGAGATAGTGCAGCTAGGCGCGGTAAATAATGCGACGGTTCAGGTTGCTTTGTCTCCTTTGTGTAAATGGGCTGGCTCTGTGGGCCCATTAATCTCGTTTCGTGTGCCTAGCTCTATAAAACTTCACCTCCCCTTCTTATTTCTCCCTTCTCCGAATTTTTACTCAGGCGGTAATTTCTACTAGTGAGAGCTCACGGTGATCGTCGATTGCTTTTCCGGTGAATATTCCGACCGTTCCAATCAACTCAAAGGTAATTTATACTTAGTCATTTTTCAAGTATAAATATGTCTCTTTCTCCTATCTCCGAGCCCTCCCCTTCTGCCGCCAAAGCCCCTTCTCCGCGTTGCCAAGATAAAGGCAAGAAGGTATCCAATCTAGACAGTATAGTGGAGGATCCGAAGCGCATGGGGCCGTTCGGCAGGTATCCAGGACCACTGACAGGGCTTCAGTAGGTTCGAGAGCTTTCTGAGGAGCATGCCGAGCGCATCATCCATGGGAGGGGAAGAGTCTTCGAGGAAAATGAGGCAAGAGAGACCTCCGAGGCCGATGAGACGGTCTCTATTCTCAGCCAGGAGGATTTGGTAGTGATCCGGGGTTGCTTCCAAATTCTGGAGGAGTACGAGCTCATGCTGCCGGGATCTGGGGTTAGGGCAAATTCGCCGATGCCAGTAAACATGTGTTTCTGGCCGGTCGACGCCTTCATCGCCGGGGCTCGGCTACCTCTCCACCCGTTTGCGCTCCAAGTGCTGAGGTGGTTTGGGGTCAGCCCCATTCAACTGATACCGAACGCGTGGAGAGTTATCAATGGGTTCATACTCCACTGCCAAGCAGCTGGGATTGAGCCGGAGCTGAGGGTACTCCGGACTATCTACCAGCTTCATCAGCAGAACCGATCGGAGTTTCGGTACTACCTAGCTCCGAGGCACGGAGGTCAGCTTGTTGTCTGCCCCGACTCCATCAAGCACTAGCGAGATAAGTACTTGATAGTGCGGGGCGTTGAGGCGTGGCCCATACCCACCAGTTTCGTGGAGGAGGTGTTGAGGCGAGTGAGGGAGTCGCTGGTGCTTCACCCTCAAGAAGAGGAGGCAGTGCAGACTCTATTTAACAGGCGAAGTACGATTGGAGGGAGCTTACCGAGGACATTCTCTTCAGGGGAGGGCTCAGCCGCGTAGACCCCAGTACGCGACTCTTTCTATGCTCTCAATTTTTTTTACCTTGCCCACTCTAACTTGTGTCTTTAATCGGCTTCTTATTTGATGCAGAGGCAATGGATTTCGACGCGGTGATGGCGCAGAGGGCTGCCCTTGGAAGTAAGTCGCCGAAGAAGCGCAAGAGGGCTTCCACCAAGCTGTCGCCCGCGAAGGCTCCGAGGGGCACGAGCATAGCCGAGGCGGTTGAGCCTCCGGTTGTGGTGACCCCGACCTCGGCCGCAGGAGTAGCCTCGACGTCGAATGAGGCAGGGGATTTCCCGATCTCCGCAGCTCTCGGGATGGAGCCGCCACCGCAGACAGTGACGGCCGAGGAGCTCCTCACTGAGGAGCACAAGAGGATCCACGTTCCGAGCTGGCAGGTTCGGAAGCATGATGGGTTTCTCGGCGACTCCTTGGCGAGTATGCAGGTGGTCAAACACCTAGCGAGGCCAAAGGACCGAGCCACCATGGAGGCCGGCCTGGCGGGCGACGATGCCATCGCGATCGCGTGCTCAGCGGTTTCGGTAAGTGTCGAATTTCTATTCTCGTTGGTTACTTTCTCTTTTGATTTTTCTAACTCTTGGCACTTTTTTTTTGTAGATCATCGTCCACTTCGGTCATCTTTCGAAAAAGATGACGGAGTTGGAGAAGGAGCTGAACCAGGAGACCGACCGGGCTCGGGCCGAGAAGGCTCGAATGGGCACAGAGCTCGACAAGCTGAGGGTCAGGCTCGAGGGGAGGTCGATGAGGGTCGAGTACCTCGAAGTCCATGCCGCGAAGCTCGAGGCCGATCTTCTGCGGCAGAAGGAGGAGTCAGCCAAACGCTGGCCGAGGCAGCGAAGACCAAGGACGCCGCAGTGAAGGGGGTCGAAGAGGCTACCATGGCGAAGGCACAGGGCTTCCTTACCCAAAACATGGCCAAGGCCTATGCCCAAGCCATCTCTCAGGTGTCGGAGCGATACCCTGAGGTGGACTGCTCGGGGTGGAGGTTGTTCCTGGGCCATGTTGAGGGCTTCAACCCTGAATCGGAGGGAGAACTTTCCCAAATTTTTAATTGCTTTTTCGCAAGTTTTGGGCGAGTGGCTCTGTCGTTTTCCTTCGTTGTGTGGCCTACATGCTTGTACCACATCACCGACCCCTCTAAGCGCTTGCTGCCAAGGAGGCCGAAGTCCGTGGGTGGTTCGGCACCTTCTTTCGAAGAACAGAGGCACCTCGGCTAGGTTGTGAGTGCTGAGAGGGAGTTCGGCGAGGTTCGATGTAGCTTTTTCCATGTAACATGGTCGGTGTCAAGAATGCTCGGCAGCTAGTGCCAAGGTCCAACTTTCCATGTAACATGGTCGGTGTCAAGAGCGCTCGGCAGCTTGTGCCGAGGTCCAACTTTCCATGTAACATGGTCGGTGTCAAGAGCGCTCGGCAGTTGGTGCCGAGGTCCAACTTTCCATGTAACATGGTCGGTGTCAAGAGCGCTCGGCAGCTGGTGCCGAGGTCCAACTTTCCATGTAACATGGTCGGTGTCAAGAGCGCTCGGCAGCTGGTGCCGAGGTCCAACTTTCCATGTAACATGGTCGGTGTCAAGAGCGCTCGGCAGCTGGTGCCGAGGTCTAACTTTCCATGTAACATGGTCGGTGTCAAGAGCGCTCGGCAGCTGGTGCCGAGGTCCAACTTTCCATGTAACATGGTCGGTGTCAAGAGTGCTCGGCAGCTGGTGCTGAGGTCCAACTTTCCATGTAACATGATCGGTGTCAAGAGCGCTCGGCAGCTGGTGCCGGGGTCCAACTTTCCATGTAACATGGTCGGTGTCAAGAGTGCTCGGTAGCTGGTGCCGAGGTCCAACTTTCCATGTAACATGGTCAGTGTCAAGAGCGCTCGGCAGCTTGTGCCGAGGTCCAACTTTCCATGTAACATGGTCGGTGTCAAGAGCGCTCGGCAGCTGGTGCTGAGGTCCAACTTTTCATGTAACATGGTCGGTGTCAAGAGCGATCGCCAGCTGGTGCCGAGGTCCAACTTTCCATGTAACATGGTCGGTGTCAAGAGCGCTCGGCAGCTGGTGCCGAAGTCCTTGACTTGTCATTTTCTGGCGGAGAATGCCCTGGGGAGTTGGTGGCTTATGAACTTCTGACAGCTCTGATAGATGAGACGCCTATTAATGCAATGACCTCTGAGCTCCAGTCAGATAGGAAAGTAATTAATGCGATGTGCGGCTTGGTGTGGCAAACAAGGAGACGGTTTAGGTTGCTTTTGTCATTTTGCGTAAATGGGCCGGCAGTCTGGGCCCATTAACGTCGTTTTGCGTGCCTCGCTCTATAAAACCTCACCCCCTCTCTCATTTTTCACTTCTCCTCTCTTTTACTCAGGCGGTTATTTGTGCATAAGCGAGTGCTTCAGGTGATCATCGTCCGTTTTCCGGTGAAGTTTTCGACATCATATATTTAAGGTAATTTATATTTAGTTTCTTTCCAAGTATAAATATGTCTCTTCCCTTTGTCTCCAAGTCATCTTCTTGGTCCGAGCCCTCCCTTGAAGTTGTCGAAGCCCATACTCCGAGTCGCCCAGATAAGGGCAAGAAGGTGTTTGGCCGAGACACAATTGTGGAGGATCCGAAGCGCATGGGGCCATTCGGCAGGTTGCCGAGGCCACTGACTGGGCTTCACAGAGTTCGAGAACTTTCGGAGGAGCACGCTGAGCGTATTGTTCACGGGAGGGGAAAGACTTTCGAGGAGAATGTGGCGAGGGAGACGACCGAGACGAATGAGACGGTGTCGATCCTCCGCGAAGAAGACTTGGCAGTGATCCGGGAATGTTTCCACATCCCGGAGGAGTACGAACTTATGCTGCCGGGTCCCGGGGTTAGGGCCAACTTGCCGCTGCCAGTGACTATGTGTTGTGGCCGGTTGATGCCTTTATCGCCGGGGCTCGGCTACCTCTCCATCCGTTCGCAATCCTCGTTTTGAGGTGGTTTGGGGTCAGCCCCATCCAACTTATGCCGAATGCATGGAAAGTCATAAATGGCTTCGTGCTTCACTGCCAAGCTGCTGGGATCGAGCCGGAGCTGAGTGTACTTCGGACGATCTACCGGCTTCATCAAGTGAACCGGTCGGAGTTTTGGTAATACTTGGCTCCGAGGCACGGCGGTAGGCTCGTCATATGCCCCGACTCCATAAAGCACTGGCGTGATAAGTTCTTGATAGTGCGGAGTGCGGAGGCATGGCCTATCCCCTCTAGTTGGGTAGAGGAGGTGCCGAAGAGGTTGAAGGCGCTGCCCAAGCTTCGCCCCAAAGATGAAAAGGCAGTTCGGACACTTCTCGATCGGCTGAAGTATGATTGGAAGGAGCTGACCGAGGATGTCTTGTTCAGGGGAGGGCTCTGCCGCGTAGATCACAGTACGCGGCTTCTTTTACGCTTCCGTGCTTTGTTTTTCATACTTCACTTTTCATGACTTTTATTGCGCTAACAAACTTCGTTTTTAATGCAGAGGCGATGGACTACGAGGCTGTGTTGGCTCTGAGGGTTGGCCTTGCCAGCAAGGTGCCGAAGAAACGAAAGAGGGTGGCCACCAAGTTGCCGACCGCAAAGACTCCGAGGGTCACGGAGGTGGTTGAGGAGGTGGAGACCCTGGGAAGCCCAGCCGTTGCCGAAGGTGGTGCCTCGGCATCAACCGGGGTTGGTGACTTCCCCATCGACGCAGCCCTCAGGATGGCAACGCCCCCGCTGACAGTGGTGGCCGAGGATCTCCTGACTAAGGAGCACAAAAGGATTCATGTTCCGGACTGGCAGGTTCGGAAACATGATGGGTTCCTCGGCAACTCCTTGGCGAGCATGTAGGCGGTCAAGCACCTGGCGACGCCGAAGGATCGGGCCGCCATGGAGGCCGGGCAAGAAGGCGACGACGTCATCGAGATTGCTCGCTCGCTGGTCTCGGTAAGTGTTGAATTTTTGCCGTCATTGGTTCTTTTTAGATCTAATTTCTCTAACTCTTTTAATACCACATCTGTAATACCCCTGTTTGGAGCGAACAGTCGACTGGTTGGTATAGCAGTCGACTGGTCGGCTCAAAATTTGAGATTGAGAATGATTTGAGAAATTTAGTCCCACATGGGAAGTTTGATATGATAATTTGAGTATAAATACTATTAGCCAATGATCAAGAGTCACCAATTCGGTTAACCACCTTTTGAGAGGCAGCCTGTGGTGGGCAGTTGTACTACATAGTATTTATAATTTGTCTGAGTATTGGGGCGGGGCGTTACAAATGGTATCAGAGCCGACTTTCGACCCCGGACATAGTAGAGGGCCTACGATCTGCAGTGCTGAGAGTCATTGATCTCCGGGATCGGTGTTGAGTGTGGTATCCGATCTGCGGTGTTGAGAGTGACTGATGGCCGGGATAAGGGACTATACTACATCGGCTAGAAAGGGTGGTCCTACACTAGATGTGTGCCCTGTACTCAGCAAGGACGCTGAGGTCCTAAGGGGGGTGTATGTAATACCCCTGTTTGGAGCGAACGGTCGACTGGTTGGTATAGCAGTCGACTGGTCGGCTCGAAATTTGAGATTGAGAATGATTTGAGAAATTTAGTCCCACATGGGAAGTTTGATATGATAATTTGAGTATAAATACTATTAGCCAATGATCAAGAGTCACCAATTTGGTTAACCACCTTTTGAGAGGCAGCTTGTGGTGGGCAGTTGTACTACATAGTATTTATAATTTGTCTGAGTATTGGGGCGGGGCGTTACAACATCCCTTGTCGCAGATCATCATCCATTTTGGTCACCTCACGAAGAGGTTGACAGCCCTGGAGAAGGAGCTGAAGTAGGAGTCCGACCAATCTCGGAAGGAGAAAGCCCAGATAGGGAACGTGCTCGACAAGCTCAGGGTCGAGTTCGAAGAGAGGATGACGAGGGTCGAGTACCTCGAGGGTCAGGTCGCGAAGCTGGAGGGCGACCTTCTTCGCCAGAAAGGGGAGGCGGCCAAACATTGGCCGAAGCGGCAGAGGCCAAGGCTGTCGCGGTGAAGGAGGCAGAGGACGCGACCATGGTGAAGGCGCAAGGTTTCCTCGCCCAGAACATGGCCAAAGCCTATGCCGAAGCCCTCGCCCGGGTGACGAAGGCATACCCCGAGGTGGACTATTCAGGATGGAGATTGTTTCCGAGCCACGTCGAAGGCTTCGACCCCGAGTCGGAGGGAGAAGAAGAAAAAGAAGGGGAAGACGAGGTCGAGCCTGAGGTCGAGGTCGTTGCCGAGGTCCAGGGGTCTGCGGTCACCCCGTTGGCGGTGGTGACCCCTTCAGGGATGTCGACCCCCACCCACTCTCGCCGCCCTGGGAAAGAGGTCGCGCCTTGACCTTGATTGCTTTTTTCTTTTCTTCTTTTTGTTTTTAAGTGTAATGCCTAATCGCGGACTGGCCACCGCTTTTTTGTAATGAATGAAAACATCTTTTTGGGCTCGACTTCGCATCTCTCTATCTTTTCTCAAAAACTCTTGAAAATTTGCTAAGTGTAGGAGTTCAGCAATGTGTTGAAAATTTGTTGTTACCTTCGACTTCTTTTCAGCTTGCGGTGGTGACTCAAGCCGTCGAGCCTATTTGCTCGGGGGACAATGCTCATCCCGAGGTTGGCTTAGGGGCGACGAGGCTGTGCTTGACGAGGTGCCGAGAGCGGCTCTATGAAGTTGAGCTGGGATTGCGCAGAGCTGTAAGCGAACGGAACCACCTTCAACTCATCCTGGGTCGGCGAGACATCGAGATCCGGCGACTGGAGAGCAGGCTCGCCGAGATGGCCCCCTTAGGAGAGGATGATGGTTCGTCGACCGCCTTTAGCTATGGCCTTCGGCTCAAGTGCATCTGCCATACTTTATCAAAAATAACAGTGGAGAGGGACGATCTGCTTTCTGAGATTCGTCACCTGCAAACGGTAGAGACGGAGCTTCGGACGGAGGGAGAGGTTGTAATATCCCAGACGGATATTAACTCATATAAATTACTATTTTATTATTATTTTATTATTATTTTATTATTATTTCATTTTAATTCCAAAATCAAATTATTTTGGTGATTTTTCGCCGGTTTGCCCACAAACAGTGTCTACGCGCACCTATCGGTCGGTGTGCATCCGAAGTGCATCAAATTGACAGCGCGATCCTCCGAATTAATAATAAAATTTATTTTATTATTATTTTCAAAATTAAACTATTTTATGAGGATTTTATAAGGAATTTTAGTATACACATACATATACACATACATACAATTGTATGATACTTAGTACGTCATACAAAATATGTAGCATATACTCAAGGACAATGTACTCATCCTTGTCATGACAACTTAGTAAGATAGTTAGGGTTTGATTAAGAGGCTTAAAGTAGGGTTTTATGCATGAGAAGAATTAAACCCCTTCTAGAAGCCTCATCCCTTCACCATGCCTCCACCTCACCATGCCTACACCTTACCCCTCCTCCTCCTAGGGTATGGCCGGCTTCACCCCCTCTTGGGGTTTTTGTGCAAAATGTGAGTGCACATTTGCACTTACCACCTCCTATTCCAATCTATAAATATGTAGCGCCCCGATTTTCTATACTAGGAAACCGTGACACGAGCCAAGATCTTTTCTTCAATTAGTCACAATACACAGAAAACAGGAGAATTTAAAACTTTTATTTCAACACCCAATGTATTACAAGTCTGAATATTATACAACTGTAATACCTTACAATAGAGTTACAATATTTCCTTTACATTTCCAAGTATTACAACCTTCAACATCTTACATCAGAGTACAAGGAATGAAGAACAACACTTGGTAACTCTCACTTAAGTACTTCTCAACTAATAGATAATCAATACATATACTGCAGCGGAACTAAACATAACACTGACTCCTTGCTTTCCTTGCCTTGAGTCCTCCTGAATCTCGCCCTTGTACTTCGGCGATCCAGTACCTATGGAAGTGGGGACGTCAGTATTCACTGACGCTTAAAGGCTGATCATATAGCAGTGAATCTCCCAAACAATATACAAAATATAGCAATGGTGTTGATGTAGTTTAAGTGTTCGTGAGTGCAAAAACATAGGGATTTGAACCCACGTTATGAATTCTAATTGTACACAACCTGTTCCTGACATCTACACATGGCTAATGAGGTTGCAGATGTGGTCAAGTCCCACTAATACAGTTCGCCAGTGGTGTCTATGTTCGCCACTGCGACCCAGCTAACCGGACCTCTCTCAAAACAGACGAACCCAATGTATCGGGCGTTATTCCAAAATCAAACTATAGGGTTTCGCAAGCGTAGGGTGGCGCGAAGCCTACCCTGTGGCACCCTCTGGGGTTTCGCAAGTGCAGGACTGCATAATGCATCCTGTGACACCCCAGCCACGGTAGTTCAGGAATTAACAGCGCGAGATACGCAACCCGTGTCCTCAACTTGTGAGACGGCACCGTACGTATCCCTTTGACGGGAAGGCAGAACTAGGACGCTTCCTATTCTAATGTCAGCAAGTCTCCGAAGCAACATGCAGCCCATACTACATGCGACCCCATCTCAAACCGTTTCTCCATATATAGGGATTGAACCCGCGTTATGAATTCTAATTGTACACAACCTGTTCCTGACAATACTCCATGACTCTGTGAGGTTGCAGAAGGGGTCAAGTCCCCCCATGCAGTCTGCTTATGGTGTCTCCGTTTTCCATTACTACCCGGCATGCCAGACCTCACTCGATCCCAGTATATCGGGCATCGTTCCAAAATCAAACTATAGGGTTTCGCAAGTGCAGGGTAGCACGAAGCCTACCCTGTGGCACCCTCTGGGGTATCGCAAGCGCAGGACTGCCCAAATGCATCCAGTGGCACCCCAGCCACGGTATTTCAGGAATTAACAGAGCGAGATACGCAACCCGTGCTCCCAACTTGTGAGACGCCACCATACGTATCCCTTTGATGGGAAGGTACAACCCAATGTCACCACCTAAGGCCTCCCTCAAGGGACTAGTTGGTCGTAAGGTGCCCCCTACAACCAATTCCTCTCTCTTCGGCAAGGGTCTGAGCAAAATGACCTTTATAAGTCACTATCCTAATGATGTCCCTGACTCGACGATCCTAGGGACGATAATATTACAACATAACATGCTAGGCCTTAAATTAGGCTTCGCAAGATAACTTTACTAGGCTGCTCAACCTAGATTTACCAGAACCCCTCAGGATCCAGTTCATGGCTCATCGATCCAAGACTTCGTCCGTGCGAATATACATGCAAGTCGCTACCCTATGTCTTGCTGGTCGATAGCCCTTAGGGTGGTAATATCACCCTAGACGAGCACAACGAACTGTGTACTAGCTAACAAGCTATACACGAGTAACAACCACATACGAGCCCATAAGCTACGTATGAAACAATAACTACCTACGAGCCAGGCGGGCCTCGTAGGAGACAACAACGTACATACCAACCAAATAAGTTGCGTATGAGACCAACAGCTACGCACGGGCCGGTCGAGCCGTGTACGAGACAACAACCTTCATACGAGCCAAATAAGCTACGTATGAGACTCACAGCTACGTACGGGCCAGTCGAGCCGCGTACGAGACAACAACCTTATGCAAACAACCATACAGGTAATCAATCTTAAAAGCAACCAAACGTGCTTACTAGCAAACTCGATCTTCTATTATTAGAAGCAACAGAAGAATCTACCAATAGTCTATGGTCGGTATTCTACTAAGGAAGAACCGGAGGCGACATAACAGCCTTTTATCAACTAACTATTACTAGTGGTCTTCCCAATCTTATTACTTCGACCTATTGCGCCTTAAGTACGGCACACAATTGCAAGCATCTTCCTACGGCAATCTAATCATATAACACAACCACTTACCATGATACTCCTAAGTACGAATATGATTAAGCTTGTGCTTGCATCGAGCTTAAGCATGAAAATCGCTACGACCTAGACATGAAGTCCACTATAGTCAAGCATAGGTTATAACTTGAGCGTAAGTGCTTACTACTTATCATGACTAGTCATCACAACCAAAGCATGGATATATAAATAGTATAGATATACAACATTCCAAGGCACGTTAGGTGATCTAACGTTAACCCTACAACATTCTAAGCATGCATTTAAACTTTAGCATGGTATGCCTCATTCCTAGACATGGTATGCTACTTTAACACTAACATATGGTGTACATTTTGGTAACATTCTAGTCGTATATACTAGTTAAGTGTCAACCCACAATATAGCGTGAGTTTCTACAATACTTCTAGCATGGATAGAACACAACATAAAAATCGCTACAACTAACCATGGGTAGTTTCTTTAATCTAAGCATGGGTATCATGTAAACGTGAGTATTCATTTAATCTAGCATGGTATACAACTTACTTACAATTTAAACTAGCATGGTATACGACTTACTTGCAATTAAGCTAGCATGGCATAAAACTTATTTACAATTAAAACTAGCATGGTACACCACTTACCTACAATTAAACTAACATGGTATATCACATACCTACAATTAAACTAGCATGGTATGTAACTTTTCTACTATCATCCAAGCATGAATCTTTCTTAAGCATAAATAACTACTAACCATGAATGTCTTACTAAACATGGGTAACTATTAGTATGAACATTCAACATTCCTAAGTATATATGTATATATACTTTTAATATGGTAAGTAATTTTATCATACATCCTACAACATTCTAGGGACAATTAATCTAAACATGGTAGGAAACTCTTAGATTGCATCCTACAACATTCTAAGCATAAATAGATTAATCTAAGCATGGTAGGAATTTTAGAATTTGTCCTACAACATTCTAATTATGAAATAGCATTCCTAAAACATGATGGGTAATTTTAGGAAGCATACTACAACATTTTAAGCATAAAAACATGATAGGTAATCTTAGAAAGAAACCTACAACATATATGTCATTTCTACATATGATAGGCAATTTTAGAATTACTCCCCCAACATTCTAAACATCATTAAGTATGCTAGATTTTTTTTTTAGAGTGAATAAAGCATGATAGGATATTTTTAGAAATAATCCTACAACATTCTAAATATGATAGGATATTTATAGAAGAAATCTTACAACTAACTAAGCATGAAAACATGGTAGGATATTTTTTAGAAGAAATTCTACAACTAACTAAGCATGAAAACATGGTAGGATATTTTTTAGAAGAAATCCTACAAATAACTAAGCATGAAATATGGTAGGATATTTTTAGAAGACATCCTACAACTAATTGAGCATGAAAACATGGTAGGATATTTTTTAGAAGAAATCCTACAACTAACTAAGCATGAAACGTGGTAGGATATTTTTAGAAGACATCCTACAACTAATTAAGCATGAAAACATGGTAGGATATTTTTAGAAGTAATCCTACAACTAACTAAGCATGAAATATGGTAGGATATTTTTAGAAGACATCCTACAACTAACTAAGCATGAAACGTGGTAGGATATTTTTAGAAATAATCCTACAACTAATTAAGCATGAAAACATGGTAGGATATTTTTTTATAAAAAGTCCTACAATATTCTAAGCATATCTAAATTATGCTAATATAATCTTAGCATGGTATCTACTTTATGAACACAAAATAACCATCTACAATCATCTACTACTATTACTACTCTATTTTAATCAAAAGCACAACATGCAACTATCTACCATTACTACTACTTTATTTTAGTCAAGAACATAACACCCAACTATCTACTACTACTACTACTTCATTCTCATCAAAATCACAACATACAACTATCTATTACTACTACTACTTTATGGATATCTATACTACTTACTACCACTTCTTTCTTTAATCAACCTACTACTACTTTATTTAATCAACCATACTACTACTACCTTATTAATCAACATACTATTACTACTTTATTTAATCAACATGCTACTACTACCTCATTTAATCACATACTACTACTTTATATTTTAGCATGCTACTACTTAGTTACTTACTAGTCTTTATTATTACTAGTGATAAAAGAAAAGATTATTTTTCTTTTATTTTATTCTACAACTAGTAAATATGAAAGAAAAAGATCTCTTTTTATTATTTCTACAACTAGTGATTAAAAGAAAAGATCTTTTTAATATTTCTACAACTAGTGATTAAAAGAAAAGATCTTTTTAATATTTCTACAACTAGTGATTTAATAAAAAAGAAAAGATCTTTTTAATCTACAATTAGTGATTTAATAAAAAGAAAAGATCTTTTTAATCTACAACTAGTGATTAATAAAAAGAAAAGATCTTTTTATTCAATAAAGAAAATTACAACAAACATATGCTTATTATTATTAGTCCAAGTTCCATAAAGTCCTACAACCAAAATGGTTGTAAAAATGTATTCATATGCTTATGTGTAGTTCTCATCCAAGTCCTACAACCTTAGGTGGTTGTATGTTCAAGTCCATATGCCATATGTGAATTTTTAGTCCAATAACAACATAAACAACACTACAATTTACAAAGGTTTGATCTTTATGTGTTTTAGTAGATACTACTACTATTTTCTTTCTTTTTATTCATCATAACATTCACAACACACCCATCACAAAACTCACCCAAAAACAAAAGAAAACAAAACAAGAAGGTAGGAGAAGAAGTCAAACAACAAAACAAGCAAACAAACAAACAAACAATCGAGAAGCATGAAGAAACCCCCACCTTATTTTACTTTGAAGGAAGGACTTGCCTAGCACTCATTCTCCTTCCCCTTAGCTTCTAAGAACTCCTAACAAAACCTACAAATAAAACTCTCAAGTTAGCATGGTGATCTCTCTTTCTTTTCCTTTCTTTCTTTCTTTCTTTCTTTTTGATCTTTCTAAAATGAGAGAAGGAGGAGAAGGAGGGGGTATTTATAGGTGGAGAGAAGGGTGGAAAGTGCAAAATGGCACTCACACATTTACACATAAACCCCCCCTAATATGGGGGCCGGCCATGCCTAGGGAAAAAAGGGTGAGGTGGGGGAGGTGTTATGTGGGGGAAAGGTGATGTGGAGGAGAATTGTTCTAGAAGAATGTCATTGTAACCCTAGGTTTTAACCTCCTAATCAAACCCTAACCATTCTTACTAGGTTTTGTCATAGCAAAATAAGTGTTGTCCAAAATACACAACACACAATTCGTATAATGCACTAATCGACATACTACTCATACGTGCGCATATATGTCTGTATACTGAAAATCTTCGCATAATCCGTATAAAATAATTTAATCTCGGAAATAATAATAAAATAAATTTTATTATCAGTTCGGAAGATCACGGTATCAATTTGATACAATACGGATGTGTACTGACTGATATCTGGGTACAGATGATGTCTATGAATAAACCGGGTGAAAATCACCAAAATAATTCAATTTTGGAATTAAAACAAAATAATAATAAAATAATAATAAAATAATAATTTATATACGGTAATATCCGTCCGGGATATTACAAAATACCCCCTCCTTCTCCTCCTTCTCTCATTTTAGAAAACAAAAAGAAAGAAAGAAAGGAAAGGAAAAGAAAGAGAGAATCTCATACTAACAAGAGAGTTTTATTGTAGGGTTTTTCCTAGGAGATTCTAAGAGCTAGGGGAAGGAGAAGGTTAGCAAGCAAGTCCTTCCAATAGAGACTAAGGTGGGGGTTCTCCATATTTTTCTTTGTTTGTTTGCTTGTTTGTTTGTATTGTTTTGACTTCTTCTCCTACCTTCTTGTTTTGTTTTCTTTTGTTTTTGGGATTATTCTTGTGATGGTGTGTTGTTGTTGTTGTGAATGTGGTAATGAATAAAAGAAAGAAAGTAGTAGTAGTATCTACTAAACACATAAAGATCAAACCTTTATAATTGTAGTTGTTGTTTATGTTGTTGTTGGACTAAAATGGCATAATGCATATGAACTTGCACATACAACCGATTGGGGGTTGTAGGACTTGTAGGACTTGATATACATAAGCATATGAACATCTTATACAACCATTTTGGTTGTAGGACTTGTATTGGACTTGGACAAATAATAATAAGCATATGTTTTATTATAGTTTTCTTTCTTAAATAAAAAGATCTTTTCTTTATTAATCACTAGTTGTAGAATAAATAAAAAGATCTTTTCTTTATTAATCACTAGTTGTAGAATAAATAAAAAGATCTTTTCTTTATTAATCACTAGTTGTAGACTAAATAAAAAGATCTTTTCTTTATTAATCACTAGTTGTAGAATAAATAAAAAGATCTTTCTTTTATAATCACTAGTTGTAGAATAAATAAAAAGGATCTTTTCTTTTACCACTAGTGATAATAAAGACTAGTAGGCAACTAAGTAGTAGCATGTTAAAATAAAGTAGTAGTATGTTGGTTAAATAAAGTAGTAGTGGTATGTTGTTAAAATAAAGAATTAATAGTAAGTAGTTGTAAATGTTTTATGTCCATAAAGTAGTAGTAGTAATAGATAGTTGTATGTTGTGTTCTTGATTAAAATAAAGAAGTAGTAGTGGTAGATAGTTATGTGTTCTTGATTAAAATAGTAAGTAGTTGTATGTTATGTTCTTGGTTAAAATAGAGTAGTAGTAGTAGTAGATAGTTGTAGATGTTTATTTTATGTTCATAAAGTAAATACCATGCTAAGATTACATTAGATTGATTTAGATATGCTTAAAATGTTGTAGGATTTCTTCTAAAAATATCCTATCATGTTTAGAATGTTGTAGGATTCTTTCTAAAGTTTCCTATCATGCTTTATGCTTAGGATGTTGTAGGATTCCTTCTAAAAATTTACCTATCATGTGTTCATGCTAGAATGTGGTAGGATGCTTTCTAAAATTACCTATCATATTTTAGGAATGCTATTTTATGCTTAGAATGTTGTAGGATTAATTCTAAAATTCCTACCATGTTTAGATTAGTCTATCTATGCTTAGAATGTTGTAGGATTCATTCTAAGAGTTTCCTACCATGTTTAGATTAAATTAATTATGCTTAGAATGTTGTAGGATCCATGATAAAATTACTTACCATGTTAGAAGTATATATATACATATATACTTAGGAATGTTGAATGTTCATACTAGTAGTTACCCATGCTTAGTAAGATATTCATGTTTAGTAGCTATTCATGCTTAATAAAGGTTCATGCTTGGATGATAGTAGAAAAGTTATATACCATGCTAGTTTAATTGTAGGTAAGTGATATACCATGCTAGTTTTAATTGCAAGTAAGTTGTATGCCATGTTAGTTAAGTTGTAAGTAAGTTATATACCATGCTAGATAAGTGGTAGAAAGTTGTATACCATGCTAGCTTAATTGTAGGTAAGTGATATACCATTCTAGTTTTAATTGTAAGTAAGTGGTATACCATGCTAGTTTAATTGCAAGTAAGTTGTATGCCATGCTAGTTTAATTGCAAGTAAGTTGTATGCCATGCTAGTTAGATTGTAAGTAAGTTGTATACCATGCTAGATTAAATGAATACTCATGATACCCATGCTTAGATAAGTATTTGTTCATGCTATGTTAGTAGATGATCATGCTTAATCATTATACATGCTAAGTAAGTAGGTATCATGCTAATTATTGATCATGTTAAGTTAGAGATATCCATGCTATGATATTCATGCTTAGATTAAAGAAACTACCCATGGTTAGTTGTAGTGATTTCATGTTGTGTTCTATACCATGCTAAAGTTCAAATACATGCTTAGAATGTTGTAGGGTTAGTGTTAGAATACCTACTATGCCTTGGAATGTTGCTTGTTCATACTAGTTTGAGTTGTGGTGATTAGTCATGATAAGTAGTAAGCTTCCATGCTCAATTTGTAACCTATGCTTGACTATAGTGGACTTTATATCTAGGTCGTAAGTGATTTTCATGCTTAAGCTCGATATGAGCACAAGCATTAATCATATTCATACTTAGGAGTATCATGGTGAGTGGTTGTGTTATATGATTATATTGTCGTAGGAAGATACTTGCAATTGTATGCCATACTTAAGGCGCTATAGGTTGAAATAATGAGGATTGGGAAGACCACTAGTGATAGTTAGTTCGATAAAGGCTGTTATGTCACCTTCGGGTTCTTCCTTAGTAGAATACCGACCGTAGAACATTAGTAGACTCTTTTGTTACTTCTAATAATAGGAGATCAAGTTGCTAGTAGCACGTTTAGTTGCTTTTAAGATTGATTACCTGTATGGTTGTTTGCACATGGTTGTGCTCGTACGTGGCTCGACTGGCCCGTACGTAGCCGTGGGTCTCGTACGTAGCCGTGGGTCTCGTACGTAGCTTACTTGGCTCGTATGTAGGTGGTTGTCTCGTACGCGGCTCGACCGGCCCGTGCGTAGCTGTTGGTCTCATACGCGGCTTATTTGGCTGGTATGTACGTGGTCATCTCCTACGAGGCCTGCCTGGCTCGTAGGTAGTTATTGTTTCATACATAGCTTATTGGCTCGTATGTGGTTGTTACTCGTGTATAGCTTATTAGCTAGTACACAGTTCGTTGTGCTCGTCTAGGGTGAGATTACCACCCTAAGGGCTATCGACCATCAAGACATACGTTTTCTCACCCTAAGAAACTGTGGAGGAGTCACTCCTTGTGTACCGTCGGATCTTAACCAGGGTAGGTTGATCGAGGACCGGAGTATAGACGAAATCCAAGTCTAGGGTAGCGGCATGCATGTATATTCGCACGGCCCAAGTCTTGGATCGATGAGCCACAAACCGGATCCTGAGGGATTCTGGTAAGTCTAGGTTGAGCAGCCTAGTAGAATTGTCCTGCGAAGTCTACTTTAAAGGCCTAGCCTGTTGAGTTTATAATATTGTCATCCCTAGGATTGTTCGAGTCAGGGACACCATTAGGATAGTGACTTACAAGGATCATTTTACTTAAACCTTTTTGCCAGGAGAGAGGAGTCGGTGGTAGGGGCCCCTTACACTAACTCGTCCCTTGAGGCAGATCATAGGTGGTGTATTGGGTTGTACCTTCCCGTCAAAGGGATACGCACGGTGCCGTCTCACAAGTTGAGGATACGGGTTGCGTATCTCGCTCTGTTAATTCCTGAAATACCGTGGCTGGGGTGCCACAGGATGCATGGTGCAGTCCTGCGCTTGCTAGACCCCAGAGGGTGCCACAGGGTAGGCTTCGAGCTATACTGCGCTTGCGAAATCCTATAGTTTGATTTTGGAATGAGGCCCGATATACTGGGATCGGGTGAGGTCCGGCATGCCGGGTAGTAGTGAAAAACGGAGACACCATAAGCAGACTGCATGGGGGGGAACTTGACCCCTTCTACAACCTCACAGAGTCATGGAGTATTGTCAGGAACAGGTTGTGTACAATTAGAATTCTTAAACGCGGGTTCAATCCCTATATATGGAGAAACGGCTTGAGATGGGGTCGCATGTAGTATGGGCTGCATGTTGCTCCGGAGACTTGCTGACATTAGAATAGGAAGCGTCCTAGTTCTATTTAAATATCGCATTAGAGTCTAGTCATAGCACTCACAAACACTTAAACTACACCAACACCATTGCTATATTTTGTATATTGTTTGGGAGATTCGCTGCCACATGATCAGCCTTTAGGCGTCAGTGAATACTGACGTCCCCACTTCCATAGGTACTGGATCGCCGAAGTACAAAGGTGAAATTCAGGAGGACTCAAGGCAAGGAAAGCAAGGAGTCAGTGTTATATTTAGTTCCGCTGTAGTATATGTATTGATTATGTATTAGTTGAGAAGTACTCTGATGTAAGATATTGAAGGTTGTAATGCTTAGAAATGTAAAGGTAATATTGTAACTCTATTGTAAGGTATTACAGTTGTACAATATTTAGACTTGTAACACATTGTGTATTGAATAAAAAGTTTTAAATTCTCCTGTTTTTCTGTGTATTATGACTAATTGAAGAAAAGGTCTTGGCTCGTGTCACGGTTTCCCAGTATTGGAAATCGGGGCGCTACAGAGGTATTGGTGGCCGAGGTGGCCCAACTGACGACCAAACGGGACGAACTGACGACCGAGGTCGACGCACTGAAGAGAGCCACGGTAGACAATAGCATCGAAGTCACTCATCTCCGCCGTCTTATCGCCAGTCGCTCTGGCGTCCCGAGCTCCGCAATACCCCCTCGCTTTGAGGTCGATGTAAAAGACGACTCTCTGAGGGAGCGGATCTCAGAGTTGGAGGCGGAGGTGGCTCGCCTCAAACCGCGTTTGGGGCCAATCAACGTCAGGAGCACTTCATGTACTCGTGCGGAGAGCGAGCGTAGCATTTTGTTTTATGAGCTCGCGACCCGTTCGCCCATCGGCCAACCTAGTCCCGGGGATGCGCAAAGTGTTGTGGCCATTTCATCGAGCGGAGCATCCGTCGGAGCAGCTGTTAGGAGCAGCGCAGAGGATACGTCTCAATTCACTGGTTTGGGGTTGATTTCCTGAGGTAAACGTCGCCGCCCTCGAGTGTCCTTGAAGCGGAACATCCCTGCGCCGAGGAGGCATTGAATATCTTGTTTTTGAAGCCTTTGCATTTAGTTTAAGTGTAACAAACCGGCATTGTAATTTTTGCTTTTTAACGCCTTGAAATCTGGTTGTATGGAAGAGTCGCCTTGTACTGCGTCCCCACTCTTAATAATATTTCTTTCTTAGACTTGCATGTTTTTCGTAGTTCTGTGTGGTTGTTTTGTTTGTGACTGTGTTCGTCATGCCGAGTTCCCTGAGATAGTCTTTTCCTCGTTTGGGGGTCGGCGCCATGAGCGTTCGGCTAGTGGTGCCGAGCACTGCTTCGGCTGTTTAATCTCGCGAATTTCTAAGATAAGCGAACCTTATGCGGCAAAGGGGTAGCCTCCACTGGTGGGAGCAATTCCGAATGGCGACCTACTTCTGGCTCGCTTAAGAGCGAACTTGCGAGGTAGAATCGAGCCAAGTGTTGGACTTCGAACCTTCGTTAGAGTAGTTCAACGGTTGTGGGAGCAATTCTGGATGGCGACCTACTTATGGCTCGCTTAAGAGCGAACTCGTGAAGTAGAATCAAGTCAAGTGTTGGACTCCGAACCATCGTTAGAGTAGTACAACGGTTATGGGTGCAATTCCGAATGGCGACCTACTTATGGCTCGCTTAAGAGCGAACTTGTGAAGTAGAATCGAGCCAAGTGTTGGACTCCGAACCATCGTTAGAGTAGTTCAACGGTTGTGGGAGCAATTCCGAATGGCGACCTACCTCTGGCTCGCTTAAAAGCGAACTTGCGAGGTATAATCGAGCCAAGTGTTGGACTCCGAACCATCGTTAGAGTAGTTCAACGGTTGTGAGAGCAATTCCGAATGGCGACCTACTTATGGCTCGCTTAAAACCGAACTTGTGAAGTGGAATCGAGCCAAGTGTTGGACTCCGAACCATCGTTAGAGTAGTTCAACGGTTGTGGGAGCAATTCCGAATGGCGACCTACCTCTGGCCCGCTTAAGAGCGAACATGCGAGGTAGAATCGAGCCAAGTGTTGGACTCCGAACCATCGTTAGAGTAGTTCAACGGTTGTGGAAGCAATTCCGAATGGCGACCTACCTCTGGCTCGCTTAAGAGCTAACTTGCAAGGTAGAATCGAGCCAAGTGTTGGACTCCGAACCATCGTTAGAGTAGTTCAACGGTTGTGGGAGCAATTCCCGAATGGTGACCTACCTCTGGCTCGCTTAAGAGCGAACTTGCGAGTTAGAATCGAGCCAAGTGTTGGACTCCGAACCATCGTTAGAGTAGTTCAACGGTTGTGGGAGCAATTCCGAATGGCGACCTACTTATGGCTCGCTTAAGAGCGAACATGTGAAGTAGAATCGAACCAAGTGTTGGACTCCGAACTATTGTTAGAGTAGTTCAACGGTTGTGGGAGCAATTCCAAATGGCGACCTACCTCTGGCTCGCTTAAGAGCGAACTTGCGAGGTAGAATCGAGCCAAGTGTTGGACTCCGAACCATCATTAGAGTAGTTCAACGGTTGTGGGAGCAATTTCGAATGGCGACCTACCTCTGGCTCGCTTAAGAGCGTACTTGCGAGGTAGAATCTAGCCAAGTGTTGGACTTCGAACCATCGTTAGAGTAGTTCAATGGTTGTGGGAGCAATTCCGAATGGCGACCTACTTATGGCTCGCTTAAGAGCGAACTTGTGAAGTAGAATCGAGCCAAGAGTTGGACTCCAAACCATCGTTAGAGTAGTTCAACGGTTGTGGGAGCAATTCTGAATGGCGACCTACCTCTGGCTCCCTTAAGAGCGAACTTGCGAGGTAGAATCCAGCCAAGTGTTGGACTCCGAACTATTGTTAGAGTAGTTCAACGGTTGTGGGAGCAATTCCGAATGGCGACCTACCTCTGGCTCGCTTAAGAGCGAACTTGCGAGGTAGAATCGAGCCAAGTGTTGGACTCCGAACCATCGTTAGAGTAAAGAGTAAAAGCAGAGAGATGTAAGCAATTTTTACAAGTAAAATATGAAAAAGCTTCCTTTATTGATGACTAGTGGTTGGCTGCTTCTAAAGTTGCAAGCCGTTATTACAAGAGAGAAATAAAAGAAAAACAATACAAGTAATAGGAAAGGAACGGTTTCGACCTCCAAAATACTTAGAGAGGTGTTGGTGCTCTCTCTTGGTATTTTAGAAGATGGTCGGCATTCCAAGTCCTGGGGATCTCTCTGCCTTCGAGGTCTTCTGGTCTGTATGTCCCGGGCCGAACTACTTTGGCGATCTTGTAAGGTCCCTCCCAATTTGGAGCCAGTTTACTCTTTTGACTAGGAAATGAGATGGCTAACTTTTTGAGGACCAAGTCCCCTTCTTTGAGGTCGGTAGGATGGACTCTCTTATTGTATGCCAACTCGATCCTTCTTCGGTAGCTTTGTTGACGAATGGCAGCTCTTTCTCGGATCTCATCAATCAGGTCTAGGTTCGCTCGGAGCTCTCTGGCATTTTGTTCTTCTTCATAAGCTATTAGACGGGGAGAGGGTATATCGACTTCTAGGGGGATCATAGCCTTGGACCCATAGGTGAGATTAAATAGACTCTCTCCTGTAAGGGTCCGTTTTGTTGTACGGTAGTTCCACAGCACGTTGGGGAGCTGATCGACCCATAAGCCTTTAGAACATTTATCCAACCTCTTCTTAATACCGGAGAGAATCTGTCGGTTAGCGTTCTCTACTTGGCCATTCGACTGTGGATGGGATACGGAGGAGAATCGGTGTTGGATGGCGAGGTCTTCACAGAGAGCTTGGAAGGCAGCTCCAGTGAACTGGGTTCCGTTGTCTGTTATGAGGACCCGAGGGACTCCGAATCGGCAGATGACATTCTTCCAAAAGAACTGAACGACATTGTTCTCGGTGATCGTGGCCGAGGGCTCGGCCTCTATCCATTTTGTGAAGTAGTCGATTGCCATGACTAAGAATTTGAACTGGCCGGGAGCTGGTGGAAATGGCCCTAGTAAATCCATCCCCCACATTGCAAAAGGGATTGGACTTGATAGGGAAGTGAGTGGAGCTTGTGGGAGGCGTCGGATGTTGGAGTACTTCTGGCAAGAGCCGCATTGCCGAACGTGTAGTTCGGCATCTTGCAGGAGAGTGGGCCAGAAATATCAGTAGTTCAACACTTTGCGGGCTAGGGACCTGGACCCTGAATGTGCCCCGCCGATGCCCTCGTGAAGTTCTTGCAGGGCGTATTCGGCTTGCTCTGGGTGCCGTCTACCTATGTGAAGGAACGCCTGTAAAGGATGCCCTCGATAAGTGTGTATCGCTCTGCTCAGGTTCTTACTCTTCGAGCTTCCTTAGGGTCCTTGGGGAGGAGCCCATCCCTTAGGAATTCGACGAGGGGTTTGATCCAGTCATCTTGAAGTAAAACAGGCAGCGACTCCATTGAGTCGGAATCTTCATCCTCTATACTTGGCTTCAGGAGGACCTCTATCAAGACGGTCTGCTCGAGACCTTGGAGGGAGGAAGAGGCTATCTTGGAAAGGGCGTCGGCCTGGGAATTCTCTTCTCGGGGGATCCGCTGGATAAGAGCTTCTTCAAATAGAACCATGAGGCTTCTGACCTTGGCTAAGTACTTAACCATCCGGTCATCACGTGCTTCATACTCGCCTAGGACCTGATTTACGACCAGCTGAGAGTCGTTAAAGATCCGGAGGCGTTGCGCCCCTGCATTGCGGGCCATCCCAAGGCCGGGTATAAGTGCCCCGTATTCTGCTTCGTTGTTAGAGGCCTTGAAGTTTATACGGAGGGAGTATTGGAGGATGAAGTCATCTGGGCCTGCCAGAATGACCCCGACTCCGCTTCCCTCGTTACAGGAGGATCCCTCCACATAGACCGACCGGACAGGTGGTCCCTTCATTGCTTGGCTAAACTCGGGGATGGTAATTTCAACTATAAATTCTGCTAAGGCCTGAGCTTTGATCGCGGTCCGAGGCTGATATGTTATATCATGCTGGCTCAGCTCGATAGACCACTTCATAAGGCGACCTGAGGTCTCTAGCTTGTGGAGGACTTGCTTCAACGGTTGGTCGGTAAGAACGACCACCGAATGGGACTAAAAATACGGGCGAAGCTTTCTTGCGGCCATCACTAGGGCATAAGCCATCTTTTCTATTCTCGGGTAGCGGAGCTCGGCATCCCGAAGTACCTTGCTCACATAGTAGATGGGCTTTTGAGCCTGGTCTTCTTCCCTTACCAAAGCGGCACTGAGGGTCTGCTCGGAGGCTACCAGGTAGAGGTAGAGGGGTTCACCAGGAATTGGTTTGCTGAGGAGAGGAGGATTGACGAGGTAAGCCTTGAGCTGGTCGAACGACTCCTGTTGCTGTTGACCCCATTCGAAACCTTTAGCCCTCCTGAGGGCCTTGAAGAAGGGGAGGCATTTCTCCCCGGACTTCAAGAGAAAGTGCCCTATGGCGGCTAGGCGGCCTGTTAACCTCTGAACTTCCTTAACATTCTTGGGAGGGGCCATATCTAATACGGCCTTGATTTTCTCAGGGTTAGCTTCAATTCCTCGTTGGATGACCATGAAGCCGAGGAACTTTCCTGACGAGACTCCGAACACACACTTGTTCGGATTGAGTCTCATCTTGTGCTTTCTCAGAACATCGAACGCCTCCTGGAGGTCGGTTACATGATCGGCTCCTCGGATGCTTTTTACAAGCATGTCGACAACATATACCTCCATATTACGGCCGATTTGAGCATGGAAAACCTTGTTGACGAGGCATTGGTATGTGGCGCCTGCATTTTTCAAACCGAAGGGCATAACCCTATAGCAATAGAGGTCCTGGTCGGTCACAAATGAGATCTTCGGGATATCCGGGGGGAACATTCGGATCTGATTGTAGCCTGAGAAGACGTCCATGAAGCTGAGGAGTTCATGACCCGAGGTGGCATCAATCAAAGTGTCAATACTCGGAAGAGGGAAAAGGTCCTTGGGGCAAGCCTTGTTGAAATCGGTAAAATCGATACAAATCCTCCAGGTTCCAATGGACTTCTTCACCATTACTACATTCGACAGCCATTCGGGATAGTTCACCTCTTGTATGAACCGGGCCTTCAGGAGCTTGTCCACCTCCTCTTTTATAGCTAGCTGGCGCTCGGGGGCGAACTTGCGCCTCTTCTGTTGGACCGGTTTGGACCCCGAAGCAAAACTGAGGTGGTCGACCAAGAGCTCTTCAGAAATTCCGGACATGTCTGCGGCTGACCAAGCAAAGAGGTCTTTATTCCTTCGGATGCACTGGACTATGTCGGAGCATAGGGCGGATGGGAGGGTCTTACTAACAAAGAACTTTCGGCTTGGATCCTGCTCAGAGAAGAGCACTTCCTCCAACTCATCCACCGGCTCGGACGTTGGTCGGGCGACATCTTGGGGGATTTCTAGAGTTTCTAGGGAGAGGACTGGACCGAGGGTAGAGGTCATATAGCACTTACGGGCCGTTTCCTGATTGCCTTTTACTTCCCCTACTCCGGCCCAAGTGTGAAACTTCATCTTGAGGTGATAGGCGGATGGGACTGCTTCAAGGGCAGCAAGGCCGGGCCGACCCAAAATGACGTTGTAGGCTGCAGGGACATCCACGACCATAAAATCCATTGACTCCGTTCGGGTAGTAGGAGTTTTGACAGCGGTTACGTCGAGGGTGATCACCCCTTCAATAGTCACTGGCACTCCCGTAAACCCATAGAGCGTGTAGCCGGCAGGCTTGAGTCTATCTCGGGAGAGTTTGAGGCCCTTGAAAGCGGTGAGGAAGAGGATGTTAACGGAGCTGCCATTGTCCACTAGGATCCTCTCCACTTTGAAGTTCGCCATGTAGAGGTTGATGACGAGTGCGTCACAGTGAGGGGTTCGGATGCCCTCGAGGTCTTCATCTGAAAATGTGACGGGCACTCCGAGGCCTTTAGGAGGAGGGGTGGCGTGCACTGAATTGACTTCTCTTATAAATGCCTTTCGAGAGGAGTTGGAGGAGCCTCCCATTGGGCCCCCATGGATGAGGTGTAGGACACGCTCCTCTTCCAAGTCGGGCGTTTCATCGTGCTTAGGACGCTTGTTAGCCCCCTGAGGCGGGGGAGGAAGGTCAGCTCGGTCCTTTCTCACGAACCTGGTCAGCTGTCCCCTCTGGATGAGGGCTTCTATCTCATTCTTCAAGGCCCGACAATCATTGGTGTCGTGGCCATGGTCCCGGTGATAACGACACCACTTCTCTTTATCCCTCTTCTTGCTAGGGGTGTTCATTTTTGGTGCAGGAGGTATCACCCCCTCCTTTTCAACTTCCATGAGGATTGTGGAGATGTTGGCGTTAAGGGGAGTAAAATTTTCAAATCTGGGGAAGGTCGGCGCTGGCCACCATTATCCTTCTGAAGCTTCTTGGCCCCTTCCTCTTCTGTTTCTTTTCTCTTAAACCCGGAGAAAGACCCCTCCAGGTTGGGGCGTGCTCAACTTCTTCGGCCCGAATATACTTTTCGCTCTGGAGGAGGAGGTCAGAGAAGTTCTGTGGGGGCTTCTTGGCGAGGGAGGAGCGGAGGCTGGAGTTGAGGACATTGGATTGAAAAGCTGCTGCAGCGACCGACTGGTCGAAGGATGCTATGGACCTGGCTTCAGCTGTGAATCTCTTCACATAGTCTCTCAACTACTCACCATTCTTCTGGTTGAGGTAGAGTAGCAAAATGTTGGTCTTCTCAGTTCGGCGGCTACTCACGAAGTCAGTGACGAAGAGGGTCTTAAACTGCTCGAAGGAGAATATTGAGGATGGGGCAAGGCGAGAGTACCATTCTCGAGACGGACCTTTGAGAGTTGCGGGGAAGGTCTTGCATAGCAGAGCATCGGAAGCTTGATGGATAAGCATGAGGGTCTTAAAGCTTTCGATGTGATCAACGGGGTCAGTCTCCCCGGAATAGGTCTCGAATTGAGGAGGCTTAAAGCCGATCGGTACGGGTGCATCCATTATGGTTCGAGAAAAAGGAGGTCTACTAGGTTGGAGGGTTCTTCCTCTAAGCACTTCTTCTCGGTCTGACTGACCCAAGCGCCTCTCCATCTCATGGAGATGGTGATAGACTGCGTCATCCCTTCGACGGTAATCCGGCGAGCCTCTAGACTCGTCTTTGTATGAGGGAGAGCGGGGGCTATGACGACGGTAGCTCCTGGAGCGGTGAGGACTTGGCATGTAGCGGGGGTTGCTAGGACTTCGGATCTGAGGAGGAGTGGGAATCCTTGGAGCATTGGTGTTATTGGGACGGAGGTTGAGAGCTTGTAGGACGGTTGCCTGGAACTGCTGGAACTCGGCACGGGTGAAGGGTGCCTCATCGTTCCTAGGATGTTGCCAACCGGCAGGGGAGTGTGGTCTTCTTCTGTGATGCTCGGGGGACTCTCTCCGCCCCATTCGGATAGGGGACCTTCTGTAGTCTCGGCAGTGAGGAGATCGCTCATCCAGACGTTGTTGGCGGGAGGCTCCCTCTCGGGCCCGCTTTTCATCCAGACGGTGGTGAAGATCCTCATCCTTCTGCCGATTGGGGACTTTTTGGCGGAAGTCGGTAGCTCGGGGATTGTGGGAGGCCATAGAGTCCGTAGAGGCATTGTGGATTGAGACATGGTCCTGGTGGAGAGGTTGTTTCTGCGGGTTGGGACCCTTAGAAGGTTGTTGATTCTGCGGAGGAGGCAGGTCCTGTTGGAGTGGGTCTTCCGCTGGAGGAGGAAGTTGCCCCTGCTGCGGAGCGGGTTGGATGGGGATTTCTTGTTGCTGATTGGGGTTGGGTCCTCGGTTGGACCTTCTTGATCTGGCTTTCCTAGGAGGCATGGCTGGAGAGAATCTGACCAACGGGAAGAGGGGAGGCTGCTACTCGTTGTTTCCCACAGACGGCGCCAATCTGTTACCGCTAAATCTGGTGTGGGGGCAAACAGATACTATTTGTGGATTCTTGGAAAACTTTGAATAGCAAACCTGTTACCTGTTCCGCCGGAGTTTGATCGTTGACTCTCGCCGTTTACCTGCAAAAAGTGCGAGACACCGGGATTGTTCCCGGCGACACACCCTCCGACGCTCAAGTCAGTAATCAGGGATGATTATGAAAGAGCGTAAAACTGGCAAAAGATTGATTACCTCATAACGGAGATGGATGGGGGATATTTATAGGCACCTTTGGGGATCAGATTAGGAATGTAATCCCTGTGAATCTGTTAAGGAATCAAATCCTCGTAACCAGATTAGGAATGTAATCCCTAATTCCCAGTGGAAGGATAGATGTGAATCAGGGTCGTTGATTAGTATTAATCAGAGATCCTGATCCTATCCCTCTGGATCGGGTTTTCTGCGGGTGGAAACCCGCACCCGATTGAGGTGGATCCATTCGTGGGTGATTGGATCTTTGTTGAAGAGATCCGGTACCCATTTCAGACCCATTGGTAGGTGAAATTACTGTTTCACCCCTGGGATTCGAGATTCGTGCCTGATTTGGACGGTTCCGATTAAACCCCATTTTTAGCCATATCACCAATGAACTGCAATGTTTCAAACAATATCATGTTTGGCCAGCCTAACAGACATTTTCTCAAGAGATTATACCATTGTTAGTGATGATTGCTATGTTTGCCAAAATGGTTCTTACCTACCAAAACTAACCCTGCGACTGATGAAAATCCAACACTATACATGGCGACGAAAATTTTGGTGGTATGAAAACAGAAACTTGCTAAATGTATGATTCCAAAATTCGATGACAAGTAATTCGAGGAAATATGACCAACTTTCACATATAATTACATAAGATGCATACAAATGGCAATAGTATGCTAAAAATGCTATACTGAATTAAAGATACATTAAAGAAATGGAAACTCAGACTCTTATAATAAAGCAAACAGATTGGTTATAATTAAGCATATCTAATCAAGTATAGGTGCAATCAAACACCAACTAAACTAATATAAAGTAAATTCAATATAGTGTAAGCAACAATATCAACATACAATTCCACAAGACCATTATTACCATATTGATTTTCCATCTTTCTTGTAGTAGCCATAAACGATAATGAACACAACCAGTATTACCAACTACATGAATCTGACAACCTAGATCAACCAACCATACCAAAACAAACTATTTAGAACGAGCAGCAAACCTCTCAACCTTGTCATCATTAAAATTAATTCCCACATTCGCAATTATCACTAACAGTTCATAGCAATTGAAAAAATAATTCAAAATATTCACTAAAAATTTGCTAAAATTCATAATAATCACTAACAATACATAATCCTCAATAACAATTCATAATATTCACTAACAATTCATAAAACTTCACAAACCGAGTATATTAAGAACCATATCTATATTGCTCACTAATAGTTCATAATATTCACTAACAATTCATTGCAGATATCAAGAAATAACACATGCTAACCAATCGTGACATACCTTCAAGAACTTCAGGTAACGGCGAAGATGATGTTGACTAGGGTAATGCGTCAATGTTATCGAAGAGGTCGCAGTTCTGTACTACGAGTGGTTAGTTTTGGAAATTAGTTTCGAAAGTGATTTATTTTGTGAATTAGTTTCAGAAAGTGGTCTATTTCGGGAAAAAATCCTGAAAGATGATGGCGTGGGTTTAGAATAGTAGTGGGCTGCGTTTGGTAAGATTGTAATTGCAATAAATAAAATAGTACTGAATTTTTGTACTCTATTTTTTTTAGTAAATTGCGGAAAACACACATGTATTGTTTAGTTAATATAAATAACATCCTTCATTTCTATTCAATGTAATCAACACTCCTGAAATATCTAAAGGGTGTCACCACATCATATTACGTTAGTTGACATGATCAAACTCGTTCAATAGTCTTTTCGAAATTTTCCCCACTACTTTCAATTTCCAACCAAGCTTTTCCTCAATTCCCCACCTATTTAACTTCCTCAGATTCTTCTTCACCATCAAAAGCTCCCTCATCTTCCTCTTCACCCTTAAAAAGATCAAACCTTGTACTCCAATGCCCGACCAAACTCTCCATTAACGTTCTCTTGCAAAGTTGCAAACAATTCTAAAGCGTTTCCTCACTTTCTCATCATAGTTTTTGATCATACCATCCTCAATTTTGTGGGTTAGATCAATGATTTAGTTTGAGGTTGTTTTCTAGGGATGAGGAGGTGAAGAATTTTTTTGAGTAGAAGGAGATGAAGATATGCATGTTAGTTGTGAAGAATATTTCATTAAAAGGGATGTCATTTTTGTTATTTCAAAAGTTTTCAGATGCATTTGACCATGTAAACCAACGAAAAGTTCACTCAATGCCCCCTTTAGATATTCCCTTCCTTCTTCTTTCAAAAATTAGGGTTTTGCTTAAAGACGGTCACATTGATATGTTCTCCGACCTTTTCAATTGCCGATTATCCTTTGATAGGATTAACTATGTGCACATTGTTCTTATCTCGAAAATTTTAGGAGCAAATAGTGTCTCAGCTTTTAGACCTATTAGCCTCCTTAATGCCATTTTAAAAATTTTTATGAAAGTTCTTGCTAATGTCTTTCCTCGGTTATCTCTCCTTTAATTGATCTGGCACAATCCGGTTTCATCAAGGATAGATTCATTCTTGATACTGTAGCTTGCATCCAAGAAATCATTTCGGACTGTCACCAATCCAAGTTGGAAGGTATTCTTATCAAGCTTGACTTCGAGAAAGGTTACGACAAAGTTAATTGGGAATTCTTATTTGATATCCTTTTACATTGCTGGTTTGGTTTTAGATGGATTTCGTGGATTAAATCTAGACTTTTCTTTGGCACTTCTTCAATTATCATTACTAGTATTGAAGAGAATAAATTCATGTGTAAATGCTGTCTTCGTCAAGGAGACCCCATTTCCCCTTATTATTTCTCTTGTGACTGATGTCTTCAGTAGACTTTTACTTAAAGCCCGGGAAACCAACATTATTGATGGCCTTGGAGGCTTTCGAGATTTTAGAGGGGTTCTTAACCTCCAATATGCATATGACACTATTCTGTTTGCTAAACCCGATGGTCCTACTCTTCCAAATCTTAAACTGCTTCTTTATATCTTCGAACAGGCCTTAGGTTTATCGATTAATTTCCATGAAACTTCAGTTCTCTGGCTAGGCGGTTATGTCAATCGTCAGATTGAGATTGCCCAATTCTTCATCTTTCCCTATCACTTATCTTGGGATCTCCTTACACTGGGGTAAACTTCACCGTAACGACTAGATCCCTATGATTGATAAAGTGGAATCCAGACTCAACGCCTGGTCTGGACATCACTTGTCTATAGGTGGGAGGTTGATTCTTATCAATTCTATTCTCACATTGATCCCTCTATACATGATGTCCTTTTTCTTCATTCCCACGTGGGTCATTAATATGGATCATATTAGGAGGAACTTTTTCTGGTTGGCTCCATGTGACCCCTGTTTTTCCAAAATTGTATTTTAATGTATTTTCTGTATTTAAAAATTTTCGCAAATTATTTTTTTTTGGTTTTCAAATTCTTCTGTCAAGATGTATTATCGACCCTTCTATTAAAATTTTAATTTTTCGATCAATAATTTTATTGTAACTATTTCTATATAAATTTTTACATTTTTTATAAAAATCTTATTTTTATTATTAATACTCTGATTTCTGTATTAGTAGTATTATCATTATTTTATCAATTTCTATTATTATTGTTATTAGTATTATTGTTATTATTTTTGTTTTTGTCTAGTTATTAAAAATTCATTTGATAGACTAATTGTATAAATTATATTTTGTAATGCAAACTGCATTTTATTAGAGACAATATTTTTATTTGTTATTTATCTATTTTATTTAACTTAGTATTTATTTATTTATTTCCTAAACTACTACCCCTTTCCCAACAGCCTAATCCTACCCATACCCAGTTACAAATCCTATTTAACCCAAAACCCGAAACATCCCTTCCCCAACCGACCTAATACTCTATATATATACCCAACATCTAACCTGTTCATCTTCCTTGAAATCGTCAGCCGCCTTCTCTGCTAAACCCTACCCTGCAATGCTTCCTCTCCCGCAGTCGACGCTGCGCCCGCCCGTTCGCCTCCCCGTGCCAGTCAGCGACTCCTTCGACGTCAGCCGCACCCCCCGTCTTCCTCCTCTCCCTCTCCACGTCCCTGCATAGCCTAACCATCGTTTCCCTTCTTCCCTACTCCCCGCGCCACCGCAGCCTCCCGTTCAGCCAGCGCTCCCGCAGCACCACGCCCCCTGCGACTGCATCCCGCCTGCGCGCCAGCCCCTGTTCTCACGTCCCCTGCAGTGCCCCTCCTCCTGTGCGCACACCACCCCGCAGCGCGGTCAGCCGTCGGCGCTGTTTTCGTGTGCCGTTGCCATCCAGTGCGTGCCGCAGTGACTCCCCGTCCGAGCAACCAGTGCCTTGAGTTGATATGGGTTGAGTATGGAGAGTTTTGATCTTGTTGATGTCAACCGTCTGTTTGATTGAGTTGGATCTAGTGTTATTGTGGACCGTTGATTTCGCTTGATTGATCATCATCATCATGGAGTTCATAGTTTTGATGTGAGTCCGTTGGATTCTTGATCATGGTGTGTTGATCACCTTTTGGACCGTTGGATCTTATCTCATCATCTTGGAGTTTGAATCTTTTGAATCTTGGCCGTTCGTAGATCTTGATTCTTGATCGTGTTTTGTTATGGATCGTCCGATCGTGCCCGTGATCGATTGCTCTTTGGATTCGTGATCTTGTTCGTGGTTCGTTGCTGTTGAGTTCGTGCCTGGAAATCTGTTCCCGTTATTCTCTTCTTTTGGTTGGATTCTTCATCTTCATCCAGGCAAGTAACTTGTACATAATTTCATTATGTTGATACAAGTAGAAAGTTCACACATAGGGTAGTTTGAGACTAGAGATGGCCAAAGATAATAATTTTATTTGTGGGTTTCATCTCTATTGTGCAAAACAGGCCATAGATGACTTAGAACATGAGTTTTGATAGGTTTATGTCGTAGGTTTCACCCAAAGCGCGATTTTGATCGCATAGGTCAAATAGCGCTTAAAACATGTTTGATGGTTTGCCCATATGAGATTATTAAGTTTTGACATGTTAAAAACCCTTAGACATGATATTTGGACAATGGGTAGGCTGCGTTTCGAATTTGGAAGAGTTTGGATCATTTTTGTAGAAGTTATGACGTTTTGAAGATAAGTTGAGAAATCTGGAAATTTGGGTTGTACTGGATTGATTGCTGTTTTTACCTGGATTAGAGTCCGAATCTCAACATGGCTATTTCTGAGTAATTTGTAGAGGAATGAATCTATTTTCTAACCCGACTGGTTTCACCCCGTTTGGATTTTGTATGAATTAGTTATGATTATTTTAGTGACTGTATATCGGTAGTTTCCAGATTCAGTTCGGGGTAGTTTTGTGGACAATTTATTTCAAGATCCAAGTTATACATAATTTCATGTCACAAGACTTTGTCCAGTGTTTCAACATGATGTTAGGTAGTTCCCAGATTTATGTGGTATTTTAAAGACGAGTTTTAAGCGAAGTCTTATATTCTTTTCTAGAGATCACTTTTGCTGTAAACTGCGTGTGGTTGTATGTTGAATGCCGTGTTCACCTTATTCCTATTTACTGTATGGAAATATTATGTGAGATAAGAAAGTTGGATAATAAGAAAGTTGGGTAAATTTTTGTACTTTCACCCCGTTTTGGCGGAAGTGGATTTCGATGCGCTGTTTGCAAGTTGTGTTCAATTTTGTACAGCAGTGTTGAGAAATTCCAGATCCATCAAAACCGTGTTTTGTGTTATTTTTCATTTTTGACAACATAACTTTACTTTCTGGAAAAATATGAAAATTTATATTTTGAGACTATACATATAGGGGATTACCCCAGATTTTTCGTGGATTTAATTAATGACTTTGTATGCTGTTTTCATGTGGTTTAAGTCATTCCCCTGTTTTCTGGCTGTACATGAAAACTGTGTTGAATTGTGTTTTAAGTCGAGATGTCGTGAACTAGTATATAGATTTATTATACCCGTTAGAAGCGTGTGGAAGTCTAGTTTCCAGATCCTTTGACGGATCATGATTTGCATGCCTGTAGATCTTTGGATCACTGTTTTTGTACAGACTGGTCTTGCTGTCCTGTTTATAAACATATACCATTTTGTTCGTATTTGTGAATATTTGGTACCTATACTTACTGATCTAATTCCCTGAGTCTAAACCTGATTATAACCTGTTAGTTTGACATCATTTAGTACACTCTCATGCCTGTTGATGATCTTATTAATAAAAGTAATCAAGCAGGGGATTATGGGAAAGATCGAATAGTGGATAATTCAGAAACGTGTACTCGGAAGGGGGCCCGTGTTTCCCATGTTGATGCATGATACATTTGGGTTCATGTACCTGTTGATGCACGTACCTTTTGATCGTGTACCTGTTACTTGTTGATGCACGTACCTTTTGGTCGTGTACCTGTTGCTGCATGGACCTTTGGTTCATATACCTGTTACCTGTTGCTGCACGTACTTGTTGGTCGTGTACCTGTTGCTTCATGAACCTGTTGCTGCATGAATCGGATGATTCGTGTACCTGTTCTGATTCATGAACCTGTTTTCCTGTACCTGAGTATACTGCTCTCTATGGTCCACTATGAAATCTAAAGCGAAACTGTTTGTTGTAGCAACAATGTAGTAAAAACTGGGATGCATGTCATGCTACCTAGATAGTAAATTAACAAGATTAGACTTGACTTAACATGATTATCCTGACATATGAATACTTGTTTACCTGTTACCTGGTTATCCTGATATTCCTGTTACCTGATTTCTGATTACCTGATAATTATACATGTTACCTGTTTACCTGTTGACCTGACACTTGACATATGTTACCTATACCTGTTAGTATATCATGTGGTTAGTTAGTGTCCATGTGCTTGTATCCTATTCTATTTGTGACCCGGACTTGCCATTGACGGGTACTTGTGTTTTCTCTTTTCTCTTTCCTGCATTCGTTGTATTGCAGATTTTGGAGGACATGTTCCTGAAGGTATTGGCAAGATGATGGGCTAGAGGCTGAAATTTTGCTATTACTATTCTTGTTTCTTATTTTGGACAATATTGTATTTTGAGACTTGTATTATTTCTTGTATTTGGGCGATGTGACCAAGGATTATTTGTGTATTTCAGATCATGACTATTTGAGATTAATACATTTTATTTCAAGTATTCTTGTTGGTATTTGGTTCATATGTGCATGTGGTTGATTTTTCTGGCTTCCGACTCTGATATTTCCTGTGATGTGTTGTAAAGATTTCTTGAAACAGTTTAAGGATGATAATAATCATTCGCTGGGCTTTTGTTACGTACTCGTATTCCGTATTTTTGGGAAGCGGGGCGTGACACTCCACTATCTTGAAAATGGGTAAACACCTTTTGCAACAGGTTATTATTATGCTATCCAAGCGTGAAAGTGGTCATGGGATTCTGAACCTCCGACATCAAAACTTAGTCCTTCTCGGGAAATGGTTATGGAATTTGCTCAAACACGAAGATTTAGGCTGGGTTCACCTAGTGTCTTATAAATACCTTATACACCACAGACCTTGGGAATTATACCCATATCTCCCTACTACTGCATCTCCCTTTTGGAAGGGTATCTAGAAAGTCGTTGCTCCCTTCAAATGCGGTGTGCTTAAACTGTGTGGTGATGGTACTACGGTCCAGTTCTGGACCGACTTTTGGATTGGCAACATCTCTTTAGCTTCAAATTTCCCCGACCTTTTTCATATTGCTGCTAACCCTCGCGCCACAATTGTTGATAACTTGGGTGTAATAATAATCAGCAGAACCGTAATATTAATTTCTACCGTGCTCTACTGACTGCCCTGTACCCTAATTTTCTTAGTTTACTTTTATTATTAAGATCTTTTCACTGGAACGCTAATGATGATATCCTATTGCAGTGGCACAATTCGGGTTCCCAGTCTGTCAAATCATGTCATAACTTCCTTAATTCCGGCGGTATTATCTCCCATTTCTCCAATACTGTATGGAGTGGAATCGTACTGCTTAAGATCTGTATCCTCACGTGGTTTGCGATCCATAATAAACTCCTCACGATGAATATTCTTAACAAAAAAAATCTTGCTATGTGCTAATTATGTGTCTTATGCCTTTCTCACCATGAGAATGCTAGGCATTTATTTATCAATTGCTCTTACATTCTCCCACTTTGGAAGATTTGTAAGATAGCGTGGAAGGTTCAGGGTAAATCTGGCTCCGTGAATTCGTGGTGGGACTCTTGGAGATTGTGTCGCGTTACACATTCTTTCCGTCCGTCCTGGGACTTATCTATGATGACGATGATTTGAATCATATGGAAAGAAAGAAATAACCATAATTTCTCCAACTCTTCTTGCCCCATTACCTGTTTAATCGAAGAACTTCTATTCTTCACTAATTTCTGGGCTAGTGTCCTTCCCCATACCAAACTGGTTAAGCTTCATTTAGTCAACCTTAACAACGATGTAGATTCTTTCTTCCATACTAACTGAACTTACTATCTATCTATTAATTTTTCTTCTTCTTTTATTTTGTTATTTCATCTTACATTTTGAGTCTCTTCTATGCAGATTTAATTCGGTTGTCGCTCCTTTCATCCTATTTTGAGCGCTTCATCTTGGTGGTTTTATGTACATGCTTTTATCTCAGTGTTGCTTCTAGTGCACCGATTCTCTAGCTCTATTTATCATGTACTGGACTTTGGGATCCAGTATCTATTGCTGCTTCCTTTTAATGTTTTGTTCTTGATCTGCTTGTATGTTCTATTTTCTCTACTCTTGTATGCACTGCTCCTATGGCTATCTGCTCTTATATTTGATGTTTTAATCCTCCTTTCTACTAATGATTATGCTTCTCTGGTGTTATGATGGTTTTACCTCCTTAATTATGGTTTTATATTTATTGTTATTTTGAGGTTTTACCTCCCCTGTTATTATTCTATTCAGGTGTTGTTTTTTCAGCTCGCTGTGCAGGCTCTTCCAACTTTTGATGTGTGGCAATTTTGGCGCTGATGTTAGCCGAGTTGTTTGTTGGCCTATTGGTTTGTTGCTGCGCTATTGTCAGTGCTTGCAGCTATTCGTTTCCGGTCAGTCTTGTTGATGATATCTGTGCCTACTGCCTTCTGCTTTTGTAACTGCGTTTTGATGCCTGACTTCGATTGCTATTATTGTATTATGCAATTCTCTTAATTGCTTTTACCATTTTTGGTGGTGTTGTAAATTCTATTCTAATACTGCATTTTGTTTTACACCTTGTAAAATTGTTTGATGTATGATACTCTCTCTTTATTAATATATATTTTTTGGGCTGGACTCCTATGACTCTATCATTTTTATCAGAAAAAAAGATTCCCTTTAGATAGTTTAGGGATGTTTACTTCGTTGAACATATATGGAGAGGGTAATTTGCGTTGACCAATTTGTTTTTGTAAAAAATGTATGTTATTGACCCCTTGTTAGAAGACGATTGGTCATGATCATGGAAGTGAGTGAGAGGACGATAATGACCACCATTGACGATGTATAGGAGGAGAGATTGGGTTGTTGAGCGAGAGTAGTAGAAGGCACCCAGAGATTAGGTAAATACTACATTAGTGATGTGGGTAAGAAATCCGGCTTAATATGGATCGTCCGATCCCCTCAGGATCCGCAAAACTCCCACAGAATCAGGCCTACAGCCTCAATGGGCCTTCTCCTATTTCAGGTCCCCAAAAGAGGGTCACCCAGTCCATTAGGGTTAGGGTTTCCTCTCTCTCTCTGCCTATAAATAGCAGGCCCCCTTCCCTTTCACAAGGTAATAAATTTTTCTCACCTGAACCCAAACTTTCCTTTTCCCCAGTGACTGACTAAATCATTGGAGGGCCTGCCATCGGATCCCTCTTGGTGTTTCTAGGCGTTGTGCAGGTGTTCGGGGTGGCCAGCTACCAGCCGCACCACCTCTCTTGCTCTAGACGAAATTCCTATCTCAGATCCAGATCTGCGACTGAGATCTGTCTCAGACCTGTATCTTCCACTATAAATAACTGGAACTCACATTTATTACTTCCACCACTAAATCAGCAGCGTCAGATTGGCACCGTCTATGGGAATAGGGGCAGACTGATTCGATCCCAGTCTCGGTTCTACCCCGTGGTCGACCCTTCCATGGGACCTAAAGCCAATAAAGAGCCCACAGCAGGACGTCATCTTGACCCTCCTTATCCTTCTTGCAATCACGCGAACACACAGGGGTCTCGAAAGAAGCGAGCCGAGGGTCAGTCGGAACCAGGCCAGAGTGCTTCACGCTCGGTCTCCAATGACCTTCGCTACGTCATCAACAACCGGCAGCCTGTAGATGACCTTCGGCACCAGCTCAACTAATCGAGGTGCATGGCTTCCCCTTCCAACTAGGCACCGACCCACAACATTTACCCATCCCAAGGTCGAAAGCAGAGGCGCAGCCACTCTCTGAGAGATAGGCCACCCCCGAACAATCAGGGCAGATTGGCCCCAGTCACGAGAGCCGAGTTCCGGGATTTTCGGAACGAGGTCCTTCAAGCCCTCCGGCTTGTCCTAATAACCAAGCGTCAAAATGACAACCCTTGCTGGGAGGAAGCACAGGGCAGTGAGTCTCACGGCTCAACTCAACCGGCGAGGCGGGATGAGGCCATCCTTCATCACCTCCAAGAAATGGAGAATCGCTTCACTCGGATCGGTGAGGGTGGGATACAAACTCAGGGGTACCAACCTTCCCGACCCCCGTTCTCTGCTAAAATCATCGATGCTGAGTTTCCTAGGAATTTCAGACCACCTTAGTTCGAGATGTACAATGGAGAGAGTGATCCTGCTGATCACATGGAAGGGTTCAAAACCCTCATGATGATTCACAGCGTCTCGGATTCTCTCCTTTGTCGAGCGTTCCTAGCCACTGTCACGCCCCAAATTCCAAATACATGTATTTCGTAGCACAAACAGGATCTTTTACTTCAATTTCATACCAAATACAAGAAATTTATAACTTTTCCATTTATAACATTGTTCTTTTCAATAACACAGCGGAAGTGAATAAGTACAATACAATATATGATAATGGAAGCTCTTCAATCTTATGTTAACCCATCACAGTGACTTCAATTCCATGCCAAAACCAATCCTGCAACTAGAAAACTGTGGGCACGTCAGTTCCATACAACTGACGCAATGCTATAATACAACGATTCTTTCACTTTAGCAAACACAAATTTGAATGCGAAACAAAATGTGAGAAGTGACTATCCTAAACATGTCAGTGTATGATCTGAACTTAATGCCTAATGCAAACATTTATATTTACGATGACACTAGTGCATACTTATTCAGATTCTATGCATCACATACTACATAGGTCCAAGGGCAAGCCCTTAACGTACTCCACAATATAGGGTTTAATCCCTCGCCATGCAATCCACTACCATGACTACTATGAGATTTAGATACTTGGCAAGTATTGGCTCTCGCCTCGAAATACTGGAGATCAATCCACTCCGTAGATCATGTTGTGGCCTATTTCATCCATCGTCCCGGAATACTGGGGATCATCTCACTCTGCAGGTCATCCTGGAGCCCTTATTGCACAAATATTCCATGAGCATCGCTCTCGTTCCGGAATACTGGAGATCAATCACACTCTGCTGATCATTCTGTGGACTATTTCATCCATCATCCCGAAATACTGGGGATCGTCTCACTCCGCGGATCATCTTGGAGCCCTCATACTCACGTTTACTCTTGTTTCATCACATCTTCAACTAGTGTCAGTCCTTAAGTTAAATTATAGTTACTAGGACTTAGAGCTAGTTTACCCACAAGACTTAAACCAAAATACTGAAAATGTTACTCCACACCGGCTACTTCTCAAAGAGAAAGTTAACCCACACTGGCTACTTCTCAAATTTCATTTATCACATATCATTACCTGTCGGCGCTCTGGGTCTCGCTCAGTCTCTAGAATCCAACCATCTCAACATAGAGATCAACTAGGTTACATCTAATCTTTTCAAAAAAAATTCTCATTCATTACAAATCAATTAATTCTTTCATTCATTCCCTTTAAATTGCCCAACACATCTCAAGATCAATTTGATTTGATAAAACCCTTACAATATCATACGTTTATTTTCCAAAATACAGTCTTTGTTTATTTTTAAAATTTTTATGTCAATCATTTTACACAAGTTCTAGGATGAAATTCATTTCTAAATCAATATAAATTTCATTCAACTAGTCATCCTCAAATAACTAGACAAAATTTCCCAAAATGTTATAATAGGACTTCAACAGTCTCAATTCAACCAACATCATCTTGTTCTAATATTTCAATTCAAATCTCTAAAACCTATACTAAAATCATTTATTCAAACCTGGGATTTAATCCAAAATAATTGTACTAATTTCCATCAAATATTAATACTCCAAAATGCAATATCCTTGATAATCATCTCTATTCAAATTCTTCAGATTCCAATTACCAAATATGTGTTTTATCCTTTATCTAAGTGGGAAAATTAACCCAAAAATGTTTGTACAAATTACCATCAAAATGTTCTCCCCCAAAAAATCAATTTATATTTCCAGTATACTCAAAAACAGTAAATACTACCAAATTCGAGCTCACAAAGACTCAAACCTACAATCTCAAAGATCCTAAGCCACATGCACTAACCAATAATCCAAGACTATTTCTTTATCAACTTCGATTCAAGGTAACAGCATATATATATATATATATATATATATATATATATATATATATATATATATATATATATATATATATATAATCCACTATTTGATTGTTCAACTAGAGACAACAAGCCAATAATATTGTAAAAATCATATAAATTCAAATACTACTCCAAAAATAGATTTCTTAGTTTCATAGGAAATATAAATGAGTCTACTACAACTTTGTAGTTAAGATCATCTAAATTCATCTTCAATTTCTTCATCTAAATTTATTTGCAAAATAGTAGGTTCAAAATCTGAAAACTGCAGCTCATACTACTTGTAAAAATCACAAAAAAATCTATGTTTCATGAAATTTTGTGTTCTTTAGATTAAATTAAAGGTATACAAGTATACTATAACTTTGTAGTTATAAGTTTCTCCAAAATATTGTGTCTATAACCTGAATTCTTCGAAATCTACAGTTGGGTCGAAATGCTATACAGACTCAACTACAGTTAAAGTACTGCTACTTGTTCAATTTTGTAAAATTCATTATAAATTCTATTCTTCATGGAAGATTGATTTTTTAGACTCTAAAGAAAGGTCAACGAGTCTAATTAAACTTCTTAGTTTTGACCTTTCTCAAAATACTGCATCTAAGATGTCGAAATGATCAAAATTCGAAATGTATACAAATTTCTAGCAACTAGCCAAACTGCCAACCAGTCCTAAGTTTGGATTTTATTAAAATAGTAAACGACATCCAAATATAATGAAATTTTAAGAAGATGTTATTGACATATACGCGGTGCTCATATAAAATTTTTAGCTCTAGATTCCTTCTAGTTTAATAGATATAATTTTCTAAAGTGCAACTAAAATTTAAAACAAAAACTTATAAAAATACCCCCAAATCAATCATATCATAATTTCACACCTTTAATCAACAACACATAATTTAAATATGAATACTCAATCTATATAAGTTATCATGTATCTAACAATTTACACATATATATTCTACAATCTAGTATTCTTTTAATAAAATTATATTAGAAAGTTGGAGAAATACCCACCTCAAAAGAGACCTTCGAGTAGTTGAAACCTTAGCAAAAGCTCCACAATCCCCTACTCCGTCAAAAAACGCAGCTCCCTCCCTTGCATTTCTCGAAATCAAACAACAGCAAAACACCTCTCGTTCTTTTATTATTATTTTTATTTGTGTTTATATGAGATTAGATTAGGGAGTATTTATATGGAAAATTAGGGAGTAGTTTTAGCAACCAACCACTTACACACCCACTCATACACTCACCCCACTCTCTCCGATATGCAGCCATATGAAAGAGTGCACATTGCATGTGTGCACGTGTTTTGTACACTTTTTCATTCCAACCTTATTTTATTATTTTATTTCATTTTAAACCATCTTCTTTAATAAATAATTATATTATTTTTCTTAATAAAAAATAGTATATTTTGTTTAAATAACTCTTAATGAAATTTTTGTGCACAACTTTTGTAATAAAAATAACGTAATTTGCACTTGTATAAAAAGAAACACGCGTAAAGCACGTGCTAATAAATATGTGAAAATGAAAAATTTCTATAACAATCAAAATAAAAAAATATGTGAAATACGTTTCATTAATTCTATATATGTATACAACAATATAATCAACGCGTGCATAGAAAACACATACATTGCACGTGTAAAAATATATTTGAGTCAAAATAGGAGAAAAATGAATTTCAATTTATGAAACGAATTCGAACAAGTTATAAAATAAATAATTGAACACGTAGAAAAGTTTATAATATTACATGTAACGGTAGAATATCTGTAATTGACACGTCTATTGAAAGCACATGCAATGCACATAAAAATACAATGATTAAAATAAATGTTTAAGTTGGCTCAGAATATGATATAAAATAAATTTTGAGAAGACGAAAAATGTATAAATAATTGAAATACAGAAATCCGTGGGACATTTATATTAAAATACGTTACGAATATTACTCGTAACAGTACAAAATACATGTGCATAACATTGGTGGGCAAAATTGTCATAACTCAATTTTGCAGGGTATTAAAGCCACGCTCTGTGACCTAGCACGGGAATGGTTCTCCAAGATCAGCCCCAACTCAATTTTCTCATTCGACCAGCTCGAGGTGAGCTTCCTTGCTCACTTTGTGACAACTGCAAGGTCAAGAAGATGAGCGCGACTCTCCTGGACCTCAAGCGTAAGGAAGGAGAGTCCTTTCAGGACTTCGTGCAAAGGTTCACTACCGAGGCTAGGGCGGTCTCTTCTCTCGATGCGGGCATCGCGTCTGCAGCCTTCCAACACAATGTTCGCCACGACCAGCTGAAGGCCTTTTTGGCAAAGAAGTCGCCCATCAAATTCCCAAATTCCTCAACTAGGTTGAAAAATACATTTGAGCCGAAGAGGCTCTAAACCCTGAAGGTCTGAAGGAAACCCCAACTAAGGGGAAGCGAATGGTCGATGATTTCGAGGTTATGAAGAACACTGAGAAAGATGCACTCAGTCAGAAACGACCACCTCCTGTCCCCCGATTTGAGAGGTTCACTCCGCTTACTCAGAGTGTGTCGGCAATTCTCATGGAAATTGAGGATAAGGGGATCGTCCGCCATCTTCACAGAGCGAATAACAACAAGAAGAGGGATAGGAGATTCTACTATAGGTTCTATCAGGACCACGGGCATGAGACTGATAATTGTTGGGCCTTCAAAGACGAGATTGATGCCCTTATCCAAAGGGGGTACCTAAGGGAGTTCACCCAAACTAACTTGAGCGACTAGAGGATGTCGCCCCCTCCTCGAATGGCCAGCAAGCATCTAGAGGCAGAAATCGATCCTGAAGAAGTCAGGGGGTCGTCCATTCTTCACTGTGTCCACGATGGACCCATGCGGGGAGAGTCGAGCACCTCCTGCAAGGCCTTCGTACGGGAATTTAACTCAATCAAAAACTCCCCCCCCTGGGGTTCAAGGAGTGGCGGTCTCATTCCCCAACAAATATCTGGAAGGCGTCCGACTGCCTCATTGCGATGCCCAAGTAGTTAGCCTCGGCATGGTTAACAACGAGGTCTGCCACATCCTAGTTGATAACAGAAGCTCTGTCAATATTTTGTTCCTAGACGCATTCGAAAATCTCAAACTCTTTCGCAAGAGGCTGAAGCCGGTCGGGTACACACTCCACAAGTTCTCGGGCGTCCCTGTCCATATTGAGGGAATCGTCATGCTTGATGTAACAGCCGGAACGACCCCGACCATCTTAATAGAAGTAATAGACTTCATGGTGGTCAACATCAAGGCTGCATATAATGTAATACCCTAGATTTATAAATAATTCTTTAAGATTAATAAATGAATTAAAATGATTTTTTGGTGATTTAATAAACATTTTTCTAAAAATTTGCCTTTTTATACGTGCAAAACACGTGCAAATATTTTCTTGGAAAGTCAAAAATTATTTTTGAAAAACTCATTATTTATTATTAAATATTATTTGTGAATTTTTTGGATTTTTTTGATAATTATTGGACCTATTTGCAAATATTACAAAAAGAGGGACTCTGGTGCAAAATTACCACTTGGAGTGAAAACTCCAGATTTTTGGATTTTTGGGCTAGGCATGATGCTTAGTCAACTTAGAGTTAAAGTGTTAACTTTTTGTTTTAATAAATTTGGTTATTTTGCAAGTTTTGATAAAGAAGGATCTTTCTGCAAAATTGCCATTTAGAGGGGCAAAAGTGCAAATTCGTTTTTCTGGGTTTTCAGAATAGTGCCGGCTGGTTATAGGATATTTGTTCTTGTTTTTAAATCTCAATTAAGTTGGTTTTATTTAATTTCCAAGTATAATGATTTATATATGTAAAGATATATTTTTAAAAAGGTATTTTACAAATCTATTCAAAACCCTAGATACTCTTAATTTCTGGCCTATATAGGGTGAGGTCAGCCGTCTCTCTGCTGCAAAACACAAAGGGATTTCTTTATTATTATTTTCTTGGAGTTTTAAAGCGAGGATCTTGGTTTTCTTGCTAAAGGAGGGATTTTTCTTACTTCTTTATTATCTTCGGTTGATTCTTCAAAAAGGTGAATGACTTGTGTTTGTTTTCTTATTGTTCTAAGAATGTTGTATATGATGATTTATCTATTAGAAAACATGTTAGACGATGGTATGCAAATATAATGAGTTTTGAGGAATAAATGAATTAAAAAGTGAATCTTTTCATAAAACTACACTATTGATGACTAAAACCTAATTTGACGACTTGTGATTGTTAAGGAATCTAATATAAATCATGGTATGCTATTTTTATCATATACTTGCTGTTTGGCTTGCATAAGATGAGTTGTGTACTGATCATTGCATAAAAGTGAACAAAACCCTAACCTTACTGTTGATTGTGCAAACATACACTCTGTGTTGTTATTTTGATGTGCAAACTATATTATATACATGTTGTAATTGCGTATTATTCATGGGTAAACTGATGTAAGTATTGGGTATGTGTATAACAAGATATAGAAGGGTTTATTGAATCAAAAGATTGAATTTTGAAGTGAGAAGGTGTGGTTTCTTTTTGGGTCTATTTATATGCAGGCCAAAGTTTGGGTTTGTGACTTTTGTGAAGTTTTGATTTGGATCTTAATTTGTTTCATACTAAGTTGAATTTAGACATTTTACTACCTGCATATATATTGGATTCTTAAGGTTTAACTGATGCACACCAATATATATACCTTCACCTTCATGTATGCTGTTTCTTGAAGATTTCGTGAATTTTGATTGGATTTCAATTATTTGAGTACTGAGATGGCTTGAACATCAGACTACTCCTATTTGGTGAATTTTTTATGTATACTGATGCTTAAATCATTATTTGAACATATATGTATATATATCGACTGTTTTGAAAGTTTTTGTGAAAAATTTCTAATTTTGAGATCTTGATGTGTTTCGATGTGTCTTAATAACTCGTACATGTTATATAAGATATGTTTAAGCATCTCAGGAAATTAGATTTTTATTTTACAGAGTTTCGATCAAGTATTAGTCGAAACATGCACCAAAAAGAGCTACCTGGCTGTATGGCAGGTCACGGTCGACCGCACGGTCGACCATCATGTTACTATTTTGGCAATTCCCAATTTCCAATCGATTGCCCCTTTTGAGTAGTCGACTGTCAGTTGCTCTTTGGCTGTTTTGATTGAATTTTCCTCGTTTCTTTTAAATGATTATTTTCTCAATATTATGGATTATTACTCTATTGCCTTAGATGGTATTTTTATTACAGATTATAGTATTTTAATGAGAATTATATTTTATTTATAATTGAGTTTTAAATGTATTTTTATGATCTTATTTAAGTGAGTTATATGTGTTTCAACAAATTGATGTTTTGGTGATATTCTACGACTTCAAAATATGGTTTTCTGTTGTTTAATGGATTTAATATTTTATTTGAATTCTGGAATTTTATGAGCACTTTAAATGAATTTGAATTTTGTTGATTTAAGAAGTTCTCTTATTATAAACGTTTTGATGATGGATTTGTGAGTTTTATTGAAAAGTTTTGGTGTAATGGTTGGGTTGTGAGTCTTTAGAGATTGTGTGGGACAATAAACATCGGCAGTTGAGGTTTTGTGGTTTGGCCAATTGTGGCTGTGTTGTTGATCAGTTTAGTTCAGTCCGGTAGGGTACACCAACTGCAGGAGATTCGTAATTAATTAATTAACTTAACAAAATAAGGACATACACCAGATGGTGATATGATGATGTGAGAACATGGGTTATGGACCTCAGTATGGCATGCGGTGTGAGATAATCCCCAGAATTATCGAGGTGTGAGTAAAATAGTTTCCGAAATTACTTGCGGTGTGAGATTGATCTCCGGAATTATTGGGGTCGAGGTGACGCTCATGGGATATTCATGTGATGAGACGTCATAGCTTGCGGTGTGGGGTATTCTCGAAGATTCCCAGGTGTTTGTGAAATAGTCTCCGGAATTATCTGTGGATAGAGATTGACCTCCGGAATTATCGGGGCGTGGGCTAATACTCACAATTTACCTATATCTCGTAGTAGTTATCGTAGTAAGATTAGTTGCATATCGTGGGATTAAACCCTATCAAATGAAGAATGTTAAGGCCTTGCACCGGACCTATGTAGAGTGGGATGCATAGAATCCAACAAGTACGTATTAGAGAGTCAACATATAGCATTGATGTTTCCTTGACCTTATTTTATGCATGTTGTTTTTCTGTTTTTCTACACTTGACACTTAGCCTAGTTTCACTTGATGTTTTTATGTTTTACTTACTGTTATTTCTTATTTTATTTATTCTTACTGTTGATACATGTTTTTTATGACTCTATACCTTATGTTTTATTTATATTGCATTTATTTTATGGTCACTCACACCGTTATGGCTGACCCATATAGTTTGGGGGTTAGGGTTATTTCTAGCCTCATGTTTTATAGGTACGTACTTATAGCTTGGGATTTGGATGCGTGTGCTAAATTGATATTATGGCTTATGTAAATTGTAAAAGAATATGTTGTAAAAGAAAGAATTTTTAATTCAAGGTGTTTGTTTTTCCGCTGTGCTTTGTAATGAATTAATGTAATAAAAGTTGAAAATTTTTCTCTATATTTTGGCTACGTTTACTATTACCATTGATGTTGATGCTAGATTTGTGTCACGTATTTCTGAGATATCATATTGAAAATTCGGGGCACTACATATAATGTCACGCCCAGCTTCTCAAAAATACGGAATGCAAGAACGTGACATAGCCCAGCGAGTGACTTGCGTCATCCATTAGTTGTTATCGATTCAACTCAACAATATAAATAGGAAGTAATATAACCACGCATGCATTAAAATGATTTTTGGTGATTTAATAAACATTTTTTCTAAAAATTTATCTTTTTACACGTGTAAAACACGTGCAAATATTTTCTTGGGAAGTTCAAAGTCAAAAATTATTTTGGGGAAACTTATTATTTATTATTAAATATTATTTGTGAATTTTCTAGATTTTCTGATAAATCTTGGACCTATTTGCAAATATTACAAAAGGAGGGACTTTTGTGCAAAATTACCACTTTGAGTGAAAACTCCAGATTTTAAGACTTTCGGGCTGGACATGGTGCCTAGTCAAGTCAGAGGTAAAGAGTTTACTTTTTGTTTTAATAAATTTGGGTTATTTTGCAAGTTTTGATAAAGAATGATATTTTTGGAAAATTGCCATTTAGAGGGGCAAAAGTGCAATTTTTTTTTTGGGCTAGTTATAGGGTAGTTTTTCTTATTTCTAAATCTCAATTAATTTGGTTTTATTTAATTTTCAAGTATAAGAATTTATATGTGTAAAGATATATTTTTAAAGAGGTATTTTACAAATTTATTCGAAACCCTAGATACTCTTAATTTTCGGCCTATATTGGGTGAGGTGCAGCTGTCTCTCTGCTGCACAACACAAAGGGATTTCTTTATTATTATTTTTTTGGATTTTTAAAGCGAGAATCTTGGTTTTCTTGCGAAATGAAAGATTTTTCTTACTTTTTTATTATCTTCGGTTGATTCTTCAAAAAGGTGAGTGACTTATGCTTGTTTTCTTATTGTTCTAAGCATGTTGTATGTGATGATTTACCTATTAGAAAACATATTAGACGATGGTATGAAAATATAATGAGTTTTGAGGAATAAATGAATTAAAAAGTGAATCTTTTCATGAAACTACGCTATTGATGACTATAAACCTAATTTGACGGCTTGTGATTGTTAAAGAACCAAATATAAATCATGGTATGTTATTTTTATCATATACTTGCTGTTTGGCTTGCATAAGATGAGTTGTGTACTGATCATTGCATAAAAGTGAACAAAACCCTAACCTTAGTGTTGATTGTGCAAACATACACTATGTTGATATTTTGATGTGCAAACAGGATTATATACATGTTGTAATTGCATATCATTCATGGGTAAACTGATGTAAGTACTGGGTATGTGTGTAACAAGATATAGAAGGGTTTTTTGAATCAAAAGATTGAATTTTGAAGTGAGGAGGTGTGGTTTCTTTTCGGTTCTGTTTATATGCAGGCCAAAGTTTGGGTTTGTGACTTGTGAAGTTTTGCGTTGGATCTTAATTTGTTTCATACTGAGTTGAATTTAGACATTTTACTACGTGCATTTATATTGGATTCTTAAGGTTTAACTGATGCACACCTATATATATACCTTCACCTTCATGTATGCTGTTTATTAAAGATTTCGTGAATTTTGATTGGATTTCAATTATTTGTGTACTGAGATGGCTTGAACATCAGGCTACTCCTATTTGGTGAATTTTCGATGCTATACTGATGGTTAAATCCTTATTTGAACATATATGTATATATATCAAGTGTTTTGAAAGTTTTTGTGAAAAAATTCTAATTTTGAGATATTGATGTGTTTTGATGTGTCTTAATAACTCATACATGTTATATAAGATATGTTTAAGCATCTCAAGAAATTAGATTTTGATTTTACAAAGTTTCGATCAAGTATCAGTCAAAACATGCACCAAAAAGTTCTACCTGGTTGTATGGCAGGTCACGGTTGACCGCACGGTCGACCGTCATGTTACTATATTGGCATTTCCCAATTGCTAGTCGACTGCCCCTTTTGAGCAGTCGACCGTCAGTTGCTCTTTGGGCTGATTTGATTGAATTTTTCTCGTTTCTTTTAAATGATTATTTTCTCAATATTATGGATTATTACTCTACTACCTTATATGGTGTTTTTACTACAGATTACAGTATTTTACTGAGAATTATATTTTATTTATAATTGAGTTTTAAATGTATTTTTATTATCTTATTTAAGTGAGTTATATGTGTTTCAACAAATTGATATTTCTGTGATATTCTATGACTTCAAAATATGGTTTTCTGTTGTTTAATGGATTTAATATTTTATTTAAATTCTGGAATTTTATGATAACATTAAATGAATTTGAATTTTGTTGATTTAAGAAGTTCTCTTATTACAAACGTTTTGATGATGGATTTGTGAGTTGTATTGAAAAGTTTTGGTGTAATGGTTGGGTTATGAGTCTGTAGAGATTATGTGGGACCCTAGACACCGGCATTTGAGATTTTATGGTTTGGCCAGTTGTGGTTGTGTTGTTGATCAGTTTAGTTCAGTCCAGTAGGGTACACCAACTCTAGGAGATTCGTAATTAATTAATTAACTTAATAAAATAAGGACAAGCACTAGATGGCGATATGATGAAATGAGAACATGGGTTATGGACCTCAGTGTGGCATGCGGTGTGAGATAATCCCCAAAATTATTGAGGTGTGAGTGAAATAGTTTCTGAAATTACTTGCGGTGTGGGATTGATCTCCGGAATTATCGGGGTCGAGGCGACGCTCATGGGATATTCGTGTGATGAGGCGTCATCTTGCGGTGTGGGGTATTCTCAAAGATTTCCAGGTGTGAGTGAAATAGGCTCCGGAATTATTTGTGGATAGAGATTGACCTCTGGAATTATCGGGGTATGGGCTAATACTCACAATTTACCTATATCTCGTAGTAGTCATCGTAGTAGGATTAGTTGCATAGCGGGGGATTAAACCCTATCAAATGAAGAACGTTAAGGGCTTGCACCGGACCTATGTAGAGTGGGATGCATAGAATTCGACAAGTACGCATTAGAGAGTCAGCATATAGCATTGATATTTCCTTGACTTGGTTTTATGCATTGATGTGGCTAAAAATAGGGGTTTAATCGAGACCGTCCAAATTGGACACGAATCCTGAAGCCCAGGGGTAAAATAGTAAGTTCACCTACAAACGGGTCTGAAGCAGGGTACTGGGTCTCCTTCTCGCAGATCCAATAACCCGCGAACGGATCCACCACAACTGGGTGCGGGCTTCAACCCGCAACAAACCCGGTCCAATAGGATAGAATTAGGGTTTCTGATTAACACTAATCAACGGCCCTGATTCATATCTATCCTTTCACTGGGAATTAGGGATTACATTCCTTATCTATACACAGGAATTACATTCTTAATCTGTTCCCTAAGACGCCTATAAATACCCCCCATCCATCTCCATTAAGAGGTAATCAATCTTTCTCCAGTTTTTGCGCTCTTTCATAATCTCTCTGATTACTGACTTGAGCGTCAGAAGGTGCGTCGCAGGGAACAACCCCGGTGTCTCGCACTTTTTGCAGGTGTACGGCGGGAACGACGATCAATCCCCGACGGAACAGGTATACAGGTTTACTATTCAGTTTTCCTAAGAATCCACAAATACTATCCGTTTGCCCCCACACCAGATTTAGCGACAACAGATTGGCGCCGTCTGTGGGAAACTAACGAATAGAAACCTCTCCTCTTCCCGGTGAACAGATCTTCTCCAGCCATGCCTCCTAGGAAGGTCAGATCAAGGGGGTCTAACCGAGGACCCAACCCTGATCAGCAGCAAGAAGTCCCCCTTAATCCCGCTCAACAGTAAGGGCAACTTCCCCCTGCAACGGAAAACCCGCTCCAGCAGGACCTTCCTCCTCCTAATCAGCCGCCTCCAAAGGGTCCTAACCCTCAGAAACAGCCTCTTCACCAAGAACACGTATCCATCCACAACGCCTCTACGGACTCTATGGCCTCCCATCATCCCCGAGTCTCTGGTCGCCATAATACCGCCCTCAACCGCCAGAAAGATGATGACCTTCGCCGCCATCTGGATGAGAAGCGGGCCCGAGAGGGAACCTCCCGCCAACACCGTCCGGACGAGCGGTACCCTCGCCACCAGGAGTATAGAAGGTCCCCTAACCGGAGGGGTCGGAAAGAATCCCCCGAGCACTACCGAAGAAGGCCGCACTCCCCTACAGGTCGGCAACAGCCCAGGAACAATGAGGTACCCATCACACGTGCCGAGTTCCAGCAGTTCCAAGCGACTGTCCTACAAGCTCTCAATCTCCGTCCTAACACCAACGCACCCAAGATTCCATCTCCTCCTCCGGTCCGAAGCCCTCGCCGACGGTCCCCATCTCCTCGTCCTGCTCCTAGCAACTCCCGACGTACCCCAAGTCCTCGTCGCTCCCAAAGTTACCATCGCCGTGGCCCTCGCTCTCCCTCATACGAAGACGAGTCTAGAGGCTCGGCTGATTATCGTCGGAGGGACGATGCCATGTATCGCCGTCTTCATGAGGTAGAGAGGCGCCTGGGTCAGATAGGCCGAGAAGAAGAGCTTAGGGGGAGGACCCTACGTCCTAGCCGACCCCCTTTCTCCCGAACCATTGTGGATGCACCTGTGCCGTTCGGCTTCAAACCTCCCCAATTTGAGACTTACACCGGGGAGACCGACCCAGTTGACCACATCGAAAGCTTTAAGACCTTGATGCTCCTCCATCAAGCTTCCGATGCCCTCCTCTGCAAAACCTTCCCCGCAACTCTCAAGGGCCCAGCTCGAGAATGGTACTCTCGTCTTGCCCCCTCCTCAATATTCTCCCTCGAGCAGTTCGAGACCCTTTTCGTCACCCATTTCGTAAGCAGCCGTAGGGCTGAGAAGACCAGCATCTCCCTATTGCACCTCCACCAAAAGAAGGGGGAGAAATTGAGAGACTATGTGAAGAGGTTCACAGCCGAAGCCAGGTTCATAGCATCCCTCGACCAGTCGGTCGCTGCGGCGGCATTCCAATCTAATGTCCTCAATTCCAACCTCCGCTCCTCCCTTGCCAAGAAGCCTCCACAGAACTTTTCCGACCTTCTCCTTCGCAGTGAAAAGTACATCCGGGCCGAAGAGGCCGAGCAGCGACCCAACTGGGAGGGGTCTTCCTCCGGGTTTAAGAGAAAGGGAACAGAAGAGGAAGGAGCCAAGAAGCTCCAGAAGGATAATGCCGACCAGCGCCGACCTCCCCCCAGATTCGAGAAGTTCACTCCCCTCACCACTAACGTCTCAACTATTCTGATGGAAGTCGAAAAGGAAGGGATAATACCTCCTGCTCCGAGGATGAATACCCCCGCCAAGAGGAGAGACAAAGAAAAATGGTGCCATTATCACCGGGACCACGGGCATTTCACCAACGATTGTCGCGCCTTAAAGAACGAGATAGAAGCCCTTATCCAGAGGGGGCAGCTGACCATGTTTGTAAGAAAGGACCGAGCCGAACTTCCTCCCCCGCCTCGGGGGGCTAACAAGCGTCCGGAACGAGAAGAGACGCCTGACTTTGAGGAAGAGCGAGTCCTCCACCTCATTTATGGGGGCCCAATGAGAGGCTCCTCGAACTCCTCTCGAAAGGCATTTATAAGAGAAGTCAACTCGGTCCGAACCACCCCTCCTCCCAAAGGCCTCGGAGTGCCTGTCACATTCTCAGACGAAGATCTTGAAGGAGTTCGCACCCCACATTGTGACGCACTCGTCATTAGCCTCCACATGGCGAATTTCAAAGTGGAGAGGATACTGGTGGATAATGGTAGCTCTGTAAACATCCTCTTCCTCGCCGCTTTCAAAGGCCTAAAGCTCTCCCGAGATAGACTCAAGCCCGCCGGTTACACGCTCCATGGGTTCACGGGAGTACCAGTGACTATTGAAGGGGTGATTACCCTCGACGTAACCGCTGGCAAAAATCCTACTACCCGAACGGAGTCGATGGACTTTATGGTCGTAGATGTCCCAGCAGCCTACAATGTCATTTTGGGTTGGCCCGGCTTGGCCGCCCTTGAAGCCGTCCCTTCTGCCTACCATCTCAAAATGAAATTTCCCACTCGGGCCGGAGTAGGGGCAGTAAGGGGCAATCAGGAGCACGCCCGCAAGTGCTATATGACCTCTACCCTCGGACCCGTCCTCTCCTTAGAAACTCTGGAAATCCCCTAAGATGTTGCTCGACCAACGTCTGAGCTGGTGGACGAATTGGAGGAAGCGCTCTTCTCTGAGCAGGAGCCAGCCCGCAAGTTCTTTGTTAGCAAGACCCTCCCGTCCGCCCTATACTCCGACATTGTACAATGCATCGAAAGAACCAAGACCTCTTCGCTTGGTCAGCTGCAGATATGCCCGGTATCTCTGAAGAGCTCTTAGTCCACCGCCTAAGCGTTGATCCAGGGTCCAAACCGGTTCAGTAGAAGAGGTGCAAGTTCGCTCCCCGAGCGTCAGCTCGCTATTAAAGATGAGGTAGACAAGCTCTTGAAGGCCCGGTTCATACAGGAGGTGAACTATCCTGAGTGGTTATCGAATGTAGTAATGGTGAAGAAGTCCAATGGGACTTGGAGGATTTGTATTGGTTTCACCGACCTCAACAAAGCTTGCCCTAAGGACCCCTTCCCTCTTCCGAGTATTGACACTCTGATTGATGCAACCTCGGGACATGAGCTCCTCAGCTTCATGGACGCCTTCTCGGGTTACAATCAGATAAGGATGTTCCCTCCGGATATTCCGAAGACCTCATTTGTGACCGACCAAGGCCTCTATTGCTACAGAGTCATGCCATTCAGTCTGAAGAATGCAGGAGCTACATATCAACGCCTCGTCAACAAGGTTTTTCAGGCCCAGATCGGCCGCAATATGGAGGTGTATGTTGACGACATGCTCGTAAAAAGCACCCGAGGCATCGATCATGTGACCGACCTCCAAGAGGCATTCGACGTTTTGAGAAGGCACAATATGAGACTCAATCCGAACAAGTGTGCGTTCGGTGTCTCGTCGGGAAAGTTCCTCGGCTTCATGGTCAGCCAACGAGGAATCGAAGCAAACCCCGAGAAGATCAAGGCCATATTAGACATGGCCCCACCCAGAAATGTAAAAGAAGTCCAAAGGTTGACTGGTCTCCTAGCCGCTATACGGCGCTTTCTGTCAAAGTCCGGGGAGAAATGCCTCCCGTTCTTCAAAGCCCTCAGGGGGGCTAAAGGATTTGAGTGGGGACAGCAGCAATAGGAGTCCTTCGACCAGCTCAAGGCTTACCTCGTCAATCCACCTCTTCTCAGCAAACCTATACCTGGCGAACCACTCTACCTCTACTTGGCAGCCTCCGAGCAGACCCTTAGTGCGGTTTTAGTCAGAGAAGAAGATAGGGCTCAGAAGCCCATCTATTATGTCAGCAAAGTGCTTCGAGACGTGGAGCTCCGATATCCGAGGATTGAGAAAATGGCCTATGCCCTAGTGATGGCTGCGAGAAAGCTTCGCCCGTACTTCCAGTCCCATTCGGTGGTCGTTCTTACCGACCAACCGTTGAAGCAGGTTCTCCACAAGCTCGAAACTTCGGGTCGTCTTATGAAGTGGTCAATCGAGCTGAGCCAACACGATATAACTTATCAGCCTCGGACCGCGATTAAGGCTCAGGTGCTAGCCGAATTCATAGTTGAGAGTACTATCCCCGAATCCAGCCAAACAGTAAAGGGACCACCCGTCTAGTCGGTTTATGTTGACGGATCCTCCTGCAACGAGGGAAGCGGGGCAGGGGTCATCCTGGTAGGCCCAGATGACTTCATCCTCCAATACTCCCTCCGCATAAACTTCAAAGCCTCGAACAACGAAGCTGAATACGAGGCGCTCATAGCCGGCCTTGGAATGGCCCGAAATGCAGGGGCGCAATGCCTCCGAATCTTTAGCGACTCCCAGCTGGTCGTCAATCAGGTCCTCGACGAATATGAGGTGCGTGATGACAGAATGGTTAAATACTTAGCCAAAGTCAAGAGCCTCATGGCACTGTTTGAAGAGGCACTCATCCAAAGAATCTCCCGAGAAGAAAATGCACAGGCCGACGCCCTATCCAAATTGGCATCCTCTTCCCTTCAAGGTCTCGAGCAGACCGTACTGATAGAAGTCCTTCTGAAGCCGAGCATAGAAGACGAAACTCCCGACTCAATAGAGACGTTGCCCGTCATCCTCGAAGACGACTGGATGAGACCCTGCATCAAATTTTTAAGGGACGGACTCCTCCCCGAGGACCCCAAGGAAGCACGAAGAATAAGGACCCGAGCCAAGCGTTATACATTAATCGGAGGCATCCTATATAAACGCTCCTTCACCCAGGTGGACGGTCGGCCTTACCTGAGGTGCCTCTCCCCCGGGCAAGCCGACTACGCCCTGCAAGAACTTCATGAAGGCATCGGCGGGGCCCATTCAGGGTCCAGGGCCCTAGCGCGCAAAGTGTTGAACTACGGATATTTCTGGCCCACTCTCCTACGGGATGCTGAACGACACGTTCGGCAATGCAGCTCCTGCCAAAAGTACTCCGACATCCGACGCCTTCCGCAAGCACCACTCACTTCCCTATCAAGTCCGATCCCCTTTGCAATGTGGGGGATGGATTTACTAGGGCCATTTCCGCCAGCCCCCGGGCAGCTTAAGTTCCTAGTCGTGGCAGTCGACTACTTCTCGAAATGGATTGAGGCCGAGCCCCTGGCCACGATCACCGAACATAAGGTCGTTCAATTCTTCTGGAAAAGTGTGATCTGCTGATTTGGCGTTCCCAGGGTCCTAATTACAGATAACGGAACGCAGTTCACTGGGGCTACCTTCCGAGCTTTATGTGAAGACCTCACCATACAACACCGGTTCTCCTCCATTTCGCATCCTCAGTCAAATGGCCAGGCCAAAAATGCCAACCGACAGATTCTCTCCGGCATCAAGAAAAGACTAGACAAGTGTTCCAAAGGCTTGTGGGTCGACCAACTGCCTAATGTGCTGTGGAATTACCGCACCACAAAGCGGACCCCAACAGGAGAGAGCCCATTCAATCCCACCTATGAGTCCGAGGCCATCATCCCCCTGGAGGTCGGAATACCCTCTCCCCATCTGATAGCATATGATGAAGAGCAGAACGCTAGAGAGCTCAGAGCGAGCCTAGACCTGATAGACGAAATCCGAGAAAGAGCTACCATACGTCAACAGAGCTACCGGTGAAGGATCGAGCTAGCATACAACAAAAGAGTCCGCCCAACGGACCTCATAGAGGGGGATTTGGTCCTCTCGAAGTTGGCCATCTCGTTCCCTAGTCAGAAAAGCAAATTGGCCCCGAACTGGGAGGGACCCTTACAAGATTTCTAAAGAAATCCGCCCCGACACATACAGACTAGAAGATCTCGAAGGCAGGGAGATTCCCAGGACTTGGAATGCCGACCATCTCTTAAAATACCAAGAGAGAGCAACAACACCTCTCTAAGAATTCGAGATGTTAAACCGTTCCTTTCCTGTTACTTGTAGTGATTTTTTCTTTTATTTTTCCTTGTAATAACGGCTAGCAACTTTAGAAGCAGCCGATCATTGGATATTAATAAATAAAGTTTTTTCGTATTTTTGCTACTGTTACATCTCTCTGCTTTTAACTCTTCAATCTAACGATGGTTCGGAGTCCAACACTCGGCTCGACTTTACTTTCCCGGCTCGCCCGTAGGCGAGCCAGAAGTAGATCGTCGTTCGGAATTGCTCCCACAGCCGTTGAATGGTTCGGAGTCCAACACTTGGCTCGATTCTACTTCGCAAGTTCGCTCCTAAGCGAGCTAGAAGTAGTTCGCCATTCGGAATTGCTCCCACAACTGTTGAACTAATCTAACGATGGTTCGGAGTCCAACACTCGGTTCGACTTTACTTCCCCGGCTCGCCCGTAGGCGAGCCAGAAGTAGATCGCCGTTCGGAATTGCTCCCACAGCCGTTGAGTGGTTCGGAGTCCAACACTTGGCTCGATTCTACTTCGCAAGTTCGCTCCTAAGCGAGCTAGAAGTAGTTCGCCATTCGGAATTGCTCCCACAACCATTGAACTAATCTAACGATTGTTCGAAGTCCAACACTCGGTTCGACTTTGCTTCCCCGGCTCGCCCATAGGCGAGCCAAAAGTATATCACCGTTCGGAATCGCTCCCACAGCCGTTGAGTGGTTCGGAGTCTAACACTTGGCTCGATTCTACTTCACAAGTTCGCTCCTAAGCGAGCTAGAAGTAGTTCGCCATTTGGAATTACTCCCACAACCGTTGAACTAATCTAACGATGGTTCGGAGTCCAACACTCGGTTCGACTTTGCTTCCCCGGATCGCCCATAGGCGAGCCAGAAGTATATCTCCGTTCGGAATTGCTTTCACAGCCGTCGAATGGTTCGGAGTCCAACACTTGGCTCGATTCTACTTCACAAGTTCGCTCCTAAGCGAGCTAGAAGTAGTTCGCCATTCGGAATTGCCCCCACAACCGTTGAACTAATCTAACGATGGTCGGGGTCCTATGGCTCGACTTTACTTCACCGGCTCGTCCTTCAGCGGGCCGGAGGTAGATGGCCATTCCTAACTGCACCCACGACCATCGAGCCGAGCGGACGAGGTACCGACCCTCGTATATGGCGAAAAAACCTTCCGAGGCGAAACCGCCGTCAGATCGTCTCAAAATGTGTGCTAGAGTGTGATGAACGGATCTGATTCAGCCACGTGTCCACAAAACGACAAGATAACGTTTTCTTGGGAACTGGACCCGCCTCAAGATTCGTGCCACCATCCAACGGCTCTGATTACCTCACTTCGCTCGGCCCCAAATGCCGAGCGAAAGACAACCAGAACCAACCTTTGGCAAAAGTCACTCCGACTACTGAGCTACGTAAGCGCAGCCGATCCGTGCCGAGCAAGTACCTAGACGAGCCTCGAAAGAAGTTTGAGTTAAGGTTTGGGGGACTTTCCCCTCGGTTCCGGACTTTGGTCATCACCTCATCCACCATGATCTCCCCTGACCCTGACACCCACGTCGGAGCCGTCAGAGTCAGGAGAAGATCATGGTGGAAGAGCGACCACCCATCCTCCCGAAGCGACCTCCCCCTCGGGTCCGGACTACGGTCGCCAACTCTTCTGCCTTGTCCTCCCCCGCCCCTAACACACACATCGTTGCCGTCAGGAACGGGAAAAGAACAAGGCAGTAGGGTGACCACCCCTCCGAACCTCTCACGGTAAATTTTTTTCACAAGGCTGGCATCCGCCCAAGGGCAGACACCATTGATGCCACTAGATTTCAAAGACTATAATGACTAAAACTACAAAGGGGGGGGGGTGTGGTACTTATAGCCCTCCCCCAAGAGAGTGTCATTACGACCCTCGGGAGTCCAACCGTCACGCCTAGGGAGCTGAAGCGCCGCGCATTTATTAAAGGGCCCCACTCTCAACGCTCTTTGGAAGGTGGAACGCCCCCACGGATCCCGGAGCGCCATTTAATGCTGTTAGGGAACTGGTCCCATCTTTTTAGCACGACGCACGAAACAGCCACACCTCAGCCGCGGCACCGAGCCGCACCGGAAGGTGCCGAGCAACATTCAGAACCTCGGCTATAGTGTGACTTTCAAGGCCAAGATGCTCGACGAAGCAAACCTCAGTTCATTTCAAGCCTACCCTAGCTAGCACAGTTGCAACACTACGACAAGCAGCACAACTCCAATTTTATTAATATAACGGTTAAATTTACAAAAAGATTACAACAAAAGAGTTCGAGAGACAGTTCGAAAAACAGTTCGAAGGACGGTTCGAAAGACATCCGGAGATAAGACACGACCCGTTTACTGCCTCCGAGGAAGAGGGACGCTCCGGTTCAGCGATACCTTGGGTCGGTGCTTCTTGACCTCTGAGCTCATCTCCAGACCAACGAATCGAGACGCCCCCTCGCCGCTGACCCTGACAGTTGCTCCAACCGAAGCACCACTTGAAGACACTGCTACCCCGCTTTGGGCGTCGGCTGTTGTCCTGCCTATGATGGGAGTTCGGCTCGCGGCTTGATAGAACGTAATCCCTCGCTCAATCTCTTCGCGAGTGCACGAGGTGCTCCGGATGTTAGCCCTCACCGGCTGAGGTTTGAGCCGAGCAACCTCTTCCTCCAGTTCGACGATCCGGTCCTTCAACGTGTCATCCTTTACAATCACTTTGAATCGAGGAAGTTTCGCCGAACCAGGATACTCGGCACTGTCAGATATAACGCGGCGCAAATGGGTCACCTCGATGCTCTTATCGACCGTCACCCTTTGCAGCTGTTCTACCTTCCTTGCAAGTCATCTCGTTCGGCCGAAACACGGATCAACTCTTCCTCCTTCGCAGATAGTTCGGCCTCGACTATCCGCAGATGGTGCAGTTCGACCAACACCTCACTATACCTAATCTCTAAGTTGTGAAGTATTCTCCTCGTCAGATGAACCTCGCCCTCGAGACGATCCTCCCGGGACTGCTGAAATAGCTCTGCGCGGCGCCGAGCCGCCGCGGTGATAAGAGTATGCTCGGCAATCTGAAATGAAAAAGGGGCAACATTGAAGTACTATATGGCCGAACCAAACACTTAGACATAAGTCCAAATTCAAAACGCAACACTTTTCATTCATCAAAAGCGGTGGCCAGTTCGCAAAAGGCATTACACTGTTTGAAAGAAAAAAATAAAACAAAAAACTACAAAAATTTACGAGGGGATCAGGGGTCCACCTACGTCGCCGCTTCGACCACGGGCGCGTCGTCAGATGGCCCCTCGATCCTCCCCTCGACCTGGGCGTTCACCACAGATGGGTCGCCCTCCTCCTCCTCGTCATCGCCTTCGACCTCGTCGCCTTCGCCTCCCTCCTCCTTACCGCCTGAGGGTGACCCGGGCCACAGTCTGTAGCCGACCCGCTCGAAGCCGGGGACACGATCCTGAACATGGTCGAGTGCCCTCTGATAGGACCTCTCCATGTTCTCAGCCATGTGTTTCTTCGCCTCAGCCTCGGCCTCAGCCTCTACCTCGGCCCTAATCTTCACGGCCAGTGCCTCCTTCTCCGCCTTCAGGTCAGCCAGGGACTTCGCCGACGCGGCCAGCTCCTCGGCAGCCTTCGTGGCCTTGGCAGACTCCGCATCAAGTCGCCCTTTGACTCTCTCCAAGTCGGCCACGAGATCGGCGACCCGGACTTCCAAGGCCTCGACCCGCCTCTGCTCGGCCTCGAGCTGCTGAACCGCCTTGACCTTCTCTGCCCTGTCTTTGTCGCTGGCGGCCTTCAGCTCCTTCTCCTGCTCGGCGAACGTCTCGAGAAGGTGGCCGAAGTGGCAGGTGGCCTGCAAAGACAACGATCAGAGCAATGTGCAAGCTGAGCAGAAAACTTGAAGAAATTCGCAAAGAGAAACTTACCTGACACGAGCGATCGAGCCACTTCATAGGTGTCGTCGCCGACCGTCCCCGCTTTCAGTGCAGCTCTGTCCTTCGGCGTCGCCAAGTGCTTGACGACCTGCACCGACATCTGCGAGTTGCCGAGGAATCCGTCGTGATTCTTCACCTGCCAGTTCGACACAAACAACTACTTGTGCTGCTCGGTCAGGATTTCCTCGGCCGCCTTGGTCAACGGCGGAGCCTCAAGCGCCAGCGCCGCGTTAACATCAAAGACCCCCTCAACCATGGTCGGGGCCACAGGGACCGAGGGCTCCTCGGCAACAACCACCTCCGAAGGCACCTCAGTAGCCGGAGGAGGCGGGGTGGTGGTAGAGGCGACCGTGGGTTGCGGAGTCGACGAGGCAGCCGCGGTCGCCCTCTTCCTCTTTCTGCCCCCGGCCAACTTGGACCTATCGGCCATCATAGCGTTGAAATCAATCTTCATCGCTTCTGCATCGGACAACAAAAAAATGAATCAGCAAGATGAACTAAAAACTTGAAAGAAAAACGAAAATAAATGAGATGTCAGGAGCATACTCGGGTCGATAGGGCTAAGGCCGGACCCGAACAGCACCTCCTCCGTCAACTCCCTCCAACTCAGCAAGGGAAGGGCCATGATCTTCCTCTCCACCTCCTCCTCGGCCTCAGACAGTACAGGGTCGGCTCTCGCAAATTTCGGCACCTCCACTTTCCACCGGGTCGGAATGTGCCGTATCGCCTCACCCCTTAATATAAAATACTTCTCTTTCCAACCCTTAATTGAGTCCGGGTTTTCTACGATCCTAACAACCTTCCTCGGCCCCAAGTAGTACCGATGCTCCGTCTTGTGCATCCGGTTTATCCGATACAGGCCTCGGAAGACTGTTAGGTCCGGCTCTACTTTAGCTTTGTAGCACTGAAGCAAGAAAGCATTCACGTGGCGCCATGTGTTCGGCATGAATTGGGTCGGCGTGAGGCAGAACCAGCCGAGGATCTGAAGGATGAAAGGATGCAGCGGAAAACGTAGTCCGGCATTCAAGGAGTCGAAGTCGAACATGCACATATCCGACGATGACAGCTTGGAATTCGCTCGCATCCCGGGGCCGGGGATCATCAGCTTGTACTCCGGAGGGATGGTGAATCCCTTTCTGATCTGAAGGAGATCCCTCTCGGATAGCACCGAAGTAATCTCATCGGCCTCAGTAGGAAGAGTCGGGTTAGGTTCTTCAAGGACTTTCGACTTTCCGTAGACCGCCTTCTCCAAAAGTTCACCCTCGTACTGCCTGACCCCCGAATGCCCGGATAGAACAGAGGGATATCGTCCCATCTCGGGAGCTTGCTTCGGGTTTTCCACGATCACCTCAACCACGGGAGATTGGGTCGCCACCCTCCTCTTCTTCTTCTCCTGTCTCGCCTTGGCTGCAAACGGCTCGGCGACCTGCTTTCCCTTCCTTCGGACCTCCGCCCTTCTCCTCTCCTCGGCGCCATCCTCGCCCGAAGATGAGGCCCCACTCCCCGAGTTCACTCTTGACATCTCTAGGAAAAAGCTAAGGCTAAGTAGACTGACCTTTGAAGTGACGTTCACGGTCGGAATGTGCTCGTCGGAAATCGCCTGGCCCACGCGACAGCTAACATCACCGCCTTGGAGCAAGAGTCGCCGCTAGCAGAGAACTTAGAGAACAAAAGTGAAATCTTGGAGTGAAAAGTAAGAAATGAGCTTGGGGGTGGGGGAGTGAAAACTTATAACCCCAAGGGATAGTGGGCCTCCTTGGGAACCTCAAAGGCCCACTAAGAAGCCAAAGCGCCAAGCGGAAAGTTGCGACGTTACGAAAAGCGAAAAGCTCTTCAAATCACTCAAGTCAACGACTCGGCCACCGGTCTGCCAAGCCGAGCTATCGAACAGCCCGGCTAAGCAACCGAGCTACTGAGTTCATTCAAAATATCCAACTTAACGCCTCGGCCAACAGCACTGAGGCTTCGAGCCGAGATGACGAGGAACCGACCCTCGTATATGGAGAAAAATCATTCCGAGGCGAAGTCACCGTCGGATCTCTCCAAAATTCGCGTCAAAATTCGATGGATGGTTCAGATCTTGCCACGTCTACAAAACGACAAGATAACGTTTTCTCGTGATCTGAACACCATCCTCGTGATTCGTGCCATGATGGACGGACCAGATCCGCCCACGTGTACCTTCCGAACTGCCTGCCATCGGCCTGCTTAACCAAGCTACCGAACAGCCTCGTCGAGCAGCTGAGCCACCGGGCTCGAAAAAAGGGAACCATCAAGAGACGCTTCCTTCAAAATATCCAACTCAGCGCCTCGGCCAACAGCACTGAGGCTCCGAGCCGAGATGACGAGGAACCGACCCTTGTATATGGAGAAAAATCCTCCCGAGGTGAAGTCACCGCCGGATCTCTCAAAAATTTGCGTCAGAATTCGATGGACGGTTCAGATTACGCCACGCCCACAAAACGACAAGATAACGTTTTCTCGTGATCTGAACCCCATCCTCGTGATGCGCACCATGATGGACGGACCAGATCCACCCACGTGTACCTTCCGAACTGCCTGCCATCGGCCTGCTCAACCGAGCTACCGAACAGCTTAGTCGAGCAGCCGAGCCACTGGGCTCGAAAAAACGGAACCATCAAGAGACGTTTCCTTCAAAATATCAAACTCAGCGCCTCGGCCAACAGCACTGAGGCTCCAAGCCGAGATGACGAGGAACCGACCCTCGTATATGGAGAAAAATCCTTCCGAGGTGAAGTCACCGTCGGATCTCTCCAAAATTTGCGTCAGAATTCGATGGACGGTTCAGATTGTGCCACGCCCACAAAACGACAAGATAACGTTTTCTTGTGATCTGAACCCCATCCTCGTGATTCGCTCCATGATGGACGGAGCAGATCTGGCCATGTGTACTTTCCAAACTGCCTGCCATCAGCCCGCCCAACCGAGCTACCGAACAGCTTAGTCGAGCGGCCGAGCTACTGGGCTCAGAAAAGTGACCTCAATAAGAGACGCAATCCTCAAAGTATCCAACTCAGCACCTCGGCGAACGCCACGTAGACTCCGAGCCGAGATGACGAGGAACCGACCCTCGTATATGGCGAAAAAACTCGCCGACCCATATCAGCCGTTGGATCTTGTAAAAAAGCGCGCTCGTCATGATGAACGACCCAGATCTTGCCATGCCCACTAAATGACAAGATAGCATTTTATGGGGATCCACGCTGAGATGGACGGCCCAGATGATGCCACGTACCTCGGATCCTCCGAACCAAGGCACTGATCTACCGAGCCGAGGCGCTGACCCTCCGAGCCGAGGAGCCGACCCTCGTATACGGCAAAAAAGCCTGCCGAGGAACGGGGACTGTCTGATTACTTAGAAATTCGCGCTCCGTGCTGATCAAAGGTCCAGATTATGCCACGTCATAAATTAGTATTTAAAAATCGATTTTCATTTATTTAAATCGTTTTATTTATTTGAAAATTGCGAAAAATTGCTAAAAATTCGAGAAAATTAGCTAAAAATTCTAGACAATAATTAAAAATTCGGGGGGATATTTTTGAGCCCCTAAACAAACAATTATTGCCTAGAATATACTGTTAAGCCCCCCGAACGATTAGTTAACACATCGCAAAATTAAATAAATAGCCCGAAAAAATAGATAAAAACTCGATACGGCCTCGGAACATCGTATGGCTTCAAAAAAGAAGAAGTTACCTTACCACCCACTTCAGGAATCAAAATCACCCATTCGGACTCCGATACAACTCCACTAGCCACTAAAACAGTCAAACTACTCCTCAAAGACTGATCGCCCTCAGCCTTTAGGAGTGGGGGGCTCGTGATGTGGCTAAAATTAAGGGTTTAATCGAGACCGTCCAAATTGGACACGAATCCTGAAGCCCAGGGGTAAAATAGTAATTTCACCTACAAACGGGTCTGAAGCAGGGTACTGGGTCTCCTTCTCACAGATCCAATAACCCGCGAACGGATCCACCACAACTGGGTGCGGGCTTCAACCCGCAACAAACCCGGTCCAACAGGATAGAATTAGGGTTTCTGATTAACATTAATCAACGGCCCTGATTCATATCTATCCTTTCACTGGGAATTAGGGATTACATTCCTTATCTATACACAGGAATTACATGCCTAATCTGTTCCCTAAGACACCTATAAATACCTCCCATCCATCTCCATTAAGAGGTAATCAATCTTTCTCCAGTTTTTGCGCTCTTTCATAATCTCTCTGATTACTGACTTGAGCGTCGGAGAGTGCGTCGCCGGGAACAACCCCGGTGTCTCGCACTTTTTGCAGGTGTACGGCGGGAGCGATGATCAATCCCCGACGGAACAGGTATACAGGTTTACTATTCAGTTTCCCTAAGAATCCACAAATACTATCTGTTTGCCCCCACACCAGATTTAGCGGCAACATGCATGTTGTTTTCCTGTTTTTTTACACTTAGCCTAGTTTCACTTGATGTTTTCATGTTTTACTTGCTGTTATTTCTTATTTTATTTATTCTTACTATTGATACATGTTGTTTATGACTCTATGCCTTATGTTTTATTATGTTGCATTTATTTTATGTCACTCACACCGTTATGGCTGACCCCTGTAGTTTGAGGGTTAGGGTTATCTCTAGCCTCATGTTTTACAGGTAGGTGCTTATAGCTTGGAATTTAGATGCTTGTGCTAAATTGATGTTATGGCTTATGTAAATTATAAAAGAATGAGTTGAAAAAGAAAGAATTTGTAATTCAAGGTGTTTATTTTTCTGCTGTGCTTTGTAATGAATTAATGTAATAAAAGTTGAAATATTTTCTCCGTGTTTTGGCTATGTTTACTATTACCATTGAGGTTGATGCTGAAAATTGTGCCACGTATTTCTGAGATATCATATTGGAAATTAGGGGCGCTACATATAATATCACGCCCCGCTTCCCAAAAAAATGGAATGCAAGAACGTGACATGGCCCCAGCGAATGACTTGCGTCATCCATCAGCTATTATCGATTCAACTCAACAATATAAACAGGAAGAATACAACCACGCATGCATTGAAGGGGTAATCACATGAATAACAATACTTGGAATTTAAGTATAAAATAACCAACATAATAACAATCCAACATCTGGAATCAACAATAACAGTATTCGGGTCAAAAGCCCATAATACAAAAACTAACAATGTTCAATTTATTTAAGTCTTCAAAATAAAATAATAATTATTTAGGCGGCGATGCAATTTAAGTTCTTTCACCATTGTTGTTCTCCTAGTCCATCAAGTAATTCACTTTGATTGCCTGTAAGTTGTTCATCTAAAAGAGAGAAAAAAATATGTCCTTAGAGCAAGTCGTGGACAGTAAGGAGAGAAACAGAGCAACAATGACATTTACTGTATAACAATGAATTCAAAACAATAGAGTCGATGGCAATGAAGAATAGGAAAATGATAACGATGCCATGTACAATAACGATGATTGATAACGATGATAAAACGATAACAATAACGGTAAACAATAAAGATAACACTGTTCAATAACGATGACAATATGCAAAGACGATGTGATGAAAATCTTAAGTCTATTATTCATTTTAATCCTAACTAATGCATGTACTACTGCATCCCATAACTATAGGATGCATACAATCAATTTCGTTTAAACTAAGGTGGTAGGTTCAATAGGTCAAGTACTCGGCACGATATAACACTGGCTATTGCAGTATTTTCTTGCACAATAACGATAACACTTGCTATTGCAGCAATTTCTTGCACAATAATGATAACACTGGCTATTGTAGCTATTTCTTATACAATAACGATAACACTGGCCATTGTAGCAATTTCTTGGACAATAACGATAACACTGGCCATTGACGTAATTTCGTGCTCAATGAAGATAACAATATTTTGGGAACGAGGCCCACATTTCCGAGTACAGTCACTATATTATCAACTACTCTAGTCAACCCTTAACCCCGGCTTGATTAACATTCTTTATTCAATTAACATGCAATACTAATAGGGAACAATAGGGATAGAAATATCAATGGGAAAACGATGAGGCGATTAATAAGGGATACTAGAATGATGACAACACAACCCTAAGATCATACAATGTAATCCATACAATTAAATGCACCAAATACCACATTATAGATCCAATTATATATTATCAAACATGGAAATCCAATTCTGAAAAGCAGTAGGTTGCTGCACCAAAATTAGAATTCTCGTTGCTACAGAATAGCAAAAGTGGAACCCCCAACCTTCATCGAACCCATCATCCTCCTCGTCGAACCCCCAACCTTTCCTTCTCGTCTTCTCCTCCTCCCGTCCTCCACCCCGCTTCTCCATCCTCGTCGACTACACCTCGACCTTTGCCACCTGTCGCCCGCTTCTCCGCCATCGACCATGACCCTGCAACCCTCCTCCAATGCTGTTTGACCTGTAGCCCATCGCTCTCTCCACTGCAGATCACGACCTTCGAACTCCTCGTCGACACCCCCGCGCCCCATTGCTGCCATTGTTGCCTCCATCGTCATCGTGCCGTCGCCTTGTGGTTTGCTATTGCCGATTGCTGTTGTTGCTAGCCGTGCTCTTACTATGTTGCTGTCCTTACGACTGTTGTTGTTGTGTTGTTCACGTGTGTTGCACGTGTTATTGTGGTTGCACGTGTTGCCGCCATTGGATTTCTCATATCGTCTTCATTGTATTCGGATTAACGTTAATAAGGCAAGATATCTGTTGAACCCTCTTGTTTTTTCTAGTTCAAGAAATAATTTTTGTTTTCTGCAAGTAGCTCGATTATTATTCGTCATGTTTTATTTGCTTGTTACCTATCAAAGAGACTACTACGGATTCATCGGTGAAACCAAGTAGTAGTCCTCTTTACGTGTCTGTCTCCTTGACTTAAACCCATGTCCCGCTGCATTTCATAATGTGCATACACTACACGAACAATATAAAAATCATGTTATATATAGTAGGTTGATTGGATGCTTTTGTTTGGGTTTGAATTGGTTCGTGGAACTAAATACTATGAATGAGATAATATGGTCCTATTAATAGTAGGAAATTCATCCTATTAATTAAATATAATTTCTATAAATTAATTGTCATGGAATTGTATACTTGCATATTTAAATAGTTGACAATTAACATGAATTTGCTTGCTGGCCTGCTGCCTATTTGATATTGCATTGAAGTTTTGAATCACTTGTTGTATGAATTTGATGAAACCATGTGAATAGCTTCTGTAGCCCCATGAATCTACTTTCCAAGACTTTCGACAGATCTGCAATGCGATTAATAACTTGTAAGATATCATACTTTTAATACTAATAGGTCACAGATTTCCAGATCGCCATTTACAAGAACATTGGCATCAATTATTGATTAAAATAAATGTTAATGTTAAAATTTAGACTTGATATTGATCTGGATATGACTATACTTGATTAGGAGTCACCCTAAATCTTTGTAGAATTATTTGATAATTTTCTGACTTAATATATTTATGCAAACATGATTCTAGATTGCTGCCTGCATACGAGTTCAGTAAAGAACCACATTTTTTACCTCATTATATTTGTCATTGATTAAAACTTATTGAATGAGAATTGTATCTTTCTGTGTCTAAAATTCAGATCATCTGACGATTTTGCAATTTGATTTACGGATTGCAAGATATTCAGATTTTCGTGCTGTAATGTCTGCATTCCAAATTACAGGTTGAAAATCGCATTATCGTGTTTAATTAGTAGAAACAGCAAATTAAATTAAAAATTAAGACCTGTGATTTGTTTTGTTGTCACTGAACACTGTTAGGAATTTGATTATGAATTTTTAGAATATTTTAATGGAGTTTGATCAACTTTCACATGCAAGGATTTAACTACAACATGCTTCCTGAACAAGAAATCAATAAAGATTATAATTTTACAGCTAGTTTCTGTATTTATGATATGTCGTGTATATATGATTTGGAACCGGCAGGGAGTCTAGTTTCTAGAACTCCTGACTGGTCTTTATTTTCTTGCTTGTAGCAGCAGGAAAATCTATTTTAGTACAGCAATATCCTGCTGCCCAAAATTCGTATTTCATGCATACAAGTATAAATTTTGATTCTCGCATTTTATAAAATGTATCCTGCATCCTGCATTACATGTCTCTTGATATCCTCTTGATCTTGTCTTGATACTCGTTCTCATTGATGCATGTTCATGTTTAATTTTTATGAAAAGAATAACAAGCCGGGGTAATAAGAAAAAGAATCTAGTAGTGAATAATATAGGAGAGTGTACTCGGAAGGAGACCCGTGTTTCTCGTAATAGTGACCCATGATTGCATGACATGACTCTTGTTTACATGCTAATCGATTACAAGTTATATGGAACTAAGTGCCATGTCTAGAGCCGACGGGAGGCACCTCTAGTTTCCATCCTACATTAATTTAATTTAGTTGTTTTCTTTATCAAATTTCGATTTTCCAAATAGTAGTTAATCTAGTAAATTTTGGTACTAAATAAAATAATTAGTCCTTGTAGGTTCGACACACTTTTCACTTAAACTATACTACTTGTTGCAATTTTTTACACTTGCAAATAATCTCATCAGCCTTCCAGCCCTAAAAGATATTTTTCAGTCTCTTACATCCTTACCGCTCAGCTTGGACTTCGAGCTAGCAGTCAACTTTTTCACAAGCTACGCTATGATCGAAGCTTGGAATGATCCTCGAGCATGCAGCCAGCTTTTTACAAGCTGCATTACACTAGCCACTTGGCTTGGAGCCCTAACCCTAATATCTCTCAATCTCTCATGTCCTCGCTGCTCGGCTTGGACTTCGAGCCATAACGAGAGATTTCTCAATATCTCACTTGGACTTCGAGCACGAATAAGAGATTTCTCAATCTCTCACATTCAGTAGGTCTGCCTCGCCAACATATCCAGATCGAAGCCGACAACAACAAGCGAAAGGATCATTTTATTACAACATACGAAGGTTTATTGATACAATGGCCGAGGCCATATTACAACTCTTACAATCTCGACCATATGATTACCACCAAATTACCATTGTTACAATCTCGGCCTAATCTTCCTCTTGAGGAGCCTTAGGACTGACGCAAGCCAGTTCGAGCCCAATCAAACAAGTTTGCTTGTCGATGAGCCCACCAGGATCCCTCGGGGTCGCTAAGGTAGACACACCAGCAACATAGCTCTGGGCATCCCCCGGTCTCGCCATCTCCAGCCTTAGGATTGGAGACGAACCACCAATGGAGGGCCAACTACCCACGAAAGAACGGGATCGGGATCCACCCACTCCGAGCATGACCTTCAACCTTTGTATCTTAATTTCCTTCTCCACTATAACCTCGTGAAGGAATGATTCAGAGGTTGGTCGCCAAGCTGAAGTACTAGACACCGACCATCTAGTCTCATTGCTCCCTAAGTCGCGGTCAGCAATCGTCTTCTTCAGACGATCCAACTCCAAGCTCAAATCCTTTGACTTATTCATAAAATAAGAAACTGCTGCTTCCCGATCTCGAGCCTGTTTATGATAGCGCATCAAGATGGACTTTACGGATTTCAGCTTCCACCTAAGGAGCTCCACATCTACATCATGAGGGTCTCCCACGAAGGGCTCGTTCATCTGACAAAAATAAGGAAAGGGCACATCATTCCGAGCCTCATAAAGATGGCAAAATCTAAAAATTCCAAAGTCAAAGAGTTCAGCCAAAAACCCATTTCATTCACCAAAATTTTTACAAAACTGCGGTGGCCTGTCCGCACTCGACAAATATAACAAAAAACAAAAAAAAACGGGAACGACTGAAACTACTGCTTGGAAGAGTGGAGAACCTCTTTGATAGCCGCTGTGTCGACTTCGGGGTCAGTTGCCTCCGCTATGTTCTCCTCGGCCAGCAGCTCTTCACCCCCCTCATTGTCTCCCCCAGGCATTTTCGGATGCTCGGGAAGCTTCATGCCATATTGAAACTCCTAGAACTGACACTCGGGGTAGTAATACAGGACATGCTGATGAACCCGGTTGTACGCCTTATCATGGGGTGTCGATGACCTTGTCTATGGTGGCATTCGTTATCTTATTTAGCTCCCTGGCGGCTGCCTTCTTTATTTCCCCCTCCACCCGCGCTCGGTCATCGGAGAGGGAATTCACCTCGACCTTAAGGGCCCGCTCATGGGACTCGGCCACGTCCAACTTCAACTTCAGGTCCTTCATCTCACGCTCATATCGTTGAGCATTCTTCACCTCCCGCGAGAGCTCGCAGGTGTGCAACCTCTTCATCTGGGCTCCGGATAGTGATTCCTGCGAACGGAGGGCTAAGACTTCGAAAGGTGAAATAGAAAATGTTCGAGGTAGTCACGGGGTTGAAGAAAACCTTACCAGTATGTTGGCCTGAGCCCACCTCATATACCAGTAGGGCCCTCATCGCATCAATAGCTGCATCATCCATTGCTGTGAAAGAAGAAAAAGAATCATAAGACCGAAAGGAAAAATTTGAACAAAAAAGGAAACGGAAACATACAAGGGTTGATAGGGCTCAGTCTGAGTCGGGCAAGATGCCTCTCTGTCACATTCGGCCAGCCGATGCTATTGCCAGCGACGATCTGATCCACATTGGCCCACTCCTCGTCCGTCCCTCGTCCGTCAAGTCTTTTCTTTCGGAGGCTTGTGATTCGGCTTGTAAAAATTCCAGGTCATGAGAATTTTTCAAAGCACCTGATTTCGGACGATAAAGTGTTTCTCCTTCCATCCTTTTATGGAGTCCGGATGCCCATGGACTACCTTCTTGTGGGGATAAGGGGATATGTAGTATATTCCCTCATGATCTCCTGACGAACTGACCCTCAGCACGGCTCGGAGGTACTTCAGCTTCAAAGGCAATCCCCTCTCCTCGCAAAGCAACATGAAGCACACGAGTTGCTTCCAAGAGTTTGGGCCGTACTGCATCGGGCTCAGACTCCCCCAATACAAAACCTTCTTAATGGGCTCAGACTCCCCCAATTCAACACCTTCTTGACAAATGGGTGCAGCAGAGGCTGCAACCCCGAGCTAAAGGCATCTACCGGAAACGTGCAGTACAAAGAAGCCAAATTGTCCGTTGGGCATAGACCAAGGTTCAAAATCATCAACTCAACCTCCATCCCTATGAAGTAGTTCGCTCGAATCAGCGACAGGTCATCCACCGTCAAAACACTCTGCATCTTGTCTATCCGGATCTTTGGTCGACTCAGCGAAGAAGGTTGCACCCCATACCAAACCAAGTTTTCGACATCGTCCGGATACATCCTAATGGATCCCGGCTACTGAAGATAAGGGATGTTGAACCCAGTTTCGAGAGAAACTCATCCGGCTGTTCCGAACTGTCCGGAATGGTCCACCTCATCCTCCTTCCTCGAACGCGAGGGGCCTTTGGGGGGGGGGGGACGACGTTGCCAATGGTTTAAGATTAGGGGGGCCACCCGATGGGCCGACTTCCTCCACTTCGTCCTCATCCTCCTCACCAATCCCTCTTCTAACAATGCCCTCCAAGTCTCGGTCAGCATCCAACTTCCTCCACCTCGACCGGGTTACCCTCATCAACCACCTCTACCACCTCAATCTCTCTGTCTGAGTCGTTCGATTCTATTATAAAAGGCTTATGGCTGCAGAGCGGCTTGACATTGTAGACCTTCTCAATCATCTCCCAGGACGAGGAGTCGAAAAGGCGATCTCCATCGCCCTGACTAGAAATAGATGCATAAGGACCAGACCGAGTCTTTAACATAATATTGAAAATACTAACCTGTTATCATTGCCGAAAAATTATGTCATAAAGCTAGTTTCCAGTCACTAAACAGTTCATAGAGAGAGAAGCTTCGAAAATTAAAGAGATGAAGTAAAGTGGGAAATGAGAGGGGGAGTGAGGGATATATAGGCAGAAAATGGAGCCACGATATCCTCAAACAATCTCAGCCACCTAACCTATATCATCTAAATCTAACGGTAAATAAGATTTAGATGCCTCAATTTCCACAACTGTGACTGATGTAATATATTTTCAAGTGTACAAAATCGCAACAGGTAGTATAGTTTAAGTGAAAAGAATGTCGAACCCATAAGGACTAATTATTTTATTGAGTACCAAAATTGACTATAACAACTACTATTTGGAAGATCGAAAAGATGATAAAAAAATAGCAACTAAATTAAATTAATCTAAAGGAAAGAACTAAACTAATTAAAAGGAACGGAATACAAAATTTTGTTTTTTTTAATAGCAAAACTAATTCTAGGGCTTTTGATTTCACCTAGTTAATCTCACACAATTCATAATTCCATGTAACAATAAATTTTACCTTTCCAAGTTGTAGACCAAAATCCCTTGTTATTCAATGTTTTCTCTCGAACAACATCAAAAATATCTCCAACTAACAGTTTGTCATATCTCTATAAAAATTTAATTCATTGAAGACTCATTAAGTTCTATGGATTTCTTTATAATCACATCAATCGCGGTAAATCATCTCTAATTTCATTCAATCAATGGTGTTTAATTTTATATTTCTAAATAAACTCTCGGTCTCTCCGTCATCTAATAAATCTTACAAAAGTTGGCCAAACAATTGTAAGCATTAAGAACAAAAATTAAACACACAAACATGGAAAAATAGTTTAATAAAATAATATGGAACTAGAATTGTGTTCTCAAAACTAGGCTACATCGAAGCCTTAGAAAAATAAATTTAGTTTATAATAAATTTGCAACTAACAAACATGTTCTTAGATTGCATAATAAAAAATAGAAGAGAAGAAGAAAGAACTCGATTGTTGTTGAAGACCGAAATTGCAGAGATCCGCGCTATTCTCTCTCTTTCTCTCTCTCTTTTTCTCCTCCGTTTCGTTTGTGCACACCTTCGAAATCCGAGCCCCTCGAACTCCGTGCCCCCACACACATAGAGCCACCTACTTTTCTTTTGAGTTTCTCTCTCCCGTCTCCTCTCTCCTCTCTTCTCTCTTCTCTGTTCTTTCACGCCGCCCAACTGTTTTTTCCCTAAGTCCAGTCGCCCTCTGAAATAGCGCCCCACCACTTCTTTATATAGTTTTTTTTTCTTGGAGATCAAGAAACATAAATTAGGGTTAGGTTTTAAATAAATTATATTTTATTCCGAAATCATTCCACCCCCTTAGTTGACCATAATATTTTTTATTAATTTTTAGGAGAATCAATTTGAAAAAATATATATTTGAGTGCTCAAATTTTCTAGAAATCTTCACATAAAATAAATTTGAATTTTAAAATCTTTATCCTTGTTTCTTCTTTGGATTTTATCAAAATACTTATCCTTTTGCACTTATAAATCTCATTCCTACAAAACAAACTAATACATAATATTGAGTAGAAATAAGATAAATTTCAACAAAATAAATGAGAACTCGCAATTTTAATGCATTAAAGAGTAATAACAATTATATAAAAATTTCACTCATGAGTGACGTCAGCATTACACGTGCAACCCACGTGTCCACTACAATCACAATAAGTAGTTGGCAACAGACTTTTCTCACAAGTTTCACCATGTACGCAATGCCCGTCGGCAAGAACCTCGAGCTAGCAACAAGCTTTCTCACAAAGCACACAACGCTCGACGCTCGGCATGAATCTCGAGATAGAGGCAAGCTTTCTCACAAAGCACATAGTGCTCGACGCTCGACATGCACCTTGAGCTAACGATAAGCTTCTCACAAAGCACACAATGCTTGACGCTCGGCATGCACCTCGAGCTAGCAGCAAGTTTTTTCACAAAGTCCACAACGCTCGACGCTCTCACAAATCACACATCGCTCAATGCCCGGCATGCACCTTGAGCTAGCAGCAAGCTTTCTCACAAAGTACGCAATGCTCGACGCCCAACATGCATCTCGAGTTAGGGGAAGCTTTCTCACAAAGCACACAACGCTTAACGCTCGGCATGCACCTCGAGCTAGCAGCAAGCTTTTTGACAAAGCACACAACGCTTAACGCTCGGCATGCACCTCGAGCTAGTGGCAAGCTTTCTAGCAAAATACACGACGCTCAAAGCTCGGCATGCACCTTGAACTAGTAGCAAACTTTCTCACAAAGCACGCGATGCTCGAAGTTCGGCATGCACTTCGAGCTAGCAGCAAGCTTTCTCACAAAGCACATGACGCTCGATGCTCGACATGTAGCTCGATCTAGCAACAAGATTTTTCACAAAGCGGATGATGCTCTACGCTCGGCATGCACCTCGAGCTAGCAGTAAGCTTTTTCGTAAAGCACACGATGCTTAACGCTCGGCATGCACCTCGAGCTAGCTACCGGTTGTTTCGATCCATTCGACTCTCGACGCTCGACACCCCTTTCCCCGAGGCACGAAGCTGGGGGGGGGGGGGGGGGGGAGCTCGGTGTCGCAGAGCTCGGTCTCAACCTCATGTTGCTCCGTGCGGGGATCTTCCGCTTTATCCTTATGCACATTATCGACTAATTTTCCCACATGGATAGTGCATCTCGATGGATAGTACATACAACCCTCCAAAAGTGGGGGATCTATGATGTGGGTAAGAGATCCGGCTCAATCAGGGCCGTCCGATCCCCACAGGATCTGCAAAACTTCCACAGAATTAGGCCTACAGCCTTATGGGCTTTATGCTGTTTCAGGCCCTTAGAAGAGGGTCACCCGCCCATTAGGGTTAGGGTTTCCTCTCTCTCTCTGCTTATAAATACCAGCCCCCTCCCCTTTCAGAAGGTAATGAATTTTTCTCACTTGAACCCTAAGTTTCCTTTCTCCCAGTGACTGACTAAATCATTGGAGGACCTGCCACCGGAATCCCTCCCGGTATTTCTAGGCGTTGTGCAGATGTTCGGGGGCTGCTAGCTACCAACCGCACCACCACTTGCTCCAGACAAAATCTCCATCTCAGATCCAGATCTGCAGCTGAGATCTGTCTCTTCCACTATAAATAACAAGAACTCACATTTGTTGCTCCCACCACTAAATCAGTAGCATCAAATAGTAAGAAGTTACATTTTATAATAGAGAAAAAATAAATCTAGCAGTATGGAAAATGTAGTACTGCAAAGTACTAAAGGTAGAAGCAAATAATATTCATCACAACAGTTCGATAGTAGTTATATACCTCTGTGATTTGTAAGTTTTATAAAGTTCTGTCCGAGCATCTCTTTTTTTGGGTCTCTCTCTAGAAATAATACTGCAAGTCATCTTTCACTAATTTGAATAGCCAAACTCTAGTTTGATATAACTCTTTTGAACAGTGGGAATATGATGATTTATGGAGCTAAGTAAGAGGACCATAATCGTCTTCTGAATGACTACCGTTAATGATGCGTAAAAGGAGAGATCAGGTTGTTGAGCAAGAGTAGAAGAAATTACCCAGAGATAGATAAAAATTAAAATACAAGAATAGTTACATAGAAATGATAATATGACACATTCTATGTTTCGAATTTTTTGCCTTCATAGGCCACTTTTTGAAAATATTTACGTTTAAGGGCCAAATTTCTAACTATTAGCGTTTGTGGGCTACTCTGTGCCACGTCAGCAGCGGCCGCTATTCCCAATAGCTAGCTACCTCTTCATTTTCGAGGTTGCTAATGGGAATAGCGACATATATTTTATTTTATTTTTGAATTTTTTGTTTGCTGTCGTTATTCCCACTAGCGACCTTAGTATATATAAGGACGCTGATGTAATTGTCGACCTCAAATAAATGTATTGAGACACTTAGTGATATCTAGATAGCTTTTTCTCTTTTGGGAAAAAAATAATTTAAAACTGAGGTCGTTACTGGGAATAACGACTTTAGTATACTTCGGTGACTATATATGCCCAATAACGACCACAGTTTTATTTTATTTTTTTCAAAGAAAACAAAAACTCTTTAGAAATCGCTAAGTGTCTCAATACATTTATTTGATGTCGCTAATTCAATCAGCAACCTCATATATACTAAAGTCGCGAGTGGGAATAACGACAGCAAACAAAAAATTCAAAAAAACTTAATACATAGGTCGCTATTCCCAGTAGCGACATCGAAAATAAAGATGCCTCTATTGAAAATAACGGCCGCTGCTGACGTGGCACAAAGTAGCCCACAAATGCCAATAGTTAGGAAAGTGATCCTTAAACGCAAATATTTTCAAAAAGTGGCATATGAAGGCAAAAAACTCCTATGTCTCTTCGAAGTTCTCAAAGTACTTTTCATTTTTATTTGATTTGAATGGGATAAATAATGTAAGCCCAAACCCAACTCCTCCATCTCAAACCCCCATCTCATCCCAGATTTAAAAAACACCCCCAATTCGTTGGCATTGCTCCATCCCCACGCCCGCCAAGTGTTCGACAGTATGTCTCAAAGAGAAACATGCAACGACATCGTCAACCAGTGTATTATGCCTCTTCATTTGTAGCCTCATTTTTTAATCCATCATGCATATCAAATGTTTAATTATATTCCTTTTTTAACTTTGTTATAACTTACAATGATATTCCTCGCCATTGAATGAAATTTTTTGCCGTACTAGGCCACTTTTTAAAAATATTTGTGATTTTAGACCACTTTTTAAACTATTAGCGTTCGTGGGCTAGCCAGTGCTACGTCAGCAGCGGTCACAATTGGGAATAGCGGCCTCTTCATCTACGAAACCGCTAATGGAAATAGAGCTAACACATTGTACTTATTGTAATTAGTTGGCTGCTATCACTATTGGCCGTTAGCAACCACCATTTGGACGAAGCTGTTATTGGAAATAGCGATCGACAATGAACTAGACTCCCACACTTAGCATATTTTAGAGAGGGTTTTGTAAAATTGGCAAAAGACTTCGTGTATCTGAGGTCGCTATTGTCAATAGCGGCATCGTCTAACTGAGGTTACTATTTTCAATAGCGGGCCTAATTAGGGGTGTAAAATGAACAGGAAGGTTCGTCGTCCGTCCGAGTCCGGCTTGAGAAATGGTCCGACCGTGGACCATCCGAACTGTTATACGAATCGATCTTGAACAAATTATTCGGTCCGATTCTTTACCGAGCTCGAGCCAGATATAAGTCCGTCTGAATATTATTACGGTCCGATTCTTTACCGAACCGAGTCCGGACTATAAAAAAAATTTCCGACCTAGATCGACCGTACGTAAGCCCGTCCGAGTAGAATTTCGGTCCGAGCTTGAACATATGACTGTCCGATCCGATTTACAGCCCTAGGCTCAATCGCTTATAAGACTCAGCGCGTCCCCACGTCTCTCCCTATCTCTCTCTCTCTCTCTCTCTCTCTCTCTCTCTCTCTCTCTTTTATTTCGTTTTTAAAATGTATTCTCATATTTCATTTTTTTAAATTGGCCAAAGAAATTTTGAAATGTATTCTTCAACCAACTTAATCGAATTGAAACCCCATCAAATGCATTATCATCTGGCACAACACCTAGAAAGTCTATCACAAGTTGTTCCTTACTGAAGGCCATGGTTTTTGTGACGGCGAGTCCATCAAATGGTAATCCTGAGATAATCGCGATATCCTGAAGTGTCACGGTCATCTCTCCAAAGCTAAGATGAAACGTATAAGTTTTCGGCCTCCACCGCTCGATTAAGGCTGTAAGTAAATGTCTGTCGAACTTCATTTTTCCTATCAAACCTAGCCCATAGAGACCGGCCTGAATTAAGAGTTATTGTGTCAATGGATGCATATGCAAGGTCTCATGTGTGCAAAAACTACATTCTTGAGATGTATCGTCCCACACCCGTTGGGATCTATGAGTCCATTGCAACATCAATACTGTCGGGTCATGAGGGCCTGGCCCTCTAGGTACAACATGAGACGAACTAGCATGCCCATACGGTGCAGACATAGATGGGACATCGCCTCGACCACCCTGAGGATGAAATATACACATAATGTTTAGTGACTACTCGATGGGATGACATATATTATTTAAACATTACAAAATAATAGTACTTACTACGGGCCTAGCACTGCTTGATCCCGCTCCCATTGTTCTTACCATATTTGCGTAGATTACCTAACAAAATATAAGCAAACAAGGAAGTCTGTTAAGATCGTTGTCGAGAGTGTTCATATGTCATCAATGAACTATTCATTCAAGCAACAAAAATAAAGAAAAACAATATACACAAACAAGGATGATCATGGATGGTATTATGGGATGAAACAGAACTCAAAATTTGCTATAAAATACTATGGAGCAAACAGAAAACTTAAAGAGTATACGGTGATCAGAAAAATATCATGTTACATATGAGATGTATCGACGCAGACAAGGATGATCATGGATGGTATTATGGGATGAAACAGAACTAAAAAATTGCTATAAAATACAATGGAGCAAACAGAAAACTTAAAGAGTATACGGAGATCAGAAAAATATCATGTTACATATGAGATGTATCGATTTATGTTTTGAGGTGCGAATCAGTAACTACTCTATATGTGTGTGTGTGTGTGTGTGTGTGTGTGTGTGTGTGTGTGTGTGTGTATTATATTCATAATAGCATAATGAACACAATCGTTATGCTCATCATCCTTAGAGAGTCACATGCACACGCTATCTTGAGACTAGGAGACAAAGAACCAAGGACGGTAATCTTGAGAGGAGAGAGATTTTTATATGTAACTATGCACAAGATATCTCCTCACACAATTGTGAAGTATCTTTCACAAAACCAACAGAAGCCATCTCATCACAATTCATCTCTATTTCAATTGTGCATGTGACTATATAAGTATCTTTCACGTGATAGTTTTCTTGATGGAAAGTTTAACTTTCACAGTGAAAAATTTGAATCAAGGTTATCGTGAATTAATGGAATGATCTTATTATATAAATTTGATACCTAGTTCCTTTGCATGTGATTTTCATAGTAGAGTGCAAGTTCACCTAGTTCTAGGAATAATACAGTAACAACTATCGGTATATCAACAGCATAATAGCCTCCACATCTACTCTCTGACTCTTGTATTCATAGTTTCATACTCGAGACATGACCTTGAATGCCTTTCCTATAGTATTTCCTACTGCCATTGGAAGTAAAAGTTCAACCCACAATGAAAAATATATAATTCAGTTATCTCCTCAGTTAACATCATCAACAACTCACTATCACGAATAACAAATAACCTCTACAATTCGACAACCAATAACCATCACGAAATAAACTAAAAAAAATTATAGTTTAATCAACGAAGAACCATCATAACACAACTCTAGTTGTAAGTCTAATACATTTATCAGTCAATAAACAAACATTCAATTTGTAGCATATTTTTAACTATAAGTGAAAAATTTTGTAACCAAGACCAGGAATTAAACATCATAATTGCTACCAGGCATACCTCTTTAGGGTTTGGAGATTATATATGTTTTGGGGATTTCCGAAATCTGTAGTGAGGAGAGTGATCGGGGTATAGATGAAGTGTGAGGAGAGAGATCGGGTGGAGAAGAATCAAACTCGAATTAATGGATTTTTTTAGGGAGAAATTAGGGGTTAGGGTTTTGGGTTTTGGGAAGAAAGAATGAGAGGCCGCTGTAGAAGATGGAGAAGAAGAGAAATGAAATAAGAGTGAGAGAGAGCGAGAGAGTGTGGACGCGCTGAGTCTTATAAGCGATTGGGCCCACTTGAGTACGCTATTGGGAATAACGACTTCAGTTAGACGAGGCTGCTATTGCCAATAGTGACCTTAGTTACACAAAGTTTTTTTTGCCAATTTTACAAAACCCTCTCCAAAATTTGCTAAGTGTGGGAGTCTAGTTCATTGTCGATCGCTATTCCCAATAATGGCTTCGTCCAAACGGTGGTCGCTAACGGCCAATAGCGACAACAGCCAACCAATTACAATGAGTACAATGTGTTGGCCGCTATTCCCATTAGCGGTTTCGTAGATGAAGAGGCCGCTATTCCCAATAGCGGCCGCTGCTGACGTGGCGCTGGCTAGCCCACGAACGCTAATAGTTTGGAAAGTGGCTTAAAATCTTAAATATTTTCAAAAAGTGGCCTAGTACGGCAACAAATTCCATTGAATGGGCCACTCAACCTTGACATTGATATAACTTAGCTAATCTAGTGCATTCCATAACCTACAATCGTGCTGTTTTGGTTATCGTAATCTAATATGCTATATGTATACCGTAAGACTACATGATCGTTCGGACCCTTGACTAGGATGACGTGTTGGACTCTTTTCATGCTCGTCTTATTGCTACAGTATGCTTATGCTTATGATATACGACTATTGATACTCGTCAATACCCTCTATTGTTTACTCGTCAATCTTTACATGACTGAGTTGGAGATTAGGGGAGTTCGGCCGCCTGCCCCTTTCTCACCTCATGCTCATTTTCTGAAGTTCCTTTGGATCCAGCCCATTTGGTCATCACGTGATGTAGCACCTGTCTCAGTTGAGATCAGGTAACAAATCTTCAGTTTACAAGCTTTGGCTATTAAATGCTACTTGACAATTTTTCATATTTTTGGAACTTGCTAGTCAAAAAGAACTTGTTGTAAATTGTAGTTACAAAACAAATGAAAAAAGGTACTAGTTTGAATAATGCGGTGTTTGTTTTATTGTTTTAGAAATGTAGATTTTGTAGTTGGCTGGGTTAGTGGGCAGATGAGAAAATATTGCACTGGTAATAGGCATAGGCTCTTTACAGATTCTTTCACAAGGTCGGACAATAGATGATAGTTCAACATGTATGCTAGTCTGAGCCTTCTCTAAGATGTCTAGTACAATATGTTTCAGAGGGTAAGGTGTTAGAACTCGAATATCATAAATTAGGAATACAACTGTATATTACCTTCCATGATACAAATATATATTATCTTTCCCTGAAGAGCAGCATTCTACCTTCAGAGATATCAGCGAACCAGTAGCTGTGTTGTACTCTCAGACTCAGAGGAAGAAGAAGAAGAAGATTATAAAGTGCAAAAGTCTGTGTCTCTGACAGACAAAATTGCAGGGTCTTATAGGTGATGAGGAAGTAAATGATAGATCATGGATTCATTACTCTATAACAGCAGAGTAATTGTCCATTACTCTGTAACAGCGGAGTAATGGCTCCAAAAACGTAACTGATGGATCCATTATTCTGCTGGGCTACAGAATAATGGCACCAGTTACAGAATTTCAAACGCCTCAAAAACTAGATCCAGCGGAAAAATTTATGTAGGGCCGAGCCAAGCCGAGCCGGGCGCGCGCGTGTGTGTTTGTAATTTTGGCTAGGTCCTCTCTCCACTACACCTTAGTGGTCACCCCAAGGCTACGCCCTTTAATCCATTTCTTTAGCTTATATACTAGAGAAATCTTTCTCATCTTCCGATGTGGGACTATCTATTTTCTCCAAATTTTCAAGTTAGTACATTTCGAGTACCCAACTTTGGACATACATTTTTCATTCATACGGAAATTGTTTTTAGCAAATAAGTACATTACGGAATAGTAATCAACGAGAGGAATGTAATCCAATCACTTTCCGGCGCCGCCGGTGACCGGAGCCCACCGGAATCCGGCCCGAAAAATATGCAAAAAAATATTTCAAACATAAGGTGGGGTTGCAAATCCTTGAGTTCGTCCCCTTGAGGCGATCAACTTGCTCAAGTCAAACTTAAATGAAGGCAATGTTAACAGGTTGATTTGATCATCAGTCTCTCTTCCTCTTGTTGTAGTGTATTATTAGTGAGAAGAATGGTATTAACAAATCTTTCTCTCATCTCCATCCTTAATCAATATTGATCAGGTACTCTTATCTCTAACAATCCCTGTAATACACCTCTTTTGGAAGGTATATTGTAGGGACAACCAATCCCTCTTTATCATACACCAAAGCGTAGAAGTTGAGTGTTCTTATAAAAGTGGTATGTAGTGAAATATAGTAAGTGCTAATGTGTATATTCTGTTTCCTATTCTATAGGAAACAAAATTTTCATATCTCTTACCCCTCAATCTTGTCTCAATCCCCTTCTCCTCCAAGAATGTAATCCTTATATATAGATGTATACAGTAAAGAATAAAGATGAATAAGAAAATTATTATTTTTCCAAATCTGATTTTAACATGGTATCAGAGCCTAACAAGATCCAGACTTGGTGGAGAGCAAGAAAAAAAAAGATCTGAACCTGTTATTTTTCTCTTTCTTGTTCTCTGATCACCACTGATCCCGATCTCGACGAACTTCATCCTAACCAGTTACCGACAACCGCACTCATCCCCGACTGCTGCCACCCACCGAAGCCCTGCTTCCGATTCTACCCTACCCCAACAGCCGCCACTGTAGCCGCAAACCCCCTGATCCCTGTTCATCTTCCACCTCCAGCATCCCCTTCATCCTCCTTCGACCATCCTTCTTGCGATCCCGAGCCCCACTCATCCCTGTCGTCATCCTCCATTACTCTTGCCTCGATAACCGCCGGAGTTTCCTCCACCAGTGCCCTCGACTACAGATCCCTGTCGACCTGCGCCCATCCTCCACACCAATCCCCGTCGACTGCAAATCCTCTGTCTTCGTCGAGGCCCCCGATCCAGATGCCTCTGAAGTCTCTCTTTTCGAAACCCTAATCTGTGCCAACATTGGATCCAGATCCGAATCTGAACCCAATCCCGAAACCCCAAAGCCCTCATCGCCGCACGAAGTTGCTGCCGTCGAGCCTCTCGATCCCCTGCCATCGATCTATGGCACCATCGTTAGATTGGTTTTGTTTTTTGTTTGTTTGCTGTTTTGATCTGCAAGCCAAAGAGGATCCCTGTCGTGGTTCTATTTGTTGTTCTTTGATTGGGGATTGTTGGTGTTTGTTGTTCTTCACCTTGGGTTGCTGTTTGTTGTTTGATGTTTGATGTTCTTCACCATGGGACAATATCTGTATGAATCAAGAAAGTGTACTCACTGTGGCAAGATCGGCCAAACAAAAGCTGGTTGTTATAAGATTATCGGCTATCCGAAGAACTAAGATCATAGCAGGGATATTTGGAAGAAGACTTGTAATCAACCCACTATCGCAGTTGGAGTTGTTGATCGTGCTGCTGCAGGTAATGATGGTAAGGTTTTTCTTCATCTGTTATGAATAATGTATGGATAATTGATTCGGGTGGCACCAACCATATGACTTTTGATTCGAGACAAGTCCAAAATTTTCAACCATCCACCAAATCAACTGTCTCCACTGCCAATGGTGATCCTGCCACTATTACTGGCGAGGGTTCCATACCTCTCATAAACAACATAACCTTAGATATTGCCCTAGTTGTGCCATCCTTGAATTTTAATATGTTATCTGTTACTCAAATAACTACTGTCTTGCATTGTATTGTATTTTTTGGCCTTCACATTGTGTGTTTAAGGATATTCGGACTCGCAAGACGATTGGTTATGGAATTACACATGAGAAGCTCTATTACCTAGATTTATAATCTGAAAGTTCAAGCAAGTTGACTCAAGCCCTAAGTGTGGAAGGATCTAAAGGTGAGAAGAAGAAATCAGATATTTGGCTATGGCATCGACGTCTATGGCATGCTTCTTTTGGCTATTTGAAGAAATTATTTCCAACTTTATTTTTGAAGATGGATATTTCTGTCTTTTGGTGTGATGTGTGTGAACTCGCAAAAGGTCATCGTGTCTTTTTTCCTCCAAGTCCAAGTAGAAGCTCTCTTCCATTTATGATTATTCATTTTGAAGTTTGAGGTCCATCCAAAAATACTACATTTGGAGGAGCCAAATGGTTTGTGACATTTATTGATGACTGTACTCGTATGGCCTGGATTTATTTGATGAAGTCGAAAGTGAAGTTAGTGGCTTGTTTCAGAAATTTCACAAGCATATTATGACTCAGTATAAAGTACAGATTCAAGTTCTTAGGAGTGATAATGGCGGTGAGTTCCTGAGTTCGAATCTGCAATAATATTTGGTAGAACATGGGATTGTTCACCAGACTACATGCTCGTATACACCTCAACAGAATGTAGTTGCAGAAAGAAAAAACAGATATTTGCTCGAGGTGGTTCGTGCTTCTCTTATCCATGAAAATATGCTACTCATTTATTAGGAGAAAGTCCTAGCTTTCGCTGCATACTTAATCAACCGAGTTACCTCTAGTATCCTAAAATTTCTCACGCTATTTCAAGCATTAACTGAAGCTGAGAATGCACCAAAAGTCTTCAACTTGCCACTCGTGTGTTTGTATGTGTTGCATTTGTTCATCTTCATCAACATGAACGTAATAAGTTAACTCCTCGAGCTGTCCGATGTGTGTTTGTGGGATATGCACAGGATAAGAAAGGATATCAGTGCTATCACCCACCAACTCAAAAGATGTTTGTGACTATGGATGTTGTGTTGTATGAAGATGAGATGTATTTTTTCGCTGAGGTTGAACTTCAGGGAGAGTACCGAAGTAAACTTCAAATTCTTGCCTATGATGAAGTGGTTGCCATTTAGACCGAATAATCGGATATAAGTGGAGAAAATTGGGATGTAAGTAGTGACGTTCACTCGAATGAAGACTTGGTTGAGGAAGAAAATTTCCACGAAGAACTGCAATCAGTGCCGAACTTCCATGAAGATGAGCCATTTCCACCACCAGCACCTTCTGAACCATCTCCACCACCATCACCATCTGAACCATCTCCACCACCAGTACCATCAGATCTATCTCTACCCCCAGCAGACCCCAAAACCAATCTTCATCGCTATTCGAAGCTCCAAGAAGAGAACTCTCAAACCGTACTACTAGAGTTATCTCAAAACCAACTTATGAGCCTAATCTCACTAGTAAAGTCAAGTATCCCATGAGTCATTATGTATCCACTCACCGATTGTCTGAATCAAATAAGTCATTTGTGAATCAATTATCTGTTGTATCTATTCCTAATAGTGTGCAGGAAGCCTTAGCCAATCCAAGGTGGAAAGCAGCTATGGATGAGGAGATGAAGTCATTGAAGAAGAATGAGACTTGGGAGATAGTCGAGTTGCCAGCAGGGAAGAAACCGGTAGGATGCAGATGGATTTATACAGTGAAATATAAGTCCGATGATTCGATAGAGCGGTACAAGGCAAGACTGGATTCCAAAGGGTACACTCAAACTTATGGAAGTGATTATGACGAAACATTTGCACATGTGGCAAAGTTCAACACTGTTCGATTTCTACTGTCACTTGCTGCAAATCTTGATTGGTCGTTGGAGTAATTTGATGTGAAGAATGCATTTTTGCAAGGAAAATTAACAGAAGAGGTTTATATGGATCTACCGCTAGGATCAAATAGACCAGTCCAACATAGTAATAAAGTGTGTCGGTTGAGAAAGGCGTTATATGGTCCCAAACAGTTGCCAAGAGATTAGTTTGGGAAGTTTACAAAATTAATGAAGACATTTGGATATTGTAAGAGTAATTCAGATCATACCCTATTCCTGAAAAGGAAAGAAGTTAAGATTACTGCTCTCATTATATATGTGGATGACATGATAGTAACTGGGAATGATCCTGAGGAGGGAATGACATTGATGAGCTACTTGTCACAAGAGTTCGAAATTAAGGAACTTGGCTCTTTGAGATATTTCCTTGGTATTGAAGTTTCTCGCTCGAGAAATGGTATATTTCCGTCTCAAAGAAAGTATGCTCTCAATTTATTGAAAGAAACAGGAATATCTGCTTGTCAGCCTATTGGTACACCGTTAGAAGAATGACTGAAACTTTGCAACGAATCTGATCATGCACCTTGTGATAAGGAAAGAATTCAAAGATTGGTTAGATGACTGATGTATCTTGCACATACACGGCCAGATTTATCATATGCTTTAAGTGTGGTAAGTTAGTTTATGCATGCACCTCAGGAACATCACATGGATACAATGATGAGAATTGTGAGATATATTAAGTCTGCTCCAGGAAAAGGGGTCCTATTTGCGAAACATGGTCACTTGAAGGCTGAGGCATATACTGATGCTGATTGGGAAGGATCTACAATTGATAGGCGCTCCACTTCAGGATACTTCACATTTGTTGGATGAAATCCAGTTACATGGAGAAGCAAGAAGCAAAATATTGTTTGCACGGTCTAGTGCAGAGGCTGAGTATCACAGAGTAGCTCTAAGTATAGCTGAAGCTTTATGGCTGAAACTCTTGTTGCAGAACTTCGGCTATGGTTCGAATGAACCTATGAAGGTGTATTGTGACAGTCAAGTAGCATGTGATATTGCTGTCAATCCAGTTCAACATGATAGGGCGAAATATGTAGAGGTGGATAGATTCTTCATCAAGGAGAAATTAGATGAGAAAGTCATTGAGAAATCTAAAGTGAAGTCAGAAGATCAGCTCGCAGATATCCTGACTAAGGCAGTTTCGACTCGGCTCTTCTTAAAATTTGTTGACAAGTTGGGCATGTTCAATATCTATGCACCAATTTTAGGGAGAGTATTGAAATATAGTAAGTGCTAATGTGTATATTCTGTTTCCTAATCTATAGAAAACAGATTTCCCAAATCTCTCACCCCTCAATCTTCTCTCAATCTCCTTTATTCTCCTCCAAGAATGTAATCCATATGTATAGATGTACTAGGTTTGCCTATTGACACGTGCCTACGGCACGTCTTTGGAACGATGTACCTTATTTGTTCATAGAAAATAGTTTTGTAGGTCCAGCAAATTAATTGAAGTAGCAAACATATTATATGAGAAACTTTTGGGGGTCCAGCGAAAAACATATTATATGATTTTTTTAACTTTTTTGAATTATTTTTAAAGTTTTTAAATTTTAAATTTTGTTTGTTTTTAATTTTTTTTTTAAAAATTAAAATTTTTATTTTCTTATTTTTTTTAATAGAAGAGAGAGAGAGAAAGATAAATAATTAAATAAATATAGGAGTTGTTTTGGGTGGGGGATTTGAATTTGAGTTTTAGGGGGAAACTTTTGGGAGGGAAAATATGTTTTGAGAAGTTAGATCTAGACCTTTGATTTTTTGGGGATTGAAGGAGAGCCACTTGATAGCTTTCTTTGTGTTTTATTATATAGATACAGTAAAAATAAAGATGAATACGAAAATTATTATTTTCCCAAATATGATTTCAACAGTACGGACACTTATTTCTACAGTAATTGTTACTGCATAAGATAGTACACAAACATATTTGTTGCTCTCAGTTACCATATAGTAAGCTTAGCTTACTGAATGAGCTACACCATGCATCCAAAGTACACATCACAAATACATATATATTACCCTAAAACTAGAAGTAATTCTACCTTATTGATTCATAGGCAAGCTCTCATCCTACCGCATACAATTCATTCTGCCTTCTAGAAGGAGATTAGCCACTAAAATGCCCAATGAGCCGCGGACTTCAGACGAGGGTGTTATCCTAGCACCATTGTTTGGTAGAGTCAACTGATCTTGAAAGTAGTTGTATTGAGCTGGGAGCTTTTCCTTCCTTCCCAGGTACTCCTCCAGCAGTTCAAAGGGTTCTCTCCCTGGTTTGTTTAGTTTGCCATGAGGTGCCATAGATATCGGTAAGTAGAACTCAATGTGATATTGGGGTTGTGATGAGGTCTCTGTGGGCAACGATGGGCTTTTTGTAAGGACCCTTGTTGGCCTAGGGTCAAATTGTCGAGGTTCTACATTCACATATTCTGTTTAGTAATAATTTGTGCTGTTTACCAACCAATTACATTCTATTCTTGATTAGGTTGCAGATTCTCACTACTGAAGGAAATATCTTTCTTTTTTGTTATGTATCTACTGCTTGGTAGATGCTGGAGGGTGTAACAAAGGTGTATTAATTATGAGTTAGAATAAGCTCAGCAGGAATTTTGTTATCTTAAGTTCTATCAGGTCAATTAGCACTAGCTCTGGGAATTCTCTATGTCCAACTGCAGAAAGCCTAATTTTCCTGCCGAAGCTTATACACCGGGAACTCCTATCTGTTTAGTTTCCAAGTGTGTTATCCCTAATTATCATTTTTTCTGTTAATATTAGGAGACATATAACCTTTCTGAAAGAAAAAAAAATGGTATAGCGACTGTTGCTTATGGCAATGTATTTTCAGATAAAAATTGTATTTAGTTTTAGTATTATCTTTTTAATCAGACAGAGTTGGGTGAGTACGTCCCACTTCTCAAAAGAAAAAGTTATATTGTCGAAAGATGAGGTTCTCTCTCCAATGAGGTAGGTACTAGGTGTGTCAAATTCACTTTTGGCTCCACTACTTCTTATTCGTTTCTGGTTATAGAGGCAAATCTGTCTTTGATAGTTGGATCAGGTTGAATCCCACTGATTGATTCGTCCAGTCTTGCTGACTGCCAAAGATGCGAAGAGCTTCAGCATCTTCTTAACAATGAATACGATCACTTACATTATTGTCCCTACCTGTATCATTAAAGGGACTTGATTCCATTCGTATTTGATTCTGCTGGTTCACTCATTTGCTCCTTTTATCTTCGTTGTCCACTTGTTCCTTCCCAAGACGTCAGGAAGATAAGCACAAACCACAAACAGGAAAATAGATTGCAGTATTGCACCCAGTATGTTCCATATAGAACATCTAGGTTTACCCGTTGACACGTGCCTACGGCACGTTTTCGGAACAGTGCGCCTGGTTTGATTATATAAAGTAGTTTTAGAGGTCCACCAAATTAATTGAAGTAGGAAATATATTATATGAGGAAGCAATATATCTACCTTTAAGCTCAACCATGGCCTTCTTGATCATTAGCTTGAACTTATCTGAAATGCATATAGTTTGTTAGATTCACTGCATAGAGTTTTTTTAACTTCAGCATCACTTTTAGATGCCTATAATAGTTATGCAAGGACATGATCATATAAGTTTTATAGAGTTTACTCTATCCCATAACTACTATGAGCTTGTCTAAATACAATGGTAACCCAAGTGCAGGTGTGAAGGTATCTATAATACCAATAATCTTGACATTTGTTTGTCTGAGACTCAATTTACAATTGAAATACATCTTATTATTATTTCAACCAAAATGTAATACATGAAGTTCTCAAAACTCTAATTCAAGGTAATCATTTTTTTTTATCTCCACTTTGTCTCTCCATTGCACCTTTATATATATAAAAATCAAAATGAATCAATAACAAATTTACTTTAACTGCCTTTCTTGAGTGGAGAGTTTGCACCCTTCACTGGTAAACTTCAGTCATCCCAATCATATATATCCAAACATACACTAAAAGTTCTTAAATGTTATGTTATCCATGATTTCTAATAACCAGTGAAGGGAATACTTCACGAAATATATTCTCTTATAGTAAAGAAATTAATGTTGCATATTTGCCAAATTATTTTAGGTTGCTGATCAGCTTACCTGTCCTGCTATGGTTTGGAAGCCCAAATTGAGGCCACCAAATAATCCATCCTTCACTTGCGTACCTTAAATCAAAACCAATAACAAACTCATCAAATAAATCACCAAATTAAAATTATTCAAACCCGAAAATAAAATAATCATACATCTCTGAACTTAGATCCCATGCACACACAAAAATTCGAGTCAGCCAAAAACTGAGTAATCCCCTGCACACACAAAATTAACAATTAGAATGAGAGTTTGGTTAATGAGATGAAATTATAGTCGTCGCATTGCATGTAGAGGCTCTCGATTCGGTGGAAGGGAGTCGCCGATACGGAGTCGATTTATATTCGTGCTCGATTTGGTGGAGGGGAGTCGCCGATACAGAATCAGTAGCGAATCAGATATCAGCGACGACCTCTTGATTGAGGTTCGACACTAGATTTAGATTTGGATTTACTTTGAGATTCATGCTTGAAAGAACGATGGAGGCTTCGCCAATGGAATGGAAGCGAATGTTTAAGAAAATGGTTTTAGGAATTTGGAGTTAGCGGCTTAAAAACCCTGGGAGAGGAAGAGAGAGAGAAATTGGAGCTTTCTGGTTTGGGGAATAGAGGGAGCAAACTGATCTGAATAGGAGAGAGGGAGAGAGAGAGAGAGAGAGAAAGAGAGAAATAATTAAATAAATAAAGGAGTTATTTTTTTGGAGGGATTTGAATTTGAATTTTGGAGGGAAAAATATCTTTTGGGAGCTTAGATCTGGACCATTGATTTTCTACTATTAAAGGAGAGCCACTTGGTAGCTTTTCTTTGTGTTTTGTTATATAGATAAGTGAAATTAGGGGTGGACAACTATTATTCGAATCGACCAATTCGAATCGACCAATTCGAATCAATCCAACCCGAACCGACCGGTTTTTAACCGAACCAATTGGGTGTTTGGATTGGCCCGGTTCTTGATCTTCAATAACCAAATGGACCGGTTCGGTTGTTGGATGAGACTTTCAAATAACCGATGAAACCGAACCGACCATACCTCTATGCATAAGTCCATAAAAAATATAGTTCTCCTTTATTTTCTTGAATATACAAATAGTCATTTCTCATTTTCTTGGAGATACATTAACTTCTTTAATACAAATCGAGCAGTTGTTCTATCTATGTTTTGATTCTCCATAATCCTATATGATATGTTGTTGAGAAATGCTTGATTTACAGTGTGACCCAACTTAATAGAATCATGAAGTTGATGTAACATTTAGTAGTTACTTTAATCAAGTCAAGCAGAAATTGTTTTCTAAATCTTTTTTTATTGTACCTGAAATTCAATTAGCTATGACTATTTATGTTTCTTTTATGATAATAAACTAAGATTATAGAAATATGCAAGTGAGAAAGCAGTTTATCTCACTCATTTAAACGTCATCATCTCAAACAATTAGTACATTAACAACTTGTGGTTTTATGAATCTTCATTTTAAATTCATTTCTGAATAACAAATAGAAAGTTGTTTCTTAAATTTGATTGAAGTTGATCTTTTAAATTTCAACAAAATTATGAATGATGTTAAGGGTGAAAAGTAGCACGCCAAACCGACCATCTAATCCAATCCAAATCGAGCTTAATCGGTTTGGATGGAAACCGATCCAATTAAGGTTCGGATTGGTTGCGGATGAGAAAATTAAAAAACCGATCTTCTTTAGATCGGTGGTGGATGGTCCATATTAGATCGGATACCGACCGATGCCCACTCCTAAGTAAAATACCAATCAACTGCATTAATGAGGCAGAAATAAAGAAGTATATTGCAAGGGAAGTACACAAGTTTGGTACACGTGAAGCAATTCGCTAAAGAAGGTAAATGGTATATATAAATACAAAGATTGCAATGCCTGTCTTGAGGTTATAATGCACTCCGGTTACTAGATTAAGAACCTTCTGTTTAGATAACCATCAAAATGAGATCTGCAAGGCCCCAACAGAATACATCCTCTTAGGTCCACCTTTGCAAATATAGATAAGGGCATCCACAGTCTGATTGACAAAAAAAAAAAAAAAAGACAAAATGCATATTTATATATTGTATATATAGTATTTGTTGCGGTTGTATTTGTTGCAGTCGTGGAATGCTATATTTATAGCAATTTAAAATAAAAAATATAAGACGGAATTTGGAGATTTGTCGGAGGGCGAAATGCTAATAAAATGAATTATTTAATATATTTTTTCGACGGATCTTGAAGATCCATCGGAAGGGAAAAAAGAAAATCAAAAAAACGACAGATGGACTTTGAAAATCCATCCCAGGATTTTTTAATATTTTTTTTCGAATTTTCTAATAATTAAAACAATTTTTTTAGTTGAAAAATAAATAAGTAAGTAAATAAACAACCCCCCCCCCCCCAAATGGATCTTCAAGATCCGTCCAAGGGAGGGGAAATTGGTTTTCTTTTTTTGCAATTTTGCAATTTTTTTAGCGGAAATATTAAAAAACACGTCGGACGGACTTTCAAGTTCCGTCCGACCAATTAAAAAATTATTTTTTTGCGGGGTTCCGTCCGACCAATTAAAAATTATTTTTTTTGCGGGGTCCCATATAATATACATTTTTTCATATATTCGCTCTCCTATATAGCCATCTACTGTTGCGAAATCGTCAAAACATGCATACATAGCAAACGACTGCAGCATTTCGTTTACTATAAAATGCATAAAATGGATAAATAGCAAACGACTCTGGAATGCTCTAATAGTATATTCTTACTTACATAGCAAGAACAATCCCATATAGGAACACATACATGGTAGTAGATAATTATCGGATGGAGACTGGATTATTTTGGAAACAGATTCCCTCCAATTAAAAAGTTAAGCGGAGGGACTATTTACTCAATCTTAACCGTCCATAATGGGTATAATTAAATAATAAGATATTACTTTAGAAATTGTCTAATAGGGAAACTAATATCGCAGCAATCGCTTGTTCAATCTTTTGAATCGCTCTTGGCATTCAACTCCATTTTCTAACTTTGGTTGGTTACTAGTATAGACAAGTTTACCTATCTCCATCCAACCATTTTCTTGTAAGTAGTTTGCTCGTTTGGTGACCGGTCGACTAAACCAAAGCTGACCAAAGCTGATAGATTGGTTTGGTTCCAGTCACCTTGATCTTTAGATGGTTCATCCTTGCTGACCTATTTTTGTAATTTTCTGATATATTTTGAGTCATATACTACAAAAGTCTCCATCTTGACGTGCAATTTTCCTTCATCTCAAACATGTGCAATCCCGGTGATATTGCTAGAAATAGAACCAAATCTGAACTGTTAAAATCGGACACGAATCTCAAAGATCTCATGGGTAAAATGGTAATTCCACGACAAGCGGGTCCGAAAATAGGAACTAGGTTTTTTCCAAGCCCAATAACCTCAAAACGGGTCTGCCTTACTGGGTTAGGGTGATAGCTTATTATAAATAAATCCAGATCATTTAAAGAGTAATTTGAACTCATGATTATCTCTAAGAGACGTTTCAAACCAAATTCCTTATTATGAAGAAATTTAAACTCTATTTCTTATCCAAAAACACCGGGAAGTAGAGATAAATGATTATCTCGAAACTGGTCCCAAAGGGGACTATAAATACCCCATACCCCCGTCAAAACCAGGTAATCAGTATCTTTCTCTACAAAAGATTTTTCATAATCTTTCAGATTACTGACTTGAGCATCGGAGGGTTCGTCGTCAATTAATCCCGGTGTTTCGAACTTTTTGCAGGTTAGCAACAGCTTTGAGAACGGTCAACATCGGTAAGTAGTAAAAATGTTACATTTTTTTGGTTCCAAAAGAATTCACAAATCATCTGTTTGCTCACACACCAAAATTAGCAGCAACAGATTGATGTCATCTATGGAAATTAGGAAAAAGCAATCCAACCATACTTGCCGGTAAAAAACTGATTTTTCCAGCCATGCCTCCGAAGGAAAAAGGGAAAGCAACAACGTCAAGCCGAAGAGCCACCCCTCTTCTTCCACCTCCACTTGAAGATGTTCTCCTCAACAAGATCCACAAGTTCAGCAACTTCAACCTGAATAGCCGTCTCCCCAACAGGCTCGCCCCACACCCAAAGAGGCTGTGCCCGGGGGCTTTCGTCGAAGCCGTCAAGAATAACATCTTCTCAATGACCATGTCTCGATCCACAATCCTTTACCGACTCGATGGCCTTGCAATGTCCTCATGGATCAAGAGACCTCCGTTAAATCATCGTCAACCGCCAACAAGGGATCGACCTCCAGATCCGCTTGAATGAGAGAAGAGCTCGTGACGAGGTCTTTCATCCAGAATACCAGAGAAGTCAGAGGATTCGTTCTCCCCAAAGGCCGAGATCCAGAAGGACCACCTCCCCTAGGGAGTGAGGGGTTCTCCTCCTTGTCAACAGCGAAGGAGCCACACCGCTTTGAGCCGATCACCACCATGGGTTCACCATGATGGAGGGGCACCAGTCACCTAGGCAGAGTTCCGAAAATTCAAAGATGACATCCCGTGAGCCCTTAACAACACCCCAAATCACGACCGACAAGTGCACAACCCTCGCCGTGCCACTCTTCATGAAGGAGAGTCCCGATGGTCAACTAGATCCGACCAGAGGGGCGACTCGGTTCATCGCCGCATTCGAGAGATAGAGAGGTGCCTGTCACACCCCGCTTCCTAAAATACGATAAAATCCGGGGTCGTAGCTAAGGTCCAACGAATGATGTAATCACAAATTTCATAAGCTGTAAAAATCAACTCAACAATATGAATATAATCACAACCATGCAAACAAAATATCATCACATAAACAAGAATAACATAGAAGATGCATGTAGTAACCACAGAATAACCAACATCCAGAAGAAATAAACTTCGGGTAAAAAACGTCTGGAATACAATGTATGTAGTGATAGCCATAGAACCTGAGGAACATAATATAAGATAAATAATGCAGGCTATAATTCATCTCCATATTCTAGAATACTTGATTGCTAAATCCATATGGCAGTTCTTCTCCTGTACCTGTAAATTCAACATCTCGAGTTGGGGGAAAAGAAAATACCCGTTAGTGCAAGTTACGGGCCGCAAGTAGTACAAGCAAAATGGAAATAGGAACAAGGAATCATGTATACAAAGAACAAATCATGTAGTAGGAAAATGCGACATATAAATGGGGGTCATATAAACTTGACTTATAAGCATGAATCATATAACTGGTAAACTAGAACATGTAACATATAACGAAAATTATGAAACTTGTAAACGGAATTACATAACTTGTAAACAGGAATATGCATGTGCTCAGTATTAATCTTAAGTCTATCCACCTTTTATCAGTCCTATTTACTGCACGCAATCCTGTGTCCCATACCACAGATTCAGGTGCATACAATCAAGTGAACGTTTAGACTATAGTGATAAATTCTATAGATCATGTACTCGGGTCTTCTTATGACTATAATCACTGATTGGCAAACATGAACGGTAACTTGATCGGTAAACTTGATCGGTAAACATGTAATACGAGAAACATGGGCCCCCTTAATTTCACTTTCCCGCTGCAACGGGAATGCAAATCCAATTATGTCAGAGATTCTAGAAAATAGACTATCTGTCACGCCCCGCTTCCCAAAAATACGGAATACGAGCACATGACATTGGCCCTATGAATGACTAACGTCACTCATAAGCTGTTTATCTGATCAACTCAACAATATAATCAATACAGAATAATTGCGCAGGCAATAATAATAATCTCATGAACAATAATGCTTGGAAAAAAGTAATATAGGATATCCAAGTACAATAATAATCCAACATCTGGAAATAAATAGCAATATTCAGGTTATAAGCCCAATACAATTAAATAACAATAGTTCAATAATTAAATCTTCATAACAAAGCAATAATTAAGCGGCGATGCTATCAATTCCTTCATCAATGTTGTTCTCCTAATCCGTCAGGCAATTCTCCATCAAGACCTGTAAACACTTCATCTAAAAAGAGGAGAAAAATTGTCCTTAAAGCAAGTCATGGACAGCAAATAGAGAAAGCAGAGAACAATGGAATAACGGTATAACAATGAAGTCAATGGATCAATAGGAATCAATAACATGGGACAATCATGATAATCAATGCAATTGGCTATAAACAATGGTTCAATAATCGGTAATAATAATCATTGATCAATATCAATAAAACTTACCCAATATTCGATATCAATAGGAACAATGATGAACAATATGCAGTATCGATGTGATGCAAATTCTTAAGTTTATTAATCATTTTAATCCTAACTAATGTAGCACTTCATCTGTCCCATCTATTTACCATATGGTTGCTACATACAAAAAAGTTACGTTTAAACTTAGTAGTGAATTTTATAGTTCATGTACTCAGGAAACGGTATAAACGATTCTCTTCAGTATTCAGTTATTCAGTCATTCAGTTACTCAGTATCGGTATGCATGGAACAATATACAGTTATTTAGTCATTCAGTCATTCAGTCATTCACTAATTGTAGGGAAACCACGAGTTCCCTTTTGAGTACAGTCTCTATATTCTCCATTACTTAGATCAATCCTTAAATGCCGGTGTTACTGCTAAATCTGGTGTGGGGGCAAACAGATAGTATTTGTGGATTCTTGGAAAACTTTGAATAGCAAACCTGTTACCTGTTCCGCCGGAGTTTGACCGTTGACTCTCGCCGTTAACCTGCAAAAAGTGCGAGACACCGGGGTTGATTCCGGCGACGCACCCTCCGACGCTCAAGTCAGTAATCAGGGAGATTATGAAAGAGCGTAAATTGGCAAAACATTGATTACCTCTTAATGGAGATGGATAGGGGGTATTTATAGGCGCCGTTGGGGTCAGATTAGGAATGTAATCCCTATGGTTAGATAAGGAATTTAATCCCTAATCCCCAGTGAAAGGATAGATATGAATCAAGGTCGTTGATTAGGATTAATCAGAAACCCTAATTCTACCCTGCTGGACTGGATTTGCTGCGGGTTGAAACCCGTACCCAGTTGAGGTGGATCCGTTCGCGGGTAGTGGGTTTTCGAGGAGGAGAACTAGTACCTGCTTCAGACCCATTGGTAGGTAAAATTACCATTTTACTCCTAAGCTTTAAGATTCGTTCCTGATTTGGACGGTTCTGATTTAACCCCATTTTTAGCCATATCACGAGCCCCCCACTCCCGAAGACTGAGCTTGATCAGCCTTTGAGGAGTAGTTTTACTGTTTTGATGGCTAGCGGAGTTGTATCGGAGTCCAAATGCAAGGTTTCGGATCTTTGCAGGGGGCAGTATGGTGATTTTTTAAGTTGGTTGCGCTCTAAGTTGTTCTTGAGCTCTTCTGGTCATTCGGTGATTTTTATCTATTTTTTCGGAATATTTACTTAATTTTGCGAAGTGTCGATTTGTCGTTCGGGGGTCTTAATAAATGGTCCTAGGCAATAATTACTTAGTCGGGGGTTCAAAAATATTTCCCCGACTTTATGATTATTTTCCAGGATTTTTAATTAATTTTCCCAATTTTTTAACCATTTTTTCGCAATTTTTTTAAATAAATAAAATGATTTTAATAAATAAAATACCGAATTATGGTGTGGTGCGATGTGGACCGTTGATCCTGAGCGAGTACGAATTTCTGAAAGATCGAATGGACCGACTCGCTCGGCAGTAATTTCCTTGCTTTTGTGGGTCGGATGGGCACTTGCTCGGAATCCGATCGAAGTGGCTCAGTTCTTCCCTCGCGCAAGTGGCTCGGATAGCTAGTCGCTCGGCTCGGAATTCCGGGCGATGTAGAGCGATTTGAGCCGTTGGATCTTGGCACGAATCTTGAGGCAGGCACGGTTCCCAAGAAAATACTATCTTGTCGTTTAGTGGACGTGGCGCAATCTGGGCCATCCATCATCTCAGGCGTGAATTTCGTAATGATCCAACGGTCGGAGACGCTCGGCAGCATTTTTCTTCACTTTCGAGGGTCGGATTGGCACTTGCTCGGAATCCGAGCAAAATGGCTCGGTTTTTCCCTCGCACGAGTGGCTCGGATCTCACTCGGTTCGGAATTCTGAGCGACGTGGAGCGATCTGGACCGTTGGATTGCGGCCCGAATCTCGAGGCAGACACGGTTCCCAAGAAAATACTATCTTGTCGTTTAGTGGACATGGCGTAATCTAAACCGTCTGATCGAAATCTTACGCGAATCTTGGGGGAAAAGTCGTTTTTCTCCATTTCGTAGCTCGGATTGGCACTTGCTCGGAATATGAGCGAAATGGCTCGGTTTTTCCCTCGCGCGAGTGGCTCGGATTGCTAGTCGCTCGTTCGGAATTCCGAGCGACGTGGAGCGATCTTAGCCGTTGGATGATGGCACGGATTTTGAAGCTGGCTCAGTTCCCAAGAAAACACTATCTTGTCGCGTAGTAGTGCTGGCATGATCTGGGTCGTCTGATCGAAATCTTACGCGAATTTTGAGGGAAAAGTTGTTTTTCTCCATTTCGTAGCTCGGATTGTCACTTGCACGGAATCCGAGCGAAGTGGCTCGAATCGCCTATCGCTCGGGTGTTGGATCCGAGGGACGTGCGACGATCTTAGCCGTTGGATGATGGCACAGATCTCGATGCTGGCTCACTTCCCAAGAAAACACTATCTTGTCGCGTAGTGGTGCTGGCATGATCTGGGCCGTCTGATCGAAATCTTACGCGAATTTTGAGGGGAAAGTTGTTTTTCTCCATTTCGTAGCTCGGATTGGCACTTGCTCGGAATCCGAGCGAAGTGGCTCGAATCGCCTGTCGCTCGGGTGTTGGATCCGAGGGACGTGGGGCGATCTTAGCCGTTGGATGATGGCACGGATCTCGATGCTGGCTTAGTTCCCAAGAAAACACTATCTTGTCGCGTAGTGGTGCTGGCATCATCTGGGCCGTCTGATCGAAATCTTACGCGAATTTTGAGGGGAAAGTTATTTTTCTACATTTCGTAGCTCGGATTGGCACTTGCTCAGAATCCGAGCGAAGTGGCTCGAATCGCCTGTCACCCGGGTGTTGGATCCGAGGGACGTGGGGTGATCTTAGCCGTTGGATGATGGCACAGATCTCGATACTGGCCCAGTTCCCAAGAAAACACTATCTTGTTACGTAGTGGTGCTGGCATGATCTGGGTCGTCGTGTAGCGCCCCGATTTCCGATACCGGGAAACCGTGACACGAGCCAAGACCTTTTATTCAATTAGTCACAATACACAGAAAAACAGGAGAATTTAAAACTTTTTATTCAATACCCAATGTATTACAAGTCTGAACATTATACAATTGCAATACATTACAATAGAGTTACAATATTACCTTTACAATCCCAAGTATTACAACCTTCAACAAATTACATCAGAGTACAAGGAATGAAGAACAACACTTGGTAACTCTCACTTGAGTACTTCTCAACTAATAGATAATCACTACATATACTGCAGCAGAACTAAACATAACACTGACTCCTTGCTTTCCTTGCCTTGAGTCCTCCTGAATTTCGCCTTTGTACTTCGGCGATCCAGTACCTATGCAAGTGGGGACGTCAGTATTCACTGACGCTTAAAGGCTGATCATATAGCAGCGAATCTCCCAAACAATATACAAAATATAGCAATGGTGTTGGTGTAGTTTAAGTGTTTGTGAGTGCTATGACTAGACTCTAATACGATACTTAAATAGAACTAGGATGCTTCCTATTCTAGTGTCAGCAAGTCTCCGAAGTAACATGCAGCCCATACTACATGCGACCCTTCTCAAGCCGTTTCTCCATATATAGGGATTTGAACCCGCGTTATGAACTTCTAATTGTACAAAACCTGTTCCTGACAGCTACACGTGACTTATGAGGTTGCAGATGTGGTCAAGTGCCACTGTTGCATTTCGCCAGTGGTGTCTATGTTCGCCACTGCGACCCGGCTAACCGGACCTCTCTCAAAATAGACGAACCCAATGCATCGGGTGTCATTACAAAATCAAACTATAGGGTTTCGCAAGCGCAGGGTAGCACGAAGCCTACCCTGTGGCACCCTCTGGGGTCTGGCAAGCGCAGGACTGCACAATGCATCCTGTGGCACCCCAGCCACGGTACTTCAGGAATTAACAGCGCGAGATACGCAACCCGTGTCCTCAACTTGTGAGACGGCACCGTACGTATCCCTTTGACGGGAAGGTACAACCCAATAACACCACCTGGTCTGCCTCCAGGGACGAGTTAGTCATAAGGTGCCCCCTACAACCGACTCCTCTCTTCCGGCAAGGGTTTTAAGTAATGATCTTTATAAATCACTACCCTAATGATGTCCCTAGTCCTGAACACTCCTAGGGAGGACAATATTATAACCACAACATGCTAGGCCTTAATTTAGACCTTGCAAGACAACTCTATTAGGCTGCTCAACCTAGACTTACCAGAATCCCTCAGGATCCGGTTCGTGGCTCATCGATCCAAGACTTTGGCCGTGCAAATATACATGCATGCCGTTACCCTAGACTTGGATTTCGTCTATACTCCGGTCCTCGATTAACCTACCCTGGTTAAGATTCGACGGTACACAAGGAGTGACTCCTCCACAGTTCCTTAGGGTGAGAAAACATATGTCTTGATGGTCGATAGCCCTTAGGGTGGTAACATCACCCTAGACGAGCACAACGAACTGTGTACTAGCTAACAAGCTATACACGAGTAACAACCACATACGAGCCAATAAGCTACGTATGAAACAATAACTACCTACGAGCCAGGCGGGCCTCGTAGGAGGTAACCACGTACATACCAGCCAAATAAGCCGCGTATGAGACCAACAGCTACGCACGGGCCTGTCGGGCCGCGTACGAGACAACAACCTACATACGAGCCAACTAAGCTACGTATGAGACCCACAGCTACGTACGGGCCAGTCGAGCCACGTACGAGCACAACTATGTGCAAACAACCATACAGGTAATCAATCTTAAAAGCAACCAAACGTGCTTACTAGCAAACTTAATCTTCTATTATTAGAAGCAACAAAAGAATCTACTAGTAGTCTATGATCGGCATTCTACTAAGGAAGAATCCGAAGGCGACATAACAGCCTTTATCGAACTAACTATCACTAGTGGTCTTCCCGATCTTATTACTTCGACCTATAATGCCTTAGGCATGACATACACTCGTAAGCATCTTCCTACGGTCATCCAATTACAAAACAGAACTACTCACCATCACACTCCTAAGTATGAATGTGATTTCGCTTGTGCTTACCTCAAGATTAAGCATAAAATTACTACGACCTAGACATAGAGTCTACTATAGTCAAGCGAGCGTGAAAGCTTACTACTTATCTTGACTAATCACCATAACACAAACATGGATAGGTAACTAATATAACATACAACATTCCAAGGCATGGTAGGTAGTCTAACATTACTCCTACAACGTTCTAAACATGCATTTGAACTTTAGCTTGGTATAGAACACAACACAAAATCTCTACAACTAACCATGGGTAGTTTCTTTACTCTAAGCATGAACATCATAGTATGGATGTCATTAACTTAACATGATCGATAATTAGCATGATACCTACTTACTTAGCATGAATCATGATCATCTACTAACATAGCATGAGCAACCACTTATCTAAGCATGGATACCATGTAAACATGAGTATTCATATAACCTAGCATGGTATACGACTTACTCACAATCTAAACTAGCATGACATGCAACTTACTTACAATTAGGTTAGCATGGCATACGACTTACTTGTAGTTAAACTAGCATGGCATATCTATAATTAAACTAACATGGTATATCACATACCTACAATTAGACTAGTATTGTATGCAACTTACTTGTAATTAAGCTAGCATGGAATAGACAAAACTAGCATGGTATATCACTTACCTACAATCTAACTTAGCATGGTATATCACATACCTACAATTAACTAGCATGGTATATTACATACCTACAATTAAACTAGCATGGTGTATCGCATACCTACAATCTAACTTAGCATGGTATATCACATACCTACAATTAACTAGCATGGTATATTACATACCTACAATTAAACTAGCATGGTATATCACATACCTACAATTAAACTAGCATGGTGTATCACTTACCTACAATTTAACTTAGCATGGTATATCACATACCTACAATCAACTTAGCATGGTATATTACATACCTACAATTAAACTAGCATGGTAAGTAATTTTATTATGGATCCTACAACATCCTAAGCATAATGTCATTAATCCAAGCATGGTAGGATATTTTTAGAAATCATCCTACAACATTTTAAACACGATAGGATAATTATAGAAGCAATCCTACAATGTTCTAAACATGATAGGATAATTATAGAAGCAATCCTACAATATTCTAAACATGATAGGATAATTATAGAAGCAATCCTACAATGTTCTAAATATGATAGGATAATTATAGAAGCAATCCTACAATATTCTAAACATGATAGGATAATTATAGAAGCAATCCTACAATGTTCTAAACATGATAGGATAATTATAGAAGCAATCCTACAATATTCTAAACATGATAGGATAATTATAGAAGCAACCCTACAATTAACTAAGCATGAAAACATGGTAGGATATTTTTAGAGAGCATCCTACAACTAGTTAAGCATGAAAACGTGGCTTCTAAATATTTTTAGAAGTGATCCTACAACATGTAAAGCATGAATATGGCTTCTAAATATTTTTAGAAGTGATCCTACAACATGTAAAGCATGAATATGACTTCTAATATTTTTAGAAGTGATCCTACAACATGTAAAGTATGAATATGGCTTCTAAATATTTTTAGAAGTGATCCTACAACATGTAAAGCATGAATATGACTTCTAATATTTTTAGAAGTGATCCTACAACATGTAAAGCATGAATATGGCTTCTAAATATTTTTAGAAGTGATCCTACAACATGTTACTACTACTACTCCTCCTATTTTAATCAAAACATAACACACAATCATCCACTACTACTATTACTACTTCATTCTTATTAAGAACACAACTTACTACTACTACTTCATTTTAATTAAGAACACAACATACAACCTACTACTTTATGGACATAAAACATCTATAGTTACTTACTACTACAACATACCATCACTACTTTATTTAATCAACCATACTACTACTACCATATTAATCAATCATACTATTACTACTTTATATTTTAGTATACTACTACTTAGTTGCTTACTAATCTTTATTATTACTAGTGATAAAGAAAAGATCATTTTTATTTCATTTTACTTTACACTAGTAACTATGAAAGAAAAGATCTCTTTTTATTATTTCTACAACTAGTGATTAAAATAGAAAGATCTTTTTAATAGCTACAATTAGTGATCAATAAAAAGAAAAAATCTTTTTAATCTACAACTAGTGATTAATAAAGAAAGAAAGATCTTTTTAATCTACAACTAGTGATTAGTAAAAAGAAAAGATCTTTTTATTAGAACATATGCTTTTTATTATTAGTTCAATGTTCAATCAAAGTCCTACAACCAACAATGGTTGTAAAATGCTCATATGCTTATGTATACTAAGTCCTACAACCAACAATGGTTGTATGTTCAACATTATGCAATATGTGAATCTTTTGTCCAATAACAACATAAACACACTACAATTTACAAAGGTTGGATCTTTATGTGTTTTAGTAGATACTACTAATCTTTTCTTACTTTTTCTCATCATTCACAACAATAACAACACACCCATCAAACAAAAGAAAACAAAACAAGAAGGTAAGGAGAAGAAGTCAAACAACAAAACAAACAAACAAACAAACAAACAAACAAACAAGAAGTGTGAAGAAACCCCCACCTTGTTTCTTTCTTTGATGGAAGAACTAGCCTACTCTCCTTCCTTCTCCTAGAACTCCTTCCAAACCTACAAATAAAACTCTCAAGTTAGCATTTGTTCTCTCTTTCTTTTCCTTTTCTTTCTTTCTTTCTTTTGATCTTTCTAAAATGAGAGAAGGAGGAGAAGGAAGGGTTATTTATAGGTGGAGAGAATGGGAGAAAGTGCAAATGTGCACATACAAAAGTGCACAAAAGCCCCTCCACAATTTGTGGGCCGGCCATACCTTAGGGAGAAATAGGGTGAGGTGGAGGGAGGTGCTATGTGGTGGAGGTTGATGTGGGGGAGATATTTTCTAGTAATCTCCTTAATCCCTTATGTCTTTGTAACCCTAGGTTTAACCTCCTAATCAAACCCTAACCATCCCTACTAGGTTTTGTCATAGCAAAAATAAGTGTTGTTCAAAAATACACAACACACAATTCGTATAATGCGCTAATCGACATACTACTCGTACGTGCGCATATGTGTCCGTATACCGAAAAAATCTTTGCATAATCCGTATAAAAATAATTAAATCTTGGAAATAATAATAAAATAAGTTTTATTATTAGTTCGGAAGATCACGGTATCAATTTGATACAATACGGATATATACTGACCGATATCTGGATACGGATAATGTCTAGGGGCAAACCGGGTGAAAATTACCAAAATATTCTAATTTTGGAATTAAAACAAAATAATAATAAAATAATAATAAAATAATAATTTATACCCGGTAATATCCGTCCGGGATATTACACGTCTGATCGAAATCTTACGCGAATTTTGAGGGGAAAGTTGTTTTTCTCCATTTTGTAGCTCGGATTGACACTTGCTCGAAATCCGAGCGAAGTGGCTCGAATCGCCAGTCGCTCGGGTGTTGGATCCGAGGGACGTGGGGCGATCTTAGCCGTTAGATGATGGCACGAATATCGATGCTGGCTCAGTTCCCAAGAAAATACTATCTTGTCGCGTAGTGGTGCTGGCATGATCTGGGCTGTCTGATCGAAATCTAACGCGAATTTTGAGGGGAAAGTTGTTTTTCTCCATTTCGTAGCTCGGATTGGCACTTGCTCGGAATCCGAGCGAAGTGGCTCGAATCGCCTGTCGCTCAGGTGTTGGATCCGAGGGACGTGGGGCGATCTTAGCTGTTGGATGATGGCACAGATCTCGATGCTGGCTTAGTTCCCAAGAAAATACTATCTTGTCGCATAGTGGTGCTGGCATGATCTGGGCCGTCTGATCGAAATCTTACGCGAATTTTGAGGGAAAAGTTGTTTTTCTCCATTTCGTAGCTCGGATTGTCACTTGCTCGGAATCCGAGCGAACTGGCTCGAATCGCCTGTCGCTCGGGTGTTGGATCCGAGGGACGTGGGACGATCTTAGCCGTTGGATGATGGCACAGATCTCGATGCTGGCTCACTTCCCAAGAAAACACTATCTTGTCGCGTAGTGGTGCTGGCATGATCTGGGCCGTCTGATCGAAATCTTACGCGAATTTTGAGGGGAAAGTTGTTTTTCTCCATTTCGTAGCTCGGATTGGCACTTGCTCGGAAACCGAGCGAAGTGGCTCGAATCGCCTGTCGCTCGGGTATTGGATCCGAGGGACGTGGGGCGATCTTAGCCGTTGGATGATGGCACGGATCTCGATGCTGGCTTAGTTCCCAAGAAAACACTATCTTGTTGCGTAGTGGTGCTGGCATGATCTGGGCCATCTGATCGAAATCTTATGCGAATTTTGATGGGAAAGTTGTTTTTCTCCATTTCGTAGCTTGGATTGGCACTTGCTCAGAATCCGAGCGTAGTGGCTCGAATCGCCTGTCACTCGGGTGTTGGATCCGAGGGACGTGGGGCGATCTTAGCCGTTGGATGATGGCACAGATCTCGATACTGGCTCAGTTCCCAAGAAAATACTATCTTGTCACGTAGTGGTGCTGGCATGATCTGGGTCGTCTGATCGAAATCTTACGCGAATTTTGAGGGGAAAGTTGTTTTTCTCCATTTCGTAGCTTGGATTGACACTTGCTCGGAATCCGAGCGAAGTGGCTCGAATCGCCAGTCGCTCGGGTGTTGGATCGGAGGGACGTGGGGCGATCTTAGCCGTTAGATGATGGCACGGATATCGATGCTGGCTCAGTTCCCAAGAAAACACTATCTTGTCACGTAGTGGTGCTGATATGATCTGGGCCGTCTGATCGAAATCTTACGCGAATTTTGAGGGGAAAGTTGTTTTTCTCCATTTCGTAGCTCGGATTGGCACTTGCTCGGAATCCGAGCGAAGTGGCTCGAATCGCCTGTCGCTCGGGTGTTGGATCCGAGGGACGTGGGGCGATCTTTGCCGTTGGATGATGGCACAGATCTCGATGCTGGCTCAGTTCCCAAGAAAATACTATCTTGTCGCGTAGTGGTGCTGGCATGATCTGGGCCGTCTGATCGAAATCTTATGCAAATTTTGAGGGGAAAGTTGTTTTTCTCCATTTCGTAGCTTGGATTGGCACTTGCTTAGAATCCGAGCGAAGTGGCTCGAATCGCCTGTCGCTCATGTGTTGGATCCGAGGGACGTGGGGCGACCTTAGCCGTTGGATGATGGCACAAATCTCGATGCTGGCTTAGTTCCCAAGAAAACACTATCTTGTCGTGTAGTGGTGCTGGCATGATCTGGGTCGTCTGATCGAAATCTTACGCGAATCTTGAGGGGAAAGTTGTTTTTCTCCATTTCGTAGCTCGGATTGGCACTTGCTCGGATCGCCTGTCGCTCGCGTGTTGGATCTGAGGGATGTGGGGAGATCTTAGCCATTGGATCTGAAGTGCCGAGCCACTTTACTTGGGTTGAAACGTCGCTCCCTTTGCCAACAGTTGCGGTTCTTCGTTACTTAGTCGTTTGGGCTTTTGTAATGCTTCAAGGAAGGCCCAAGAGTTGCGCCCTTACGTTACAAAGCCCAAGAGGCGTCTTTTTTACTATAAGTTTTCACCCCCTCAACACTTCACCTCATTTCTCACTTTCACTTTCTCACTCTTGGTTTTTACTTCTTAGCGAAGTTTTTAGCTCTCGAGCGGCGCTGCTAGCTATCGTGGCAAGGCGATTTAAGCTCCGACGATCTTTTCCGGCCATACTAGTCACTTCAAGGCCAGTCCCTCTCCTCATCTTTGTAAAATGATTAAGATTTCTTCCATGGATGAGACCCCCTCCTCGGACCGAGGCGCCAGCCGAGCGGCCAATCCGAGCAAGGGTAAAGGGAAGGAGGTAGTGGAGCCGACCGAAGAGACTACGGTCGAGTCGAGTACAGATGGGGAGGTTGTCGAGCCTCTCAAAGAGGTAGTGGCCCGATCTAGCAAGGTCAAGGGTGTGGAAACTATAATCGAGCACCCGAAGGCTGCAGGGGAGTTAGGTCGGCATCCGAGCACTCTGTCGAGCGTTGGCGGTGTGCGGAGCTACTCCGGAGATCTGTTGGAGAAAGTGACGCAGGGCACCGCCAAGTCGATCGAGGAGAACGAGCCAAGGGAAACATCCGAGGTGGATCAGATGTCTTCGGTCCTGACCGAGGCGGATTTGCATCGGATCCGGAGCGGGTTCCAAATCCCCGCGGAGTACGGGATCCTTCTCCCTGGCCCTGGCTTCCGAGCATGCACCTCGTCCTCGGTTGATATATGTGTTTTTCCCGCCGACTCGCTGAATGCCGGACTTCGGCTGCCACTGCACCATTTCGTGGTCGAGGTGCTGCAGTGGTATGGCTTGTGTCCGGCTCAGCTAATGCCGAACACCTGGAGACACGTCATGGCATTCGTTCTTCAATGCCAGGAGGTCGGCGCTCAGCCCAACATGTTCATCATTTGGAGTCTCTACCGTCCTTGTCAACCAAGCAAAAATGAGCAGAGGTACTACCTCTCGCCGAGGAAGGGAGTGAAGCTGATCGAGAACCCGGAATCGATCAAGCATTGGAAGGAGAAGTACTTCCTCGTTCGAGCTCCCGAGCCATGGGTGATCCCGACGGTGTGGTCGAGGGACGGTCTTCTGAAGCGGACGAAAAAAGAGCCCGTGCTCAGCAACGAGGAGGCGGAAGTCGTGGAAAAGTTGCTCGGGCTTCCGACCCTCAGTTGGAAAGATATCACCGAGGAGGCATTATTCCGAGGGGGTCTCAGTCCAATCGACCCTAGTACGCTTCTTCAAATCTTGTTTTGTCTTTGAGGTTTTGGAAAATTTTTCTAACTTTTTTCACTCGGTTTGTGCAGAATCCTCCGGCATGGACTACAATGGTCTGATGGCTAAGGCCCGAGCGGCTAGGGAGCAGGAGACGAGGAAGAGAAAGAGGACTGTGTCCGGACCTCAAGGCGACCGAGCACCCAAATTACCCTCGGTCTCTCTGACCCCTGAGCGTCAGGTTGTTGAGGCTCCCCCGATCAAGTCCGAACAAGCCGTCGTTGTGCCAACCGTCTCACCTACCTCGGATGCGCCGACCCCCACGGCGCGAACGGACGCTCCAGGGTCTTCGGGCGGAGCATTCAACATTAGCGCAGTGCTGGCTCTCGACGTCCCGCCCCTCACTGCCGAGGCGGAGGCGATCCTGACCGAGGAGCACAAGCGCATCGTCGTCCACGACTAGCGGGTCATGAAGGTCGACGGGTTCTTAGGGGACGGTAACATTTGCATGCAGGCGGTGAAGCACCTGTCGACCCCTAAAGACCGAGTGGCGCTTAAGGCAGGTGAAGTTGGGGACGCCGCGATGCAGATCGCTCGGAACACCATGTCGGTAAGTAGTCAAGTACTTTCTTCAAAATTTTTCTAAGTTTTTGCGCTCGTGCTTGACTGTTTCTTGTATTGCTTGTAGACCCTCTGCCACTTCAACTATCTGCTCGAGGAGTTCGCGAGCAAGGAAAAAGAGATGACCATTCTGAACGATCGGGAAAGGTCGGAGCGGTCCAAGGCGGTGAAGCAGCTGGAGGCCGAACAGTTGCATTCTACTTCGCTCGAGGCCGAGGTTGCCGACTTAAAGGCTCAGCTCGCCGAGGTGCTGAGGAGCTCTGCCGCCGAGGCTTCCAAGGTCGAGACACTTGAAAAGGAGAGGGCTCGGCTTGAAGGAGAGCTGATCGGGCTCAGAAGGCGACGGAGGAGGCCCTGAACGAGCAAGCGTCGAAGGTGGCGGCCGCAGAGAAGGTTGTTCGGGACGAGGCCGAGGCCCACATGCTGACGAACATGGAGGCGTACGGCCGAGCACTGAAGCATATCGTCGCTTAGAACCCCGGGTTCGACGTCTCGTCCTATTACTTCGACGACTCCGTGGAGGGAGAAGAAGAGCTGCCCTTAGCCGAGCTCGCTCCGAGGCCGGAGGGCGAAGACTCCGAAGGCGAGGGGGGTGCCGAGCGTGCGATTGTAGCTGTGCTGAGCGATGATGAGGTCGACCCCTGACTTTGTCGCCTCTTCTTGTTTTCTTGTTCTTGTTCTTTTTTTTGTAATGCCTAACCGCGGACTGGCCACCGCTTTTTGTAGCATTTGGATTTTCAATGAAATGGTTTCTTTTTGGCTGAATATTACAAAATTTCGCGAAGTTATTCAACTCTTTTTGCTCGGATTGTGTCCTTAAGTGTCGAAGACTTCTTTTGATATTTCTCCGCTTTTCAGGTTGAGTTAGGCCCGATTACTGAGGTCTCCCATCTTCGTACTGAGCTGGAGAAAACAAAGCAAGCTCTTTCTCGCAATCGTGATAAAGCATTTTACGACTTCTTGAAATTGGAGGACATCAAAGCAACTGCGAGAGGGTATCTTCGCGAGTTGAGGCAGCTGCGGAAGCAATCTCGAGAGACTCGTCTCGAAGGTGAGATAGAGTTGCTCCGTAAGGCGCTCTTCGATGTCGACCAAAGGAATAGTGAGCTTCTGGCGGAGATTCGTCACTTGGAGGTAACGGTGAAAGAGCACTCGGCGGAGGAAGAGGAGTTAGCTTCGAACGTGGGGAAGTTGATGTCTGACTGCGATGAGTTGACGGAAAGAATTGACAAACTGAGGAGGACCACGATCGATAGAGGTATCGAAGTGACTCATTTCCGACGTATTGTGGCCGATAGCGCCAACGTCGCAGTCTCGTCTAAACTTCCCCGCTTCAAAGTATCGGCGGAGGACGATATTCTGAGAGATAGGATCGTCGAGCTAGAGGAGGAGATTGCAACGCTAAAACCTCAGCCCTAAGGACCAACGTTCGTAGTACGTCATGTGCTCGCGAAGAAAACGAAAGGGGAATCTCGTTCTATGAACTTGCAACTCGTTCGCCCGTCGTTAGGCGGAGCCCCGCTGATGCTCAGAGTGGTGTAGCTGTTTTGTCTAGCGACGCCTCGGTTAGGGCCACAGCTAGAATTAGTGGCGAAGGGGGTTCTTGTTTTGCTGGTTTAGAGACAAGCTCGGAGGTAAAGCGACGCCGCCCTCGTGTGTCTCTGAACCGAAGCATTCCCCTTCCGAAGAAGCGCTAAACAAGTTGTATGATGCTCTTCAAGTTACTGTAAAAACCCTGTTGTAGTGTCAGTCCTGTTTGGTCTCTTAATAAAAGAGTTTGTTCTGCTTCTGATGTTCGAATGCTGTGTTAGCTGTTTATTAGTTTAAGTATAACTCCTCCAACTTTTAACAACTACTCAAAATCAGAAGCAAATCTTCTTTCATATGGGCAACCCACTCCTAACTCGCTTAAAAGCGAGCTTTGCAGAGCAGAGTCGAACCAAGTGCTGGACTCCGAACTCGTCGTTAGAGTTTGTTCAACGGTTGTGGGAGCAATTCCAAATGGCGACCCACTCCTAGCTCGCTTAAGAGCAAGCTTGCGGAGCAGAATCGAACCAAGTGTTGGACTCCGAACTCGTCGTTAGAGTTTGTTCAACGGTTGTGGGAGCAATTCCGAATGGCGACCAACTCCTAGCTTGCTAAAGAGCGAGCTTTGCGGAGCAGAGTCGAACCAAGTGCTGGACTCCGAACTCGTCGTTAGAGTTTGTTTAACGGTTGTGGGAGCAATTCCGAATGGCGACCCACTCCTAGCTCGCGTAAGAGCGAGCTTGCGGAGCAGAATCGAACCAAGTGTTGGACTCCGAACTCATCGTTAGAGTTTGTTCAATGGTTGTGGGAGCAATTTCGAATGGCGAGCCACTCCTAGCCCGCTTAAGAGCGAGCTTGCGGAGCAGAATCGAACCAAGTGTCGGACTCCGAACTCGTCGTTAGAGTTTGTTCAACGGTTGTGGGAGCAATTCCGAATGGCGACCCACTCCTAGCTCGCTTAAGAGCGAGCTTTGCGGAGCAGAGTCGAACCAAGTGCTGGACTCCGAACTCGTCGTTAGAGTTTGTTCAACGGTTGTGGGAGCAATTCCGAATGGTGACCCACTCCTAGCTCGCTTAAGAGCAAGCTTTGCAGAGTAGAGTCGAACCAAGTGCTGGACTCCGAACTCGTCGTTAGAGTTTGTTCAACGGTTGTGGGAGCAATTCTGAATGGCGACCCACTCCTAGCTCGCTTAAGAGCGAGCTTGCGGAGCAGAATCGAACCAAGTGTTGGACTCCGAACTCGTCATTAGAGTTTGTCCAACGATTGTGGGAGCAATTCCAAATGGCGACCCACTCCAAGCTCGCTTAAGAGCGAGCTTTGTGGAGCAGAATCGAACCAAGTGTCGGACTCCGAACTCGTCGTTAGAGTTTGTTCAATGGTTGTGGGAGCAATTCCGAATGGCGACCCACTCCTAGCTCGCTTAAGAGCGAGCTTGCGGAGCAGAGTCGAACCAAGTGCTGGACTCCGAACTCATCGTTAGAGTTTGTTCAACGGTTGTGGGAGCAATTCCGAATGGCGACCCACTCCTAACTCGCTAAAGAGCGAGCTTTGCGGAGCAGAGACGAACCAAGTGCTGGACTCCGAACTCGTCGTTAGAGTTTGTTTAACAGTTGTGGGAGCAATTCCGAATGGCGACTCACTCCTAACTTGCTTAAGAGCGAGCTTGCGGAGCAGAATCGAACCAAGTGTTGGACTCCGAACTCGTTGTTAGAGTTTGTTCAACGGTTGTGGGAGCAATTCTGAATGGGACCCACTCCTAGCTCGCTTAAGAGCGAGCTTGTAGAGCAGAATCGAACCCAGTGCTGGACTCCGAACTCGTCGTTAGAGTTTGTTCAACGGTTGTGGGAGCAATTCCGAATGGCGACCCACTCCTATCTCGCTTAAGAGCGAGCTTTGCAGAGCAGAGTCGAACCAAGTGCTGGACTCCGAACTCGTCGTTAGAGTTTGTTCAACGGTTGTGGGAGCAATTCCGAATGGCGACCCACTCCTAGCTCGCTTAAGAGCGAGCTTTGCGGAGCAGAGTCGAACCAAGTGCTGGACTCCGAACTCGTCGTTAGAGTTTGTTCGACGGTTGTGGGAGCAATTCCGAATGGCGATCCACTCCTACCTCGCTTAAGAGCGAGCTTGGGGAGCAGAATCGAACCAAGTGTTGGACTCCGAACTCGTCGTTAGAGTTTGTTCAACGGTTGTGGGAGCAATTCCGAATGGCGACCCACTCCTAGCTCGCTTAAGAGCGAGCTTGCGGAGCAGAATCGAACAAAGTGTGGGACTCCGAACTCGTCGTTAGAGTTTGTCAACGGTTGTGGGAACAATTCCGAATGGCGACCCACTCCTAGCTCGCTTAAGAGGGAGCTTGCGGAGCAGAATCGAACCAAGTGTTGGACTCCGAACTCGTCGTTAGGGTTTGTTCAATGGTTGTAGCAATTCCGAATGGCAACCCACTCCTAGCTCGCTTAAGAGCGAGCTTGCGAAGCAGAATCGAACCAAGTGTTGAACTCCGAACTCGTCGTTAGAGTTTGTTCAACGGTTGTGGGAGCAATTCCGAATGGCGACCCACTCCTAGCTCGCTTAAGAGCGAGCTTGCGGAGCAGAATCGAACCAAGTTTTGGAATCCGGACTCGTCGTTTGGGTGAAGAGTAAAAGCAGAGAGATGCAAACAATTTTACAAGTAAAATATGAAAAAACTTTCTTTATTGATAACCAATGGTTGGCTGCTTCTAAGTTGCGAGCCGTTATTACATGAGAGAAATAAAGAAAAAAATATATGTAAAAGGAGAGGAACGGTTCGACATCCCAGAATACTCAGAGAGGCGTTAGTGCTCTCTCTTGGTATTTCAAAAGATGGTCAGCATTCCAAGTCCTGGGGATCTCTCTGCCTTCGAGGTCTTCTAGTCTATATGTCCCGGACCGAACTACTTTGGCGATCTTGTAAGGTCCCTCCCAATTTGGAGCTAGTTTACTCTTTTGACCAGGAAAAGAGATCGCTAACTTTCTGAGGACCAAGTCCCCTTCTTTGAGGTTGGTAAGACGGACCCTCTTATTGTATGCTAGCTCGATCCTTCTCCGGTAGCTTTGTTGACGAATGGCAGCTCTTTCTTGGATCTCATCAATCAAGTCTAGATTTGGCCGGAGCTCTCTGGCATTTTGTTCTTCTTCATAATCCATTAGACAAGGAGAGGGTATACCAACTTCTAGGGGGATCATAGCTTCGGACCCATAGGTGAGATTGAATGGGGACTCTCCTGTGGGGGTTCGTTTTGTGGTGCGGTAGTTTCACAGCACGTTGGGGAGCTGATCGACCCATAAGCCTTTAGAGCATTTATCCAACCTCTTCTTAATACCGGAGAGGATCTGTCGGTTAGCATTCTCCACTTGGCCATTCGACTGTGGATGGGAAACGGAGGAGAATCGTTGTTGGATGGCGAGGTCTTCACATAGAGCTCGGAAGGCAGCCCCGGTGAACTGGGATCTGTTGTCTGTTATGAGGACCCGAGGGACACCAAATCGGCAGTTCACGTTCTTCCAAAAGAATTGAAGTACTTTGTTCTCGGTGATTGTGGCCAAGGGCTCGGCCTCTATCCACTTCGAGAAGTAGTCAATTGCCACGACTAAGAATTTGAACTGACCGGGAGCTGGTGGGAATGGCCCTAGTAAATCCATCCCCCATATTGCGAAAGGGATAGGACTTGATAGGGAGGTGAGTGGAGCTTGTGGGAGGCGACGAACGTTGGAGTACTTCTGGAAAGAGCTGCATTGTCGAACGTGCAGTTCGGCGTCTTGTAGGAGAGTGGGCCAGAAATATCCGTAATTCAACACTTTGCGGGCTAGGGATCTGGACCCTGAATGTGTCCCGCTGATGCCTTCGTGAAGTTCTTGCAGGGCGTATTCGGCTTGTTCCGAGGAGAGGAATCTCAAATAAGGCATGTCGTCTACTTGTGTGAAGGAGCGCTTGTATAGGATGTCCTCGATAAGTGTGTATCGCTCTGCTCTTCTCACTCGGCGAGCTTCCTTAGGATCTTCGGGGAGGAGCCCATCCCTTAGGAATTCAATGAGGGGTTTCATCCAATTTTCTTGAAGCAGGACCGGTAGGGACTCCAGAGAGTCGGAAGTTTCGTCTTCTATACTTGGCTTCAGGAGCACATCAATCAAGACGGTCTGCTCGAGACCTTGGAGGGAGGAGGAGGCTAGCTTGGAGAGGGCATCGGCCTAGGAATTCTCTTCTCGGGGGGATTCGCTGGATGAGAGCTTCTTCAAACAGGGCCATGAGATTCCTGACCTTGGCCAGGTACTTAACCATTCGGTCATCTCGTGCCTCATACTCGCCTAGGACCTGATTTACGACCAGCTGAGAGTCGCTAAAGATCCGGAGGTGCTGCGCCCCTGCATTGCGAGCCATTCCGAGGCCGGCTATGAGTGCTTCATATTCTGCTTCATTGTTCGAGGCCTTGAAGTTGATGCGGATGGAGTATTGGAGGATGAAATCATCTGGGCCGGCCAGAATGATCCCGGCTCTGCTTCCCTCGTTACAAGAGGACCCATCCACATAAACCGACCAGACAGGTGGTCCCTTCATTGCTTGGCTGAACTCGGGAATGGTACTTTCAACTATGAATTCTGCTAAGGCCTGAGCCTTGATCGCGGTCCGAGGCTGATATGTTATATCATGCTGGCTCAGCTCGATAGACCACTTCATAAGGCGACCGGAGGTCTCTGGCTTGTGGAGAACTTGCTTCAGCGGTTGGTCGGTAAGAACGACCACCGAATGGGACTAAAAATATGGGCAAAGCTTCCTTGCGGCCAAGACTAGGGCATATGCCATCTTCTCTATCTTTGGGTAACGGAGCTCGGCATCCCGAAGTACCTTGCTCACATAATAGATGGGCTTTTGGGTCTTATCTTCTTCCTCACGAGAACGGCGTTGAGGGTCTGCTCGGAGGCTGCTAGGTAGAGGTAGAGGGCTTCACCAGGGATTGGTTTGCTGAGGAGAGGAGGATTGACTAGGTAAGCCTTGAGCTGGTCGAATGAATCTTGTTGCTGCTGACCCCACTCGAAGCCTTTAGCCCCCCTGAGAGCCTTGAAGAAGGGGAGGCACTTCTCCCCTGATTTGGAAAGGAAACGCCCTATGGCTGCCAGGCGACCCGTTAGCCTTTGAACCTCTTTGACATTCTTCGGGGGAGCCATGTCCAATATGGCCTTGATCTTCTCGGGGTTCGCTTCGATTCCTATTTGGCTGACCATAAAGCCTAGGAATTTTCCCGACGATACTCCGAACGCACATTTGTTCGGATTGAGCCTCATATTGTGTTTCCTGAGTACGTCGAATGCCTCCTGCAGATCGACCACATGATCGGCCCCGTGGATGCTCTTTACAAGCATATCGTTAACATATACCTCCATATTCTGGCCGATTTGTGCTTGAAAAACCTTGTTGATGAGGCGTTTGTTGGATCCTGTAGGCGAGACAACAAACACTAGACAGGGGGTGAATAGTGTTTATAAAAATTAAATTGCGGAATAAAGATTTTTCTTCTGTGTGGTCGACTTAAAGAGTGAACCAGTCGACTGAAAAGGTAATTCAAACAAATCTGTGAAGTCGACTCAGAGTTAAGACAGTCGACTTAACAACTAGAAAACTATCAGAGTATACGAGTCTGACCAGTCGACTTATAAAGTACTCAGTCGACTGTCCAGACAAGTTTCACAGAAACAACACAAACTGAGAAAATATAAATGCAAGTTAAAGAAATACAACCACAGAGTGCACACGATGTATCCTGGTTCAGTCCTCCCGACCTACATCCAGTCCCCAAGCAACCCACTTGAGATTTCCACTATTCTTGAAAAAGTTTACAAGAATACCCTATGGCGTTCAGACAACAACCTTGCCTAACCCGTAGTCCTTTCTCTCAACCAGAGAAAGCAACCCACTCTTCCACCAAGAGTGACACAACTGACTCTACACCCTAGAGTCCTACTCTCCAACCGAGAGGAAAAGAAAAACAATAAATTTGTTTTACAATCAACCTATAGCCTTGTTTGTGATTTTGTGATATAGTACGTGGCTAAGAAAGGTTGGCTTCTATCTTCAGTCCAGAACGAAATCAGATGTTATACTGGACTGAAAACAGAGAACCAAGACTTAGTGATTTGAAAGCTTTTGTCTCTTGGAAAATGTAATACTTAAGATCTCAAAGAAATGCTTGGAGTATTAGACCTTTTAATAGTGGATTCTAATCTCTATTTATAGAGATAGATTCACTGGACGTTGGGAATCAGTTGTTCAACTGTCAACCAACGGATCTAAAAAGATTTGAATTTGAAAAACGATTTTACAAACAGAAAACTGTCAAACGCACTTGAACAGTCGACTGGGTTGCCATAATGAGTCGATTGGTCAGAGTTTGAATAAGTTTAGTCAGTTTTGTACCGACTCAGTCGACTGGTATAGGTATCGGTCGACTGGTACTCAACAGCTAAACTATTTCAAACTGTTTTGACCTTTTTTGAAGTTTAAAACACACAATTGTAAAAGAGTGAGTGTATGTGTGTGTGACAAGGCTTTACATCATACTAAGACTCAAAAAAAATATAAAATTACATTTGTTTACAAGACATAACAATATATGACACTTGAAGCATAGGTCTTGACTTGAGTCTTGAGTGAAGCCATTATCTTTATCCAGAGCGTGTGCTTGTTCATTTGTTCAGCTGTATAGTAATGAGGCTTTTGTGTATACAACCTGCAATTATAAAGTATAGCATAGATATATGTTGCAGTGTGTTGTAATCATCAAAATCAAGAATCAACATTCTCCCCCTTTTTGATGATGACAACACAATAGCTGATAATAACAAAAATAATACAAGCATACAATCATTGATATGCTCCCCCTATTAAAAGCACATAATGCATATTATATCAGTCGACTTAAGAAATAATCAGTCGACTTAACAGAACTGCTTGAAAAGAACAGAACACAAGAATCATCACAAAACAGCAATAAAAAATCTCTATCAGTCGATTTACCAAGTTATCAGTCGCTCTATCAGTCGACTTACCAAGTTATCAGTCGACTTAACAAAAAAATTTACACATCATATTAACAGGAGGTTTTTCTCCCCCTTTGTCATCAACAAAAAATATAAGATAACAAGTAATTATGAAAATAGGAATGGCTTTATAGAATAACGAAGTCTTACAAAATTTTAACAGCAGATAAGAAAGAAAATAAAAAATACATAGGAAATAAAACGAAAAAAATCATCAATCTTCATCTTCTGTGTCGTCATCAGCATCTTGAGACGGTGGTGGAAATTGAGTAGTAAAAAGATGAGTCAGATTGGAGATTTTAGAGTCAAGGGAGTTAATATGAGAATCAAGAGTGTCTTGACGATCCATTAGATAGTTAACACAATGATATAGTGTACGCGGATCATCAAAATCAGCACGAGGACGAGAAGAACTAGAGGCTGAAGAAGTCACGGGCGAGTAAAAAGATAACAATTTGTCTCAAAAATTGTGTGATGATTCGACGATGAAGACAGACTGATTCGCGACAGTCGACGGGTATTAAGAGACAGTCGACTTAGTCGAGAGAGAAATAAGTTATTATAACAACTGATCAGTCGACTTGGTGAAATTTCAGTCGACTGGTCAGAGAGAAAAATAAGTATATATAGAAAATACGGGACAGTCGACTTAGGGAAATCTCAGTCGACTTAACAGAAATATTTTCAACAATATCAAGAAAATTACATATCCCTAGTTCTATTCTTAAAGTTATAAAAATGTCTTCTTTAAGGGGTTTTGTAAAGATATCAGCTACTTGTTTATCAGTAGAGATAAAGTCTAAAGATATGTCTCCTTTTAAAACATGATCACGTAGAAAATGATGTCGAATATCAATATGTTTCATACGTGAATGTTGAACCGGATTTTTAGATAAATTAATTGCACTGGTATTATCACACATTATTGAAGGTTTTTCAAAAGAAATACCATAATCTAATAAGGTTTGTTTCATCCACAAAATTTGTGCACATGACAAACTTGCAGCGATATATTCAGCTTCTGTAGTAGATAGGGACACTGAATTTTGCTTTTTACAGCACCAAGATACCAGTGAATGTCCCTAAAAGTGACATGTTCGACTAGTGCTCTTGCGATCAGTTTTACTACCAGCAAAATCAGCATCACTATACGACAAAAGTTGAAAATTATCGGTGCGTGGATAAAATAAGCCATAATCAGATGTGCCTTTAATATATCTTAAAATTCGTTTCACTGCTTTTAAATGAGACTCTTTAGAACTAGACTGATATCTAGCACACAAACATACACTGAACATAATATCTGGTCTACTAGCGGTAATATATAAGAGTGAACCAATCATACCTCGATAGAGTTTCTGATCGACACTCTTAGCTAATATATCTTTGTCAAGGGTAGTATTAGTAGCCATAGGTGTGGATTTACTACTTGTACTATCCATGTTAAACCGTTTGAGTAATTCCTTTGCATATTTTCCTTGATTAAAAAATATGCCATTTGAAGACTGTTTAATTTGTAGTCCAAGGAAATAATTAAGTTCACCCATGTGACTCATCTCAAACTCGTTTTTCATGATGTTAGCAAACTCTTGACATAGATTATTATTAGTAGAACTAAAAATTATATCATCAACATATATTTGTATGATTAAAATATCATTCTTAATTCTCTTGATAAATAAGGTAGTATCTACTTTACCTATCTCAAACCCTGTTTCTAAAAGAAAAGTTTTCAAGCGATCATACCAAGCACGTGGTGCTTGTTTAAAACCGTATAAAGCCTTTTTCAATTTAAAAAACATGGTTTGGGAATTGTTCATGTTCAAAACCTGGTGGTTGTTTAACATAAACATTCTCTTTAATAAACCCGTTAAGAAAGCACTTTTAATATTCATTTGATAAAGTATAAAATTCATGAAACAAGCAAAAGATAATAAAATACGAATTGATTCTAATCTAGCAACAGGAGCATATGTTTCATCAAAATCTTTGCCTTCTTCTTGATTATATCCTTGAGCAACTAGTCTAGCTTTGTTCCTAACAACTTGTCCTGATTCATCTAACTTATTTTTCAATACTCATTTGGTACCAATAATAGTATGATCAGGAGGTCGTGGAACTAAATCCCATACATCATTCCTTATGAATTGGTTTAACTCATCTTGCATGGCATTAATCCAAAATTCATTCTCACATGCTTCTTGTATATTTTTCGGTTCAAAATTCGACAAGAAGGCTTTTTGAGATATCATGTTAATATGTGATCGTGTCTGAATATCATGGGAGATGTCACCAATTATTAAGTCATGAGGATGATCTCTAACTTCAACAAATGATTTTGGTAAAGTTGGATATATCACAATAGGATCAGTCGACTTGACAAGTTCCTCAGTCGACTGGTTTACATCAGTCGACTTGATGTCCTTATCGGTCGACTTATCTGCGAGACTAGTTTGTTTTAAAGATGTAATTACTTTATTTAAAGGTGATGAATCAGTTTCATCATCTTTAATTAAATTTGATGAAGACAGAGATTCATCGAATGTAACATGCATTGATTTTTCAATAGTCATTGTTGACTTGTTGAAAATTCTATATGCTTTACTCCTATTTGAGTATCCTATAAAGATACCCTCATTAGATCTAGGATCAAATTTATCCAAATTATCTTTAGTGTTCAGAATAAAACACTTACAACCAAATGTCTTAAAATAAGATACTTTGGGAATTTTGTTAAAAAACAACTCATAACAAGTCTTCTTTAGCTTAGGTCTTATTAGAATCATGTTTAAAACATAACAAGTTGTAGCAACGGCTTCAGCCCAAAAATACTTAGGTAAATTGCTTTCAACAAGCTTGGTACGTGCGCATTCTTGCAAACTCCTATTTTTCCTTTCAACCACTCCATTTTGTGGTGAAGCTCTAGGAAATGCAAATGAATGTGTTATACCATTCTTGTTGCAATATTCTGTAAACGTTTCATTTTCAAATTCTCCACCATGATCACTTCTAATAGTGACTATGGTTAGAGACCTTTGGTTTTGAATTCATTTACAAAAATTTGCAAATTCATCAAAAGCATCATTTTTATGTTTTAAAAAGAATGTCCAAGTGAATCGTGAAAAATCATCTACTAAAACAAATACATATCTACTTTTATTTAAAGAAGCAACTCTAGTAGGGCCAAATAAATCTATATGAATTAACTCAAGTGGCCTACTAGTAGAGATTACTTCTTTTGTTTTAAAAGTGGATTTGATTTGTTTTCCTAGTTGACATGCATCACATAACTTATCCTTTTTAAAGGATAGTTTTGGCAGTCCTTTAACTAGGTTATACTTAGATATTTTAAAGAGATTTTTCATATTCACATGACCAAATCGTCTATGCCAAAGCCAAGAATCATTATTAGAAGCTATTAAACAAAAATCATTTGAAAAATCATTTGTATTCAAACATAATTCATAAATGTTATTTTTGCGAAAACCTTGAAAAATAATGTTTTGCATAGAAGAATCATAAATTAAGCAAGCATCTTTTTCAAATACAATTTTATAACCTTTATCACATAGTTGACTAATACTTAACAAATTATGTTTTAGTCCACTAACTAACAAAACATTTTCTATAGTAGGATTAGTAATTTTACCAACCATGCCGATTCCTATGACTATTCCTTTGTTGTTATCACCAAAGGTAACTGTTCCTCCATTGATGCTTTGTATGGTGGATAGGAGATTGGCATGACCTGTCATATGCTTTGAACACCCACTGTCAAGTATCCAACGATCTTTCTTTGGTACCTATAAGATATTCAATGTGAATATGGTACCCTTTTCATTGGGTCCAAAACATATTAGTTAGGGGGAAACCAAACCCATAATGAGTTTGATTTTCCTCCATAAGCAGGAATTAAATTAACAGAATTACATACACTTAACATATATGAATTGATATGTGCAGTTCTATCATTCAAATTCAAGTTAACTGGAACCCATACTAGTTTGTTCTGTCCAGTCGACTTTATAGCATCCTTCAGTCGACTTCTACTGTAAGTCAGTCGACTGGATGATGATGTAGGTCGACTTATATGAGGTTTTAGTCTTGTTGAACAAGACTCAGTTCCTCTGGACAGACGACTGGTAGATGGATTCAGTCGACTTGACTGAACGTTAGACTTGCTTTTATCACTAAAAATTATAAGCTTAGGCTTTTCAAAGAATTCATACAGTTTATTTTTAACACTAGAAATAGATTCAGGTTTATTTCTACTAGTGTTTTTAGAGGAAAGATCTTTTACAGGAGATTTTTTAAAACCAAGACCAAACTTTTGACTAGATTTCACTTGATTTTGAAGAACATCGTTTAAATTCTCTTTTTCTTTATTGAACTTAGATACGTTCTTGGATATCTCTTCATAATTCTTTTTTAGAGATTCAAGATCCATATCTAAACTTGAAATACGAGAATTTAAAGATTTTACTTCTTTATCAATGTTAAGATTCTCTTGAGAAAGCGTTTGATTAGCTTTCTCTAGATTCTTAACTCTAATCTTTTCTTTTTTCAATTCTTGAAAAATTTCATTGAAAGCATCAAGTAAATCTTCTGAATCATAATCATTACTTACTTGATTCTGTGAAGCCATGAAACACATGTTCGCAACCTCGTTGATTTCATCAATTTCTTCTTCTGAGGAAGAATCGCTGTCATCCCAAGTTGCTTGATATGCCTTTTTGTTTTTGGCAAACTTGTTCTTTGTGTACTTATCCTTCTTGAAGTTGGATGTCTTTCCTTTAGACTTCGTATTTTCTAGCGGACAATCCTTCTTCATATGGCCTGTTTTATTACACCTGAAACAAGTTGGAGGATCATTAGAATCTCTAAATTTAGAATTGAACTTACCTTTCTTTAAGAATTTTTTGAATCTCCTTGTGAACATAGCTATCTCCTCTTCATCTTCTTCTTCATCTTCTGAATCTGTCATGGCTTTAAAAGCTAATGATTTCTTCTTAGACTGTTGTGGTTCTGCATCCTTCTTCCGTTCTTCAATTTGAACCTCATAGGCCATTAGATTTCCCACAAGATTCTCAAGAGAGAGTTGTGATAAATCATTTGCCTCTTCTATTGCAGTGATCTTCTTTTCCCATTCAGGAGTAAGTGCACGAAGAACTTTTCTCAGTATTTCTGCTTGAGTGTATATTTTTTCAAGTGCCACAAGTGAGTTTGTAATGTCAGTAAATATGGTTATCTTTTCGGACACACTTTTATTTTCCTTCATGCGGAATATTTCAAACCTGTGAACAAGAACAGATATTTTAGATTCTTTCACTTTGTTTGTTCCTTCATGAGTTACCTCGAGTGTATGCCAGATTTGATGTACGGTTGTTGAATTTGACACACGGTTGAATTCTTCTTTTGTAAGAGCACAGAATAATGCATTCATTGCTTTTGCATTATTCATTGTTTGGTTCTTCATGTCATCATTCCATTGTGCATATGGAATAGTAGGAGCAGTGTATTCTGTTTCAGTCATGTTCCATATTTCATAATTGATGGATTGGAGATAGATCTTCATTCTGCACTTCCAATAATTGTAATTTGTTCCATCGAAGAGAGGTGGCCTTTGTGTAGATTGCCCCTCATGGTACTGATTTGCATTTGAAGAAGTTGCCATAGCCTTTAACCTCGCTCTGATACCAAGTGTTGGATCCTGTAGGCGAGACAACAAACACTAGAGGGGGGTGAATAGTGTTTATAAAAATTAAATTGCGGAAGAAAGATTTTTCTTCTGTGCAGTCGACTTAAAGAGTGAACCAGTCGACTGAAAAGGTAATTCAAACAAATCTGTGAAATCGACTCAGAGTTAAGACAGTCGACTTAACAACAAGAAAACTATCAGAGTATACGAGTCTGACCAGTCGACTTATAAAGTACTCAGTCGACTGTCCAGACAAGTTTCACAGAAACAACACAAACTGAGAAAATATAAATGCAAGTTAAAGAAATACAACCACAGAGTGCACACGATGTATCCTGGTTCAGTCCTCCCGACCTACATCCAGCCCCCAAGCAACCCACTTGAGATTTTCACTATTCTTGAAAAAGTTTACAAATACCCTACGGCGTTCAGACAACAACTTTGCCTAACCCGTAGTCCTTTCTCTCAACCAGAGAAAGCAACCCACTCTTCCACCAAGAGTGACATAACTGACTCTACACCCTAGAGTCCTACTCTCCAATCGAGAGGAAAAGAAAAACAATAAATTTGTTTTACAATCAACCTATAGCCTTGTTTGTGATTTTGTGATATAGTACGTGGCTAAAAAAGGTTGGCTTCTATCTTCAGTCCAGAACGAAATCAGATGTTATACTGGACTGAAAACAGAGAACCAAGACTTAGTGATTTGAAAGCTTTTGTCTCTTGGAAAATGTAATACTTAAGATCTCAAAGAAATGCTTGGAGTATTAGACCTTTTAACAGTGGATTCTAATCTCTATTTATAGAGATAGATTCACTGGACGTTGGGAATCAGTTGTTCAACTGTCAACCAACGGAGCTAAAAAGATTTGAATTTGAAAAACGATTTTAAAAACAGAAAACTGTCAAACGCACTTGAACAGTCGACTGGGTTGCCATAATGAGTCGACTGGTCAGAGTTTGAATAAGTTTAGTCAGTTTTGTACCGACTCAGTCGACTGGTATATGTATCGGTCGACTGGTACTCAATAGCTAAACTATTTCAAACTGTTTTCACCTTTTTTGAAGTTTAAAGCACACATTTGTAAAAGAGTGAGTGTATGTGTGTGTGACAAGACTTTACATCATACTAAGACTTAAAAAAATATAAAATTACATTTGTTTACAAGACATAACAATATATGACACTTAAAGCATAGGTCTTGACTTGAGTCGTGAGTGAAGCCATTGTCTTTATCCAGAGCATGTGCTTGTTCATTTGTTCAACTGTATAGTAATGAGGCCTTTGTGTATACAACCTGCAATTATAAAGTATAGCATAGATACATGTTGCAGTGTGTTGTAATCATCAAAATCAAGAATCAACAGCGTTGATAGGTGGCACCTGCATTCTTTAAACCGAAGGGCATTACCCTGTAGCAGTAGAGGCCGTGATCGGTTATGAAGGAGGTCTTCGGGATATCCGGGGGAAACATTCGAATCTGATTGTAGCCTGAGAAGGTGTCCATGAAGCTGAGGAGTTCATGACCCGAAGTGACGTCAATTAAAGTATCGATGCTTGGAGGAGGGAAAGGGTCTTTGGGGCATGCCTTGTTGAGGTCGGTAAAGTCGATACAAATCCTCCAGGTCCCATTGGACTTCTTCACCATCACTACATTCGACAGCCATTCGGGATAGTTTACCTCTTGTATGAACCGGGCCTTCAAGAGCTTGTCCACCTCCTCTTTTATAGCTAGCTGGCGCTCGGGGGTGAACTTGCACCTCTTCTGTTGGACCGGTTTGGATCCCGGAGCAACGCTGAGGTGGTGGACCAAGAGCTCTTCGGAAATTTCGGGCATGTCTGCAGCTGACCAAGTAAAGAGGTCTCGGTTCCTTCGAATGCACTAAACTATGTCGGAGCATAGGGCGGATGGGAGGGTCTTGCTAACAAAGAACTTTCGGCTTGGATCCTGCTCATAGAAGAGCACTTCCTCCAACTCATCCACCTGCTCGGACGTTGGTCGGGCAACATCCTGGGGGATTTCCAGAGTTTCGAGGGAGAGGACTAGACCGAGGGTAGAGGTCATGTAGCATTTGTGGGCCGTTTCCTGATTGCCTTTTACTTCCCCTACTCCTGCCCGGGTGGGGAATTTCATCTTGAGGTGATAGGCGGAAGGGACGGCTTTAAGAGCAGCTAGGCCGGGCTGACCCAAAATGACATTATAAGCTATAGGGACATCCACGACCATAAAGTCTATTGACTCCATTCGGGTAGTAGGAGTTTTGCCAGCAGTTATATCGAGGGTGATTACCCCTTCAATAGTCACTGGCACTCCCGTGAACCCATGGAGTGTGTAGCCAGCGGGCTTAAGTCTGTCTCTGGATAGTTTGAGGCCTTTAAAAGCGGCGAGGAAGAGGATGTTAACGGAGCTTCCAATGTCCACCAGGATCATTTCCACTTTAAAGTTCGCCATGTGGAGGTTGATGACGAGTGCGTCACAATGGGGGGTTCGGACGCCCTCAAGGTCTTCATCTGAGAATGTGATGGACACTCCGAGGCCTTTAGGAGGAGGGGTGGCGCAAACCGAATTGACTTCCCTTATAAATGCCTTCCGAGAGGAGTTGGAGGAGCCCCCCATTGGGCCCCCATAAATGAGGTGTAGAACACGTTCCTCTTCGAATTCGGGCATTTCATCGCGTTCAGGACGCTTGTTAGCCCCCCGAGGCGGGGGAGGAAGATCGGCTCGGTCCTTTCTCACGAACCTGTTTAGCTGACCCCGTCTGGATGAGGGCTTCTATCTCGTTCTTCAGGGCCCGACAATCATTGGTATCGTGGCCATGGTCCCTGTGATAGCGGCACCACTTCTCTTTATCCCTCTTCTTACCCGGGGTGTTCATTTTTGGTGCAGGAGGTATCACCCCCTCCTTTTCAACTTCCATGAGAATTGTGGAGATGTTGGCATTAAGGGGAGTAAAATTTTCAAATCTGGGAGGAGGTCGGCGCTGGCCACCGTTATCCTTCTGGAGCTTCTTGGCCCCTTCATCTTCTGTTCCCTTTCTCTTAGACCCGGAGGAAGACCCCTCCAAGTTGGGGCGGTGCTCAGCTTCTTCGGCCCGAATATACTTTTCGCTCCGGAGGAGGTCAGAGAAGTTCTGTGGGGGCTTCTTGGCGAGGGAGGAGCGGAGGCTGGAGTTGAGGACGTTGGATTGGAATGCTGCTGCAGCGACCGACTGGTCGAGGGATGCTATGGACCTGGCTTCCGCTGTGAACCTTTTCACATAGTCTCTGAGCTTCTCACCGTTCTTCTGGTTGAGGTAGAGTAGCGAAATGCTGGTCTTCTCAGTTCGGTGGCTACTCACGAAGTGGGTGACGCAGAGGGTCTCAAATTGCTCGAAGGAGAATATTGAGGATGGGGCAAGGCAAAAGTACCATTCTCGAGCCGGACCCTTGAGAGTTGCGGGGAAGGTCTTGCATAGCAGAGCGTCGAAAGCTTGATGGATGAGCATGAGGGTCTTGAAGCTTTCGATGCGATCGACGGGGTCAGTCTCCCCAGAATAAGCCTCGAATTGAGGAGGTTTAAAGCCATTTGGTACGGGCGCCTCCATTATGGTTCGGAAAAAAGGAGGTCGACTAGGGTGAAAGGTCCTTCCTCTAAGTTCTTCTTCTCGGTCTAACTGACCCAAGCGCCTCTCCATTTCGTGGAGACGGTGGTAGACAGCGTTATCCCTTTGACGGTAACCAACCGAGCCTCTAGACTCGTCTTCGTACGAGGGAGAGCGGGGGCTACGACGACGGTAGCTCCTGGAGCGGCGAGGACTAGGAATGTGTCGGGGGTTTCTAGGAGCCGGGGGAGGAGTTAGGGACCGTTGGCGAGGACTTCGGACCGGAGGAGGAGTGGGAATCCTTAGAGCATTGGTGTTGTTGGGACGGAGATTGAGAGCTTGTAGGATGATTGCTTGGAATTGCTGGAACTCGGCACGGGTGATGGGTGCCTCATCGTTCCTTGGATGTTGCCGACCGGTAGGGGAGTAGGGTCTTCTCCTGTGATGCTCGGGGAAATCTCTCCGCCCCCTTCGGGTAGGAGACTTTCTGTAGTCTCTGCGGTGAGGAGATTGCTCATCTGGACGTTGTTGGTGGGAGGCTCCCTCTCGGGCCCGCTTTTCATCCAGACGGCGGCGAAGATCCTCATCCTTCTGCCGATTGAGGATGGTATTGCGAAGGTCGGAAGCTCGGGGGTTGTGGGAGGCCATAGAATCCGAAGAGGCATTGTGGATGGAGACATGGTCCTGATGGAGAGGTTGTTTCTGTGGGTTGGGATGCGAGACCCCTACACCGGCATTTTGAAGACCGGGGGGACCCTTAGGAGATTGTTGATTTTGAAGAGGAGGCTAGTCCTGTTGGAGAGGGTCCTCGGCTTGAGGCGGAAGATGCCCCTGCTGCTGAGCGGGTTGGATGGGGACTTCCTGTTGCTGATTGGGGTTGGGTCCACGGTTGGACCCTCTGGATCTTACTTTCCTAGGAGGCATGGCTGGAGAAGATCTGACCAACGGGACGAGGGGAGGCTACTATTCTTGGTGTTTCCCACGGACGGCGCCAATCTGTTACCGCTAAATCTGGTGTGGGGGCAAACAGATAGTATTTGTGGATTCTTGGAAAACTTTGAATAGCAAACCTGTTACCTGTTCTGCCGGAGTTTGACCGTTGACTCCCGCCGTTAACCTGCAAAAAGTGCGAGACACCAGGGTTGATCCCGGCGACGCACCCTCCGACGCTCAAGTCAGTAATCAGGGAGATTATGAAAGAGCGTAAATTGGCAAAAGATTGATTACCTCTTAATGGAGATGGATGGGGGGTATTTATAGGCGCCGTCGGAGTCAGATTAGGAATGTAATCCCTGTGGTTAGATAAGGAATGTAATCCCTAATCCCCAGTGAAAGGATAGATATGAATCAAGGTCGTTGATTAGGATTAATCAGATACCCTAATTCTACCCTGCTGGACTGGGTTTGCTGCGGGTTGAAACCCGCACCCAGTTGAGGTGGATCCGTTCGCGGGTTAGTGGGTTTTCGAGGAGGAGAACCAGTACCCGCTTCAGACCCATTGGTAGATAAAATTACCATTTTACCCCTAAGCTTTAAGATTTGTTCCTGATTTGGACTGTTCTGATTTAACCCCATTTTTAGCCATATCAGCCAGCTTGTTAACAATTTTTATCGATGCAACAGTACAGTACAATATACAATCTAGAGACATTAGATGGACAATAATAACAATGGGGGAACAATAGAACGATAACTTGAATTGGACAATTAGAATGGTGACAATAAGACTTTAGGATCATGCAATGCAACACACACTCTCTAAATCATGCAAGACTACAATATAGGAATAATTAATCAATTAAAAACTGGAAATTACAATTCTGGACATTAAACACAGCTATAGTAAAACGAGCATAACTTTTGCTACACTACTCAGAATTTAAAAATTCAAGATGTTCTGCAAACTAGAAAGATAATGCTACAATTCATATTCAGAAAAAAAAAATTCGTTTTAAGATCCTTTACTAGTTCAAAACAGCAATCAATATACAGGACAACAAGCATATATAGGGTTTTGGGTATTTTCTTGAAAATAAATTAATTTAAACATGATGAGTATCGATTCTTTAGTCAATAAATTGTACAATCAGTATGATGGGTGTCAAAACATTATAAATAAAATTAGAATACGCTCATACATCAATTTATCATCAATCAATCATCAATCGATCAAACAACATACAACCTATCAATTGTCTCTACAATAATTTATTTGTGTGACGATTATATGAACAACCCTATTATCAATTCTATATGCACTCATGAAATATCCAAACTTTAGAGTTAAAAGTGGTACGATGTCAAGAATATTGGGGTTAGCTCGTGTAAACCCTTAATATACCCAACGAAGATAGTTAATACAACAATATGATAATGAATAAGATCTACTTGCAAGAATTTCAATGAAACTTGAATTTGATACAATTAACAATTCAAGAGGACAGTGACTTTCCTGTTAGACGGTAAATTCGAATATAAATAATAACAAGATGAGAATCCCTGGAGACGAATCCACGAACATGGAAACACGGAAACACGTTTGAATTACGTGCAAACGCTCACACAAAACTGCAACCACCTGATCGGATCAAAACACCAAACGCAGCAACCCAAATCAACTAGCGGATCCAATCCAATTCCTTCACAGAACAGCAAACACCTCCTCACAAAACTGCAAAACACCACACTTCTCCCGTACTTCCCGAACACTAAATGGCAACGAAAAGGAGGGGGAGAGAGTAGCGGTCGCGGTTCTGGTGGAGGCTGACAGGGATAGGGCGTTGACTGGAACGGTGGTATAATGTATGAGATGAAACGGGTACATGTATAGAGAGTAGTTATTATAGAATTATCAAGTGATATAAAATGCATTACATGAGAAAATCTATCAAACTATTATATCTATGCAAGTTATTATTACAAGAACAACAATAAACATAGTTCAGTTCATTAAATATGAAAAATAACGGGTTTATATGCAAAAACGTAGAGATGAACTTTTAGACAGCAACACCTATCTGCATTCAAATTCACTTTACCGTTGCTACAGGAAAGTAAATCCGACAGCGTCAGAGATTCTAAAAAGTAGACTCTCTTCCGGTTCTAATGCATATTCACACGATACATTCTAGAGATAGTAGCTATGCGTACAAATTCATTCTTCACTGGTTTCGATGTTTCATGCGCATTCTGAAAATTCAGAGTCACAGTACTAAAATCGTGATATCTCACAATATCTACATTGGATTGAGAAACCGTAAATATTCCAAAATTCTAGACTCGATGCCCTACGATTTTCATGTAGAAAGTTCTTCGATCCAGTGTCGGGAACATGGTCGAATTCTTAGTACAAGAGACTGGTTAGTGGTCCCGTGCAGGTTCAGGAATTTACGATATGATAGTACTAAAATCTTGATATCTCACAATTTATAGATCGGATTGAGAAACAGTAAGATATTCTGGATTCTAGACTCGATGGACAACAATTTTTATGTAGAAAGTTCTTCATTCCAGTATCGGGAACATGGTCGAATTCTCAGTACAAGAGACCGGTTAGTGGTCCCGTGCAGGTTCAGAAATTTACAATTTGACAGTATTAAAATCGTGATATCTCACAATCTATACATCCGATTAAGAAACCCTAAGATGTTTTCGATTCTAGACTCGATGGGCTATAATTTTCACGTATAAAGTTCTTCGATCAAGTATCGGGAACATGGTCGAATTCTTAGTTCAAGACCAAGAAATTTAGAGATAGCAAGGTTGAATATTCAATATTCGATAACACAATTCAAAGTGTGTTAACGGTTCACTCTTGAGTTGATATATTATGGAACTAGTGAATAGAATAGAATAAAATATGATGATAACTAGACTACTTGCCACGAGTCCAATGAAAATGCTTGTACGAGAACAAAAAAAGTGAACAAGTTACTTACCTTATAACGTGACGATTACAGTGGTGGTGTTAACCAAGGAAAGAAGAAGCGACGTCAGCAACGGACGGCGGTAAGAATGGCAGCAAGATGGCAGCGAGCGAGCAACGGTAGCAAAGATGAGCGACGACAATGAGCGACAACAACAACGAGGAGATGGTGCAGCGCCGGGTTGTTTGGAATTGAGTTCGGGTTGTTTTTCGGGGTTCACATGGCCGTAGAAGCGGAGTCGTCCGGTCGAAGGTGGAGGATAAAGTGGAGCTAGGGTGTTGGCTTGAGTTCTCGGGTTTGAAGAAGGCAGAGGAAGAGAAGAAGAAGGGAATGAGGTGGTCTGCATGCATGTGTGTGTGTGTATATATATAGAAAGAAAGGGCAAGAGAGAATGAATGCATGTATATAATTAGGGATATATAATAATATATATGTGTAGTAATAGTAGTAAGAGTAGGAGTTGTTTGTTTGTATGTGGAAATATGATGAGGAAAGGGAGAGAGAGAAAGAGATGGGAGGTGTGCTACATGTGTGTGTATAAAATAAGGAGGGAGAGAAAAATAGCATGCAAGTGTGTATGCATGTATTATTATTATATAGGTAGTGGGAGGAGGTGTGTAGAAAAATTGTAAAAGGAGATAGAAGAGGGGGTTGACGGATTAGAGAGGATTAGGAGTAGTAGGGTGGTGGAGGCAGTAGAGTAGGAGAAAAATGAGATGGAGAGATTGGTTGTATGCAGAAATGGAGAAGTAGAGATCATAGGGAGGAAGAAAAAGAAGCGTAGGGAGGAAGAAAATAAGGTGTAGGAGAGTTAGGTTGGCTGTTGGATTAAAAATTAGGATTAGGATTAGGATTGGGATTAATCAGGATTAAAGTTTGTATTTAAACTTCGATCGAAAAATCACAAAATTATGGAATTACTCTGAAAAATATTCTGGCTTTGTATAAAGAGTCCAAAGGGAAGAAAAATAAAATTGATCTGAAAATTGAAGTGCAAAAATTCATGTTATAAAATACGTACAACTGGAACAGGGAGTTACACGTCGCACGTCGCACTACCTCTCTTCGTCAACTAGCTCCTCCTCTGGAAGATCAGATTCCTCCACAATAGTCACCCCGACAGCCTAATCACGCTCCTTCCAACGGAGAGGTATCAGGGGGCGTCCTACAGAACCGTCCTGAACAGCATCCTCAATATGGCTGCATCTCACTCCACAATGCTTTAACTAGATCCCAAAAGAAGGACGACCAAGTCCTTCGCTGTATCCAAGAAGTAGAAGATCGTCTACAACAGATGAAAAATGAGAGAAACTGCTCCAATAGGGCCTACTTCCCTAGTCAACCTTCCTTCTGCAAAACCATTCTCGATGCACCCGTTCCAAGGAACTTCAAAACTCCTTAATTCGAATCCTACAACAGGGAATTAGACCCGACGGACCGCATCGAGAGCTTTAAAATACTCATGGGGGTCTATAACTCCACCGATGCACTCATGTGCCGGACATTCCCCGCAACACTAAAATGATCAGCAAGGGAATGGTATTCACGGCTGACACCCGAATCCATATTTTCCTTCGATCAACTCGAGGAACTCTTCATTGCACACTTTGTTACTAGCCGGAGAGCTGAAAATACCAGCGTCTCCCTGCTAGAACTGAAGCAAAAAGATGGAGAAACACTAAAGGACTTTGTCAAGCATTTTACTGCTGAAGCAAGGTCAATTTTCGCCTTAAACACTTCATTCGCAATTGCAGCTTTCCGCCACAGCGTCACTAACAAAGACCTGAAAGCCTCCCTCGTCAAAAAGCCACCCAAGAGTTTCACTGAGATCCTAGAAAGGAGAGACAAGTATATCAGGATCAAGAAAGCTCTCTATCATCAAGGCAAGAATGATTCATCTTCCGGGAACAAACGGAAGAATACATGCGAGAAAAAACTTAGGAAGTTTCAGAAAAGTGGTGTAAGTTCACGCTGTCCAACTCTAGTGACATGTTTCGACAAGTTCACTCCATTCAATACAAGCGTATCAGCCATCTTCATGGAAGTGGAGAAAGATGGAATCATCCGCCCTTCCCCCATGATGTCAACGTCTAGCAGAAGAAGAGACAAAAACAAGTGGTGCACATTTTACAGAGATCATGGACACACTACTGACAACTGTCGAGCCCTTAAAGAAGAACTGGAAGCCCTGATTTGCAGGGGCTATCTCTATAACTTCATTCAGAAAGACAACGACGCCGAAAACCCTCCAGCCAGGGGGCTAATAAGCGTCAAGAGAGGCCATCCGTGTCACAAGACTCTGAACACATGGCTGTCCTTCAATCCATTCATTGAGTCCCGATGGGGGGAGATTCCAACTCCTCCCGTAAAGCTTTTGTTAGCGAAGTCAACTCCATAGATAACATTCGGCCTGCAAAAAAAACAGGGTTCCAATATTTTTCCCCGACAAGGGCTTAGAAGGCATCCGAACACCTCTTCGCGACACATTCGTCATAATCCTTTGCATGGAAAATCATGAGGTACACCTCGTCCTGGTGGACAATGACAACTCAGTAAACATCCTCGTCATGGCCACATTCGAGACTCTCAAGCTCTCGCGAGACCGACTCAAGTCAGCTGGTTATATACTCCACGGATTCTCCGGTGTCCCCGTTCAAGTAGAAGGAGTCGTCACACTGGATGTGACATCAGAGAAAACCCCCCGCTATTCAAACAGAAGCACTGGACTCTATGGTAGTCGGTGTCAAAGCTGCATACAATGCTATATTCGGCCGTCCGGACCTAGCGGCATTCCATGCAGTAGCCTCCGCATTTCACATGAAAATGAAGTTCCTGACAATAGTCGGCGTAGACCAAGATGTAGGAAGCCAACAGGAAGCACGAGCATGCTACACCGCTACAATGGGGGGCTCGGTCCTCTCCCTCGACACCATTGAGCTACCGCCAAAAGCAGTCACGGTAACTCCAAGACTGTAAACAAGCTTGAAGCTGCTGCCATAGCCAATTCTACCAAGAACTTCAAAACCTGCCACATCGTTACAAGGTCCAAACTAGTTTTCATTGTGACACAGTAATAAACCTGAATTCCTCGTCCGAAGCCACTCCGCTCAGCCAACAGAAACAAATAATCTTGCCTAAACACATTGGTGCATCCCAAGATTTTCCTTTCTCTATGCAAAACAATGGGGGCTCCTTCCAAAACAATCAAGTCTAGGCAAGGTCTATCAAGTTATTCGCCTAAACGGCTCATCAACTTGAAGACCCGGGGGGGCAAGGAGATACCAGTAGGGACTTAGAAAGTAGAACACCTTATGAAGTACAACGAGAGTGTCTGAAATGTGCTATCCTAACAACGAAAATTTCTGAAAATGCGCTCTCCTAACAATGAGGGGATCTGAAACATCCTCTCCTAATAGCTATAGCAATAGAAAATTTTTTCAATTTGTAACAGCGGCCAGCCACTAGATCAGCCGCTTAGTTTTATTTTCCAGCAAATATAGTACAAACTTTGGCAAAGCTATTGTACAACTCTACGGATGCATACAGTGAGTTGAGTGCCAAACTTGTACACAAAAACGGCACGAAAACTCGTTAAAAGCATCCTACAAGACAGGTTCGGAGTCCACACCCATGGTTCGAAGTTACTCTAGCAATTTACAATGAAACAAGTTTAGAGTTCGCTTTGCCATTCGATCTGCTCCTACAACCTATTAATTCATCAAAGCAAACAACGAGCTAAACGCCCAACATACACTTAGAGTGACATTAAACACCCGTTATAAGCTTTTTACAACGCAAGTTCGGAATCCAGAACCACGACTCGGGACGTATGCAACGTGCATTCATGCACGTTTAGAACACAACTCACCGATCGATCTGTTGCTGCAACTAGCTGAAATTCCTTGGAGACTTATACAACGAGTTGAGTTCCACACTTATACATTTAAGCAGCACCAAACACTCGTTACAAGTCTTCCCGTAAGACAGATTCGTAGTCCACACCCATGGCTCGACAGAAACTCTAACAATTTGCAATAACGCAAGTTCACATTGCACTAATAGTCGCATGTGCTCCTAATTAATATGCATGCCTAAAACTACATTGCACATTGACTCTACACTCCTCATTGTTTATTGATTTTTATCTTGCTGTATTTCTGGGAGCACTATTGTTGTATGTGAACCAAAAGATTAGCTGACAGTTCAGACCGTTGCTTCTCACCCCTAGTTCAGAGACTCGACTAGGATGAAAATGTTCCACTCTCCTCGAGTGATCTTAAAATTTCTACATTATATGATGGTTGACAGCTTATGCTTTTACTTGTGCTACATGATTATTGAAAATCATCAAGACTCTTGACTATTTTCTGAAGCTTTATATTCATATTGCATTACTTCCTTTAACTATGTCGTCTTGCATGTCGGAGGGGTTTGTTTAACAGCTGGCTCCTCTCTAACCTCATGCTAATTTTCTCAGGCATCTTTGGATCCAGCTCATTTGGTTAGTATAGCAATGTGGCATGCTAATTTTCTCAACAAGTCTTTACAAGCTGGGCCATTAAAAGTTACTTCACAATTTTTTCTTATCTTCAATACGTCACATCTCACAATTCAAAAGGAATTTGTTGAAAATGTACTTTAAAAACAAAATGAAAAAGAGATCTGTTGCCGCTGAGTACGGAATGGGGGCAAACACATGAATTTGTGGGTTCGTGAGGAAACGAATGGGTCAAACTTCAACACTTCCACCACGGTTTGACTGGCTCCTTGCTGCTGCCGTCGACCTGCACAAAGTTCGAAACACCGGGGTTGATCTCAGCGACAAATCCTCTGACGCTCTTGTCAGTACTCAGAAATGAATATGAAAAAGCTTTAGGTTGGCATCGAGTGATCACCTTGTAAAGGTAGGAGGAGAGAGGTATTTATAGTCGCCGTGGAGATCTGTTTCGAGATAAGAACAAATCTCTACTCCCCGGTGTGGAAGGATAGAAGTGGTTAGAACCACCTCCTAAGCATAAGGACGGATCATGATTTCTCCGTATCCTTATGAACTGGCTCGTGATGAGTTGGGACGCATATCTAATCGAACGGATCCGTTCATGGGTTATTGGACCCTGGAGAAGAGACCCGGTTCCTATTTCGGACCCATTTGTAGGTGAAATTACTGTTTTGCCCCTGCAAACTTTAAGATTTGTCCCCAATGTGAATGGTCCTGATTTAATCCTATTTTTAGCCATATCACGAGCCCCCCACTCTTAAAGACTGCTAGCTACAGCCTTTGGGGAGTGATTTTGCTGTTTCGATGGCATACACGATTTTATCGGAGTTCTTAAAGGGAGTTCGAATCTTTTTCGAGGAGTAATGATATTTTTCTGAGCTGGCAACATGTCCAAGATCGTTCTTAGGCTCTTCTGGAATTTTGGTGATTTTTCCCAATTTTTTAACTATTTTTCGAATCATTTATTCAATTTCGCAAAGCAATGATTTATTTTCCGAGAGCACTAATTAATCATTCTAACCAATAATTATTTACTCGGGAGCTCAAAAAATATTTCCTCGAATTTATAATTATTTTTTAGAATTTTTAATTAATTTTCTTAAATTTTTAATCATTTTTTTACAATTTTTAAATAATTAATTCGAATTATAATTAAAATAAAAATGATTTAATCAAGGAATTATGATGTTGCGCGATCTGGGATGTCCATCGATCACTGGCCTAAATTTCTGAACAATCAGAGGGTGGATCAGTGCTTTCGTAACGTGGTTGAATCTGAGGCGTTCATCAGGCTTTGGCGAGAATTTCTGAGTGATTGGACGATTCTTTTGACGTGAAGGCATTTTCTCCGCATGAGAAGCTCGGTGCCTCGGTTGCTTGGTACCTTGGTAGCTTGGATTTCAGATCCGAGCTACGTGGCACAATCAGGGCAGTCTGATGAAGTTCAGGCGTGAATCACGAGGAATCAGTAGTTTTTCGCCAATACGCATCTCGGTACCTCGGTTGCTCGGATTTTGGATCCGAGCTATGTGGCACAAATCAGGGCCGTCTGATGGAGATCATGTGCAAATCACGAGGAATTAGTAATTTTTTCCCAATATGCAGCTTGGTGCCTCGGTTGCTCGGATTTTGGATCCGAGCTACATGGCACAATCAGGGTCGTCTAATGGAGACCAGACGCGAATCACAAGAAAGTAGTGATTTTTCCTCAATACACAGCTCGGTGCCTCGGTTGCTCGGATTTTGGATCGAAACTACATGGCATAATTAGGGTCGTCAAATGAAGATCGGGCGCGAATCACAAGGAATTAGTGATTTTTCACCAATACGCAACTCGGTGCCTCGGTTGCTCGGAATGTAGATCAGAAGTACGTGGAGATATCTGAGCCGTCTGATGAAGATCTGGCGCGAATCACGAGGGATTAGTGATTTTATCCCAATACGCAGCTCGATGCCTCGGTCGCTTGGATTGTAGATTCGAAGTACGTGGCCAGATCTGAGCCGTCTGATGTAAATCTGGAGCGAATCATGAGGGATTAGTGATTTTTCACTAATACACAGCTCGGTGCCTCGGTCGCTCGGATTGTAGATCCGAAGTACGTGGCGAGATCTGAGCCATCTGATGAAGATCTGGCATGAATCACGAGGGATTAGTGATTTTTCCCCAATATGCAACTCGGTGCCTCGGTCGCTCAGATTGTAGATCCGAAGTACGTGGCGAGATCTGAGCCGTCTGATAAAGATCTGGCGCGAATCACGAGGGATTAGTGATTTTTTCCCAATATGCAGCTCGGTGCCTTGGTTGTTCGGATCGTAGATCCGAAGTACGTGGTGAGATCTGAGCCGTCTGATGAGGATCTAGCGCGAATCACGAGGGATTAGTCGTTTAGGCTTCTGATGGGCCTCTACGGGGGCCCAAAACGTCTGAAAGCCCACCAGAATCCCCTTCTGTGCTATAAGATCCTACCCCTCTCTTACCACTCCCCCATTCTTCACTTCTAACTTTCACTTTCACTTTCTCAGTTAGTTTTTTACTCTCGGGTGGCACTGCTAGCGGTCGTGGCCAGGCAATAATTTTCCGGCAAACTATTCCGACCATAGTCGTCATGTCAAGGTAATTATATATTTTAGCTCATATTTAAAAAGATGTCTAGAGTGTCATCGGGGAGTGAGACCTTCACCTCGGACCAAGAGAGCGGCCGACCGTTAGTGGTCTCCTCGGCGGTGAGCAAAGGGAAGGAGGTATCTGGGTCGGCGATCGTGGAGACGATCGTGGAGGGTACGAGGGGAGCTGGCGTGCTAGGCAGGCTATCGTCCACGCTTTCGAACCTTGGGAAGGTGAGGGAGTACTCCGACGACCTTCTGTCCAAGGTTGTATACGGGAGGTCGGCCACATACGAGTAGAATGATCTGAGGGAACGTTCTGAAGTCGACGACATCCCCTCGATTCTAACTGAGGCAGATTAATAGCGCCTCAGGAAAGGATTCAAGATACCGAATGAGTATACTTTGCTCCTTCCCGGTCCAGGCTTCCGAGCGTGCTCGGGAACTTCGACCGACACGTGTGTCTTCCCCTACGATGTGCTGAATGCTGGCCTTCGTCTGCCCTTGCACCGTTCGTGACCAAAGTGCTACAATGGTAAGGACTGAGCCCGATCCAGTTCATGTCGAATATGCAGCGACATGTCATCGACTTCATCCTTCAGTGCCAGGCGATAAGTGTCGAGCCTCGGTTCATCTTGCTTCGCAGTCTTTACCAGATCTGCTATATGAGCAAGATGGAGTACCGATACTATCTATCTCCACAGAAGGGGGTCAAGCTGATTGAGAATCCGGACTCCATCAAGCATTGGAAAGAGAAGCACTTTCTGATTCGGGGTCCCGAGCCGTGGGATTTCCCGACGAGGTGGAAGGAGGACTTTCTGAAGTGGGCGAAGGCCAAGCCTATGCTGACTAAGGAGGAGGAGGTCGTCTCAAAGCTCGTCGGTCATCCGACCCTGAGTTGGAAGGATATAACCGAGGGGGTCCTCTTTGGGGGGGGGGGGGGGCTCAGTCCGATCGACCCTAGTATGCTTCGTCTATTTTTCTATTTTTATTTATTTATTTATTTATTTATTTATTATTATTATTATTATTATTATTATTATTATTATTATTATTATTATTATTATTATTATTATTATTTAACTATCGTTCTCTTCTCGTGCTAACCTCTTCAGTTTTTTCTTTTTCAGATGCCCCCGGTATGGATTTCCGTGCTATGTTGCTGAAGCAAGGTGCGGGCGCCGCAAAGGGATTAGACAATAAGAAGAGGAAGAGTACGACGATGGAACCCTCATCGGTTGGGCTGCCTAAGCACCTTCGGCGGTGACGCTAGTTGTGGACTTGGTTTCCGCCTCCCCTTCGGCTCCTCAAGCGGCCCTTCTCTCTACTACGACTTTTGACCCTTCTGCTGGGGCGTTCTCCATCGGAGTTGCGCTAGCACTTGAAGCGTCGCCCCTCACTGCCGAGGCAGAAGCTATCCTGACCGAGGAGCACAAGAAGCTCTTCGTCCCCGATTGGAGGGTGATGAAGCATGACAGCTTCCTCTGCAACGCCGCAATGAGCATGCAAGCTCTGCACCACATACCGACCCCGAAGGACCGAGCGACACTGAAGGCGGGGACCGTGGGCGATGATGCGCTCGAGATCGCCCGAGCCACGATGTCAGTATGTACCCTTGTTGTGCCTTCGAGATTTCTTAATTTGTTGCGCTCGATACTCACATCTTTTTACCTTCGGTTTTCAGATCACGTGTCACTTCAGTCACTTGCTAGAGCAGTTTGCTGAGCAAGAGAAGGAGCTGAAGACGTCGAGCGGTAGGGACCGGGCTGAGAGAGCTGAGGCTGTGAAGATGTACGAGGCTGGGCAACGTCTCTCGGAGTCCTGAGCTGCTTAGCTCGGCATTCTTGAGGCGGCTTTGGCCAAGGCGAACGAATGCATCACTGCGGAAGCAGAGAGGGCAGACAAAGAGAAGGCCGAAGCCAAGCAGGAGAGGGAGAGGACCTAAAGGACTCCGAGGAGATGCAAAGGGAGCGGGAGGCAACGGTGGCTGAGGCAGCAAGGGCGATCCAAGCCGAGGTGGAGGCCCATATGCTCACAAATATGGAGGAGTCTTACACTCGAGCACTCAATCACGTCACGGCTCGCATCCCCAACTTCGATAGCTCGGGGTATAACCTGTATGCCCCCATTGAAGGCGAGGAGGTGGTGGCCGTAGCAGGAGCCGAAGCCGAAGGAGAGGAAGAAGAAGACGAAGAGGATGTGGCGATGGTGGCAAATCCGAAGAGAGCACTCGTGACGGTACCGAGGGAGAGTGCAGAGCAGCCCCATGAGGTGGCTCCTTGATTTAGTTTCCTTGCTCGTTTTTGTTTTTGTTTTGTATCACCTTGTAGCTGACTGGCCACTGCTGTTTATACTCGCAAACTTTAATGAAATGAAAATTTTTGACTAAGTGTTAAACTTGTGTTGTACTTTGCATCCGAGCTGTCCCGTAGGAGCTTTGTTTAGACTTAGAATCTTCATGTTCTTGCCTTTTCAGATCGTCGAAGCATGTCAGATCATCGAAGTTTCTCAGATTGCCGAAGTATCACGCCTCTGATCTGGTTTAGGGGTCGCGGGGTTGGGTCTCTCTCGAACTCGATAGAGACTTTACAAAGCCGAGTCGGAGCTGAACCATCTTAGACTGACGTTGGCCCGTTGTGACTCCGAGCTGAAGTATCTAGAGGAGAAGGCTCGCGAAATGCCCCTTGAAGGGGAGGAGATGTGTCCCTCGATGGCCTTCAGCCAAGGCTTGAGACTCAAGTACCTTCGTCAGTCTCTGTTCGATGTCAGGGCTGAGGGGGAGGGATTAAAGAACGTCGTGCTTGAGAAGAGCCTGGAGGCGGCACACCTTCGGAGGGCTATCTCCGAGGCTTCTCGTGGGGGCAGCTCTAACCGAATGCCTCGTCTGAAGATCAGAGTGACGGACGACTCGCTGAAGGAACGGGTCGTGGAGCCAGAGGCAGAGAACCATCGGCTCGACGACTTTCCGACTGGAGTAACATCAGTAGCACTTCCTATCCCCGAGGTGAGTATGCACAAGGGAGGTCGTTCCATGAGTTGGCACTATGCTCGCCCCCCGTCTTGAGGCACCATGGGGACGCACAGAGTGGAGTGGCTGGCTCGTCGAGCGGAGAATCTGTTGGGGCGACACTTAGGCTCTTAGGTACCGAAGATGCAACTCAGCTCGCCGGTTTGGAGACCTCCGCGGAAGCAAGGCTACAGCAGCATGGCGCTCGCCGGCCTTGCGTATCACTTAATAGAAGTATCCCACTCCCTAGGAGGGGTTAGGGCTGATCTTTGTAATTTTGTAGTGTCTGTTTCACATGAGTCTTGTATGTCGATGTAAGGATGAGTTGTTGGTCTATAATTAGACTTGTACCTCAAACTTTAATAAAATAATACTCATTTCTTGAACTTGTGAGTGTGTTTTGCTAGTGTTTGCAAGTGTCAACAGTTGTGGGAACAATTTCGAATGGTGAGCAATTTTGTACTCGCTCGTTCGCAAGTAGCAAAAGCTGTGTCGAACCAAGTGTTGGACTCTGAACTTGTCATTTCTAGAATATCAACAGCCGTGGGAGCAATTCCGAATGGTGAACCGCTTCGTACTCGCTTATAAGCAAGTAGTTAAAGCGGAATCGAACCAAGTGTTAGACTCCGATCTTGTCGTTTTTAGAGTTTCAACAGTTGTGGGAGCAATTCCGAATGGTGAAGCGCTTCGTACTCGCTTATAAGAAAGTAGTTAAAGCGGAATCGAACCAAGTGTTTGTAACAACCCTGATTTTTAAGGATTTTGTCTTGTGAACAAACCGAGCACTACTAGTTATAACAATTGTATTATCTTGGTTTAAAGCAATTGTTTTTCACCAATAGCCTACTTTGTGCATGCGGATGTATGTATATGAGCGTGTGTGCATGTTGAGTCGGATTTTTGAGCTTGAATGAAACCGAACCAGAACCCTAACACTTGACCCGACCCAAAGTGGGTCAAGCCACATTGGCCGGCCACACCAAGGAGGGTAAAGAGAGAACTTTGATTAGGGTTAGGGTTTGTACAAGAAACATCATCATTGCTTTTTGTAAGAACTCCATCACATCACCTCCTTATTGCTCCAATCCCCTACTTGACCAGACCCCTCTTCTCTTCCCCATGTCAAAAATCCAGTCCCCTCCCTCTCTTGGTCACTCTTCTCATTTCATTAAAACCCCATTCATTTCCATTCTCTCCTACAACTCTTAGTTCCTCCTACAACTCCAAAACCCCATCCCTCCTACACTTAGGTACTGATTTGGAGAGAAGAATAAGAAAGGAAGCCAAGGAGAAGGAGAAATAGGAGATCAAGCAAAGAAGAAGAAGCAAGGATCAAGAAGAAGCAAGAAAGAGGTCCTCAAACAAGAACAACAACCAACAAGGTGGGTGTTTCCAATCTTTTGATATGTTGTTCTTGGATGTTTGTAATGTTGTTTGATGACTGAAAAAGTGACATGCATGCTATAGGAATGAACTTAGAACACATTTTGTGTTAAGTAGTCTAAACCAGAAAAATGCTGTTAAAAGATTGAATTTTTGGTGTTAGTCCGTAGCTCATTGCATGAACTATACTTGGTATTTTGATATGAAATTTTTAGAGGATGATCCTATAGGTGTCGTACACCTTCAGTAAATTTCTTGGATTTTTATGATTTTTCCTGCTATTTAAATAAATTACAAACATGCATACTGGTCAGAATAGAAAGAAGCAGTTTTTATAGTTACTGTTGTGGAAAGATTGACTTGGATCTCACTGCATGTTTATGGGATTGATCTAAAATTTTATTATGATGTTGCTGGATGTATCTAGAACCTATTTTTCAATTTTCATGAGATTTGGAACCATTTAGCTATGTCAATTAAATTATGCAAAATGAACTAGATATTTTAGTGTGCAGAACTACTGTTGATTCTGCCCTATTTTTGGATGATAATCAAAGAGGCATATTTGGAGAATTACTTGATGGAATCCGTTGATTTTTGAGTATGTTGTAACATCATGTGTCAGGAACTGGATTCTAAAATTTCATGATGATTTAACACTATTTACTATTTTAATCTGATTTTACCCCTAGACATGTGTTGATCTGACCTGTTGTTTTGGAAGACTGTACACTTGCTAAAGATGGACTCGTAAGAGTGTTTAGACGACCTCATCTTAAGATCCTTATAACTAGGGACTTGTAGTAGACACTTGGACCTTTCTAGAATGGTAAATAAATTCTGATTTGGATAAGTATTCGATTTTATATGATTTTTGTAAGTGAGGACAGAAACACAGTAAGACTTAGAGCTCACTGGTTTGCACCAAGTTCATAGAAACAGGTTTGAACTTGTATCTTACTAGCTTAGAGTTGTTGTTTGAGGTCAAGAAACATTTTATAAATGTAAGGATGAGTTAGGACTTAGGTGATCTAAGGTTCTTGCAAGGAATAGCTCTTTGGACATTGCTTATAAACCCCCAAATAGACAAGCGTAGTTCAACATTTTGTAGTGGAAATTGTATAGGATGCTGGGGTATAGTTGTAGACCACTTTGGGAAGATATTCATGCCCATTGTGTGTTTGTACTTGCTGTCTATCTTGAGTAGAAGCATTGGGAGTGCCTGACCATGATTCCTCAAAGGAACGAGACCGGGAGTGACTCCGTTTGGGCATAACCGCCAAGTGTGTGTTTACTGTTTAGGAACTTGAATTATCGTTTTTAGGACCCTTAGAACCCCTTTTTGAGTATTCGTGGGTTAGGATTTTACTCCTAGGGTAGTGTGTCTTGTTTGGATACATCGGTTAAGTTGAGACCTTGAGGTTGAGTTTTGTTGACCAAATCTAGATGAGTAGAATGTCACATCGAACGCGTCGGAGGAGATGACTCGTGCACTGACGTATTTGTCATAAATGGATGGATTCCGTGATTTGTGTTTGAAGTTACCACCTGTCAAGGACCGTGGAGCGTTAAGTTTTAGTAGAAAGCTATTTTGTTGGTCGGGCCGAGGTTGCGATCTAACTCCAAGCGTCGATGTAACTGCGGTAATCGGTGGGGGACGATTCGCCGTGGGTTCGTGCCAAGCATGGGCCGAACTAGAGGGCTAGTTAAGTCCTAGTGTGGAATGATTGAGGTCCATTATTGATAAAGGTAACAATTGAGGAGAGTCTACAAATGGAATTGAATTAGTCGATCATGGCAATCAAAGTGGTTTATTGAGTTAGGGATTTTGGGAATAGTGGATTTATTGCCTAACTAAGAGGATGGATGATATGAGGAAATGAAAGAAAAATCAGAGTTTGGCTAGAGGGGTAATTTGGGTAATCGGTACACAAACCAACAGTGAATTCTTAATCTTATTCCTTAGTCTTGGAGTTGGGTAGCTTGATAAATTTTGGTAGGATTAGATCGAGTCTGGGTTGAATGTACGGACAAGCACTAGCAAGGGTGTTCACCTGTCAGGGGGACGTTGTCTCAACTGCAAGTTCTGCTCTAGTGTAAGGACGAGTATAGCAGAGTTGGGAAAACATTATATCCGTTATGTCCTTTGTTGTCTGATGCGGGCATGAGGTTCTTAGAGGAAGTCCCCACAAGAGCGAGACTCTTTGGGAAAGATCCTAAGTCCTCCGGCGTGGGGGCCCTGGTGCCCGTATATCAGCTTTTGGTGAGGTTTGGAGAGACAACATATCGGTAAGCCGATGTGGAAAGACGGTCAATATATCGGGTAAGCCAATTTAATTACAATTGCGCAGGGTAAGCCTGCAACTAACCATGGTTTCAGTCACGCAGGGTAAGCCTGCATCTGACCAATCATACAGGGATAGGCCTGCGGGCTGGTGTCCCGGGCGTAGTGGGTAAAACTAATAGATCTGGACACCACTAGTGACTAGCAGGGTAAGCCTGCAGCCTCACCATTACTTGAATCAGAGACAGGATATAGCACAAGGTTAGGATGCATGACGAGGGATCGAGCCCTACAATCAGGAGATACGAACTCTTTGGAAAGTATGTAGTATGGGATGCATACGTTTTCATCGAAGTTGATTTTGGGGAAGTATGTAGTATGGGATGCATACGTTCCCAAATGAATTGCATTAGAGTAAGTGCATCATGTGTATTCATTGTTTTGTGCATTAGTTTAGGCTATGACATACACCGACACTTGTTTGACATCACCTTTTTCTTTACATCAAAAGTTATTTGTGTTTGTCGAGGTTGGAATCGTTATACTATAGCGTAGAGAGGATAGCCGGGTATAGCATTTCGTCAGTTGTAATCAACTGACATGCCCACAGTTATCAGTGCAGCACTGTCAAGTTGGGAGCACAGGAAAGCTCAAGTAGGGGAAAGCATCCAAGTGAAAGTTACTGTCCAAATTTTATTGTACATCCTCATTGTAACCACTTTTGTAACTATTGTAATAATTGGAGATTGTAATGACAACTTAATGTAATAAAAGTTTTTAATTTTCTATGACTTTTGTTGTGTTGTGGCTCATTTGAAGGAAGATCTTGGAAGAGTGTCACGAGTTCCTATGTTAAAAATTTGGGGCGATACAGTGTTGGACTCCAAGCTTGTCATTTTTATGGTGTTTCAACAGCTGTGGGAGCCATTCCAAATGGTGAACCGCTTCATACTCGCTTATAAGCAAGTAGTTAAAGCGGAATCGAACTAAGTGTTGGACTCCGAGCTTGTCGTTTTTAGAGAGTTTCGCCCACATCAAAGCAAACCAACTAGATTATTTTAGACAAAGAATTCTCAGGGAGTAACTTGCCTTTATTAAAGATGACTTAAGTGGCTGCTTCTGAGTTGCAAGCCACTCTTACATTTTGAAAAAAAAATAACAAGGTACATAAAAACACCAAATAGAAACTGCTCGACTCAGGAGTTGCTTAAAGTTGCTTGGAGCGGTGTTAAAACACCCTCTTGGTACTTCATCAAGTGGTCAGCATTCCAAGTCCTCGGCACTCTCCTGCCCCCCGGATCTTCGAGTTGATACGCGCCAGGTGGATAACTTTGGAAATCTTATACGGACCCTCCCAGTTGGGCGCTAGCTTGCCTTTCTTGCTTAGGAAAAAGATTGATAGCTTCCGGAGCACTAGATCTCCATCTTTAAGATTAGTGGGATGAACCTTCTTATTTTAAGACTGTGTTATCCTTTGTCGGTAGGTCTCTTGTCGGATGGAGGATCTTTCTCAGATCTCATCAATGAGATCCAAGTCATTGCGAAGCTGGTTCGCATTCTGCTCTTCATTGTAGGCAATCAAACGGGGCGAAAGAAGGTCTACCTCTAGGGGAATGATAGCTTCGGATCCATAAGTTAGATTGAAGGGGGACTCTCCCGACAGGGTCCTCTTTGTGGTGCGATAGCTCCACAGCACGTGGAGAAGCTGTTCGATCCATAATCCCTTGGCGGATTTATCGAGTCTCTTCTGTAAACCGGAGAGTACTTGTCGATTAGCGTTCTCTGCTTGGCCGTTGGATTGAGGGTAGGATATTGAGGAGAACTGCTGTTGGATGCCGAGGTCGGTGTAGAAGTTGCGAAGAGTCGCCCCTGCGAACTGAATTCCGTTGTCGGTTACTATGATACGGGGTACTCCAAACCTATAGACAATATTCTTCCAAAAGAACTTTTGGACCTTGTTCTCTGTGATCGTGGCGAGGGGCTCGGCCTCTATCCACTTGGAGAAATAATCTATTGCCACAACGAGGAACTTCAGTTGGCCTGGGACTGGGGGGAATGGTCCGAGCAAGTCCATCCCCCACATTGCGAAAGGGATCGAACTGGCTAAAGAGGAGAGTGGGGCTTGCAGCAAATGACGGACTCGAGAGAATTTTCGGTAGGGGTTGCATTGATGAACGTACTGTTCAGAGTCACTAAGAAGTGTGGGCCAGAAGTAGCCGTAATTTAAAATTTTACGTGCTAGTGATCTTACTCCCAAGTGCACGCCACACATCTCGTCATGTGCCTCCTTCAAGGCGTAGTGTGCTTCTTTGGGGGAGAGACATTTTAGGTAAGGTCTGCTGTCTATCTGAGTATAAGAACGTTTGTACATGACTCCTTCAATGAGTGTGTACCGCTCGGCTTTGGTCCTAATTCTTCTTGCCTCTCTGGGGTCAACTGGAAGAACTCTGTCTCTGAGGTATTCGAGTAGGGGTTTCATCCAGTTCTCCTCAAGTGTTAGGGGCAGGGCGTCCATTGGTTCCAGGCTGTCTTCCTCGATGTTGGGTCTCAGGAGGATCTCTATCAAGACGGTTCGCTCCAAACCTTGGAGGGAAGAGGAGGCGAGCTTTGAGAGGGCATCCGCTTGTGCATTTTCCTCTCGGAGGACTCGTGGGAGTTGAGCATCTTCAAATAAAGCCAGTAGCCCCTTGACCTTTGCCAAGTACTTGGCCATGCGCTTGTCTCTTGCTTCGTACTCCCTAGACACTTGGTTCACGACTAGCTATGAATCACTGAAGACCTTGATACGTTTGGCCCTTGCTTTGCGAGCCATACAGATCCTGCTATAAGGGCCTTGTATTCAGCCTCGTTGTTCGACGCGTGGAAGCTTATACGGAGGGAGTATTGCAAAACAAAATTGTCTGGACCGATCAAGATGACCCCAGCCCCGCTTTCGTCGGCGCACGAGCACCCGTCAACATAGACGGTCTAGAACAGGGGTTCCTCAGCCAACTCATAGGGGTCAGGAATTGTGCTCTCCATAATGAACTCCGCTAGGGCTTGTGCCCTGATAGCGGTTCAGGGTTGGTAGCTGATGTTGTGCTGGCTCAGCTCTATGGACCATTTCATTAGACATCCTGATGTCTTGGGCTTGTAGAGAACTTGCTTTAGCGGCTGGTCGGTGAGAACGACCACCGAGTGGGAATGAAAATAGGGGCAAAGTTTCCTTGCCGCCATGATCAACGCATATGCCATCTTTTCTACCTTCGGGCAGCGGAGTTCTGCGTCCCTAAGGACCTTACTCACGTAGTAGATGGGGCGTTGCATCTTATCCTCCTCTCTTACCAGGACGGCACTAAGGGTCTGCTATGAAGTTGTCAGGTATATGTAGAGGTTTTCGCCAGGCTTCGGCTTGCTCAAGAATGGGGGGTTTACCAGATAAGCCTTCAGTTGATCGAAAGACTCTTGCTGTTGTTGCCCCCACTCAAAGCCTTTCGCTCCTCTCAGGGCTTTGAAGAATAAGAGGCATTTCTCCCATGACTTGGAGAGAAAATGCCCTATAGCTGCGAGGCATCCCGTGAGCCTCTGCACTTCTTTAACATTGGAGGGAGGAGCCATATTGAGTATGACTTTGATCTTCTCAGGATTGGCTTCTATGCCCCTCTGGCTCACCATGAATCTGAGGAATTTTCTGGACGAGACGCCGAAGGTGCACTTGCTTGGATTCAATCTCATGTTGTGCCTTCTCAACACCTCGAAGGCTTCCTGGAGGTCAAGGACATGCTCCTGCCCGCTGATGCTTTTGACCAACATGTCGTCCACATAGACTTGCATGTCACGGCCTATCTGGTCTCGGAAGACCTTGTTAACAAGGCATTGGTACGTGGCTCTGGTGTTCTTCAGCCCGAAGGGCATTACCCGGTAGTAGTACAGGCCTTGGTCGGTCACGCATGAGGTCTTCGGAATGTCAAGAGGGAACATCCGGATCTGGTTATACCCCAAGAAGGCATCCATGAAGCTGAGGAGCTCGTGGCCGGAGGTCGCGTCGATTAGAGCATCGATGCTCGGAAGGGGGAATGGGTCCTTCGGACATGCTTTGTTGAGGTCAGTGAAGTCGATGCATATTCTCCAGCTCTCGTTGGCCTTTTTAATCATTACCACGTTGGATAGCCATTCGGGGTAATTCACCTCCTGGATGAACCAAGCGTTCAAGAGCTTCTCGACCTCTTTGATGGCTTATTGGCGCTCGGGAGAGAATTTACGTTGCTTCTGCTGGATAGGTTTAACTCCCGGAGCAACGCTGAGGTAATGCATCAGGAACTCTTCTGAGATTCCTGGCATATCAGCCGCGGTCCAGGAGAAAAGACCACGGTTCTCCCTTATACATTGGGAGATGTCTTCTTTGATTGAGGGGGAAAGGGCCTTGATGATCTGAAATTTCTTGGTGGCATCTCCTTCTGAGAAGGAAACTTCTTCCAGCTCGTCCACCGGCTCGAAGATGGTCTGGCTACTTCCTTGTGGGAATTCAAAGGCTTCAAGGGAGAGGACCGGCCCTCCCATCGAGGTAATGTAACATTTACGAGCCACCTCCTGGCTCCCTCTTACTTCTCCCACTCCTGCTGAGGTGGGGAACTTCATTTTCATATGATAGGCCGATGGTATGGCCTGGAGGGCGACCAAACCTGGTCGACCCAAGATGATGTTGTAGGCAGCTTTGACGTCTACCACCATGAAGTCCATTGGCTCAGTCCAGGTAATTGGGGTTTTGCTAGCGGTCACGTCAAGGGTTGTTACTCCCTCGATGTCACCGGCACCCCGGTGAATCCGTGAAGAGTGTAACCAGCTGGCTTGAGCCGATCTCTTGATAGCTGAAGGCCCTGGAACGCCGCCAAGAAGAGAATATTGACTAAACTGCTGTTGTCCACTAGGATCCGGCGTACGTCAAAATTGGTCATCCGAAGGTTTATAACAAGGGCATCACAATGGGGCGTCCGGACACCCTCCAAGTCCCTATAAGAAAATGTAACAGGAATCCCAAGGCCCTTGGGGGGAGGATGGCTCTGTACAGTGTTCACTTCTCGGACGAATGCTTTTCGGGAGGAGTTGGAATCTCCCCCCATTGGGCCTCCGTGTATGAGGTGCAGGACGGCCTCGACTTCGACATCCGAGGTCTCTGCATGTTGTTCGGCTTGTCTATTAGCCCCCCTGGGGGGCGGAGGATCATCTTCCGGGAACCCGACAGTCAGGGCCCGACAGTCGTCTGTGTCGTGGCCGTGGTCCCTGTAGAAGCAGCACCACTTATGCCGGTTTCTCTTCTTTCTGGGGGTATTCATCTTTGGAGGTGGCGGTAGAAGACCCTCCTTCCCAACTTCTATCAAGATGGCAGAGACACTCGCATTGAGTAGAGTAAACTTTTCGAAGCGGCAAAGAGGGCGACCTTGACCCCCGTTGTCTTTTTGGAGCTTCTTAGCTCCTTCATCTTCAGAAGTCTTCCTTTTGTTCCCGAAAGATGATCCTTCAAGAGTGGGGCGGTTGAGAGCCTCTTCAGCTCGGATGTACTTCTCACTCCTGAGAAGGAGTTCTGAAAAGCCTCGAGGAGGCTTCTTGGCTAGGGACGCCCTGAGATCGAGGTTAATGACATTGGACTGGAAAGCTATAACACCTCGAATTTGTAAAATACCGAAAATACCCCTTTTTATATTTTGTAGTGGTGAGAATTAATTTTAAGGTATATCTTATTTTATTTTATTTTTAAATATTGATATTGGGGTTGATATTTGAGTTGGACCAGTATTAATGATATATTGGAGTTATGAGTCGAGTTTTATATGAAGAAATATTGTTTACTTTATTTTCTACTTTTGGAAGATTATTATGAGACAATTTTATGTATTTTATATTGTTAGCATTTTTAAAGTGTAAGAGTTAGGGGTTTATTTGAAATATATTTGAAACTTGGGGGCTTATATGTAATTACTCCTTATTAAATATATATAAACTATATAACTTTTTCCAAAACCCCCTCCACCTATCCTTCCTCCTCTTTTTCTTTCCTTTCCCGTTTCTTACCCGACCGTAAAGAACCCACCTTCGACCGATTCTTCCCCACCCCAAATCCACTCCATTTCTTCATCGTTTCTAAATTAATTTGGGGGGATGACTAATTGAAGGGTTCTCTACATCGTGGCAGTGTCCGTTTTTCAAGAGGATTTCGGGAAGGTATGCCCTAATTTATTTTATTATATAAAATTGAGTGTGGTTAATTTCTATTGAGTAGGAATATCATGATAGGAAGATTAAGAGATGTTGGGAATGCTAGAGGCGAGAAATTAGCAGATCATTGGAGAGTTTACAAGTTGCAAATAAATTAGGGTTTTGGGTTTGTAAAAGAGAATTATATACGTGAGAATTATCTTCTTCATAATAGTAGAATTTTAGTTGAACTATTAGAATAAGTTGGGGTGATTTTAGTAATTGTTTAGGGATAAACATCCCGTAGGAATTTAAATATTACGTGCAACGCACGTGTGCATCCCAGACGTTCAATAAAACGCCTGAGTGATATAAGAATTAGTGTTGTTATTTTCTGTGGTTGATTTGGATGTTTTGAGCCTTAATTGCTTTGAAACTTGATAATATGAGATGTTAACGGCTTCGGGTGCGGGATGGAGAAGTGATGCTTCGAGTCTTTCCGGGCTGTTAGGTGAGTATGAATGTATTTACGTATCAGTTGTTTTAGAAAAATTTTAGTATAATCAGAATGATTGGTATGAATCACGGAATAAGGTGTATGTATATATGGGAATTAGTGCTCGGTGTTGGTGTGCAATATGACGATTAAATACTCATGTCTCTTATGTATTGATACAAATTTATAGATGATGGATTAGTTATATATGGGGATGTGTTATATTTATATAAGGATGTCAGTATATATATATATATATATATATATATATATATATATATGATGTTGGGATGGGTTGAGCTACTAGACGTATGCAAACATGTGATAATGAGATAATAAATAGTATGGTAGACTCATGATGTGTGAGGTAATGATAAAATAAATAATACAGTACAGTGGTGATGTGCAATAATATGGTGTGATGATTTTATATGTTAATTACAGTGATATTTCTTATATGTGATGCATTGAAAGGGTAAGTGAGATAGTGATCATTGTTTATGTGTTAATAAGTTCTAATAAGAGATGCTATGGTGATAAAAGGAGACGAAAATATGAAAAGAAAATGTTAATAGCAATAATTGTAGTTGATTAGAGTTGATACCCCAGGATAGACCTGGGGGAGCAGATACCTTTAGATAGACCGGAGAGAGAGCAAATACCTCAGGGTAGACCTGAGAGAGAGTTGATACCCCAGGATAGACCTGGGAGAGCAGATACCTCCGAATATACCAGAGAGAGAGCAGATACCTCAGGATAGACCTGAGAGAGAGTTGATACCCCAGGACAGACCTGGGAGAGCAGATACCTCCGGATAGACCGGAGAGAAGTTGATACCTCAGGATAGACCTGAGAGAGAGTTGATACCCCAGGATAGACCTGGGAGAGCAGATACATCCGGATAGACCGGAGAGAGAGCAGATACCTCAGGGTAGACCTAAAAGAGAGTTGATACCCCAGGATAGATCTGGGAGAGCCGATACCTCTGGATAGACCGGAGAGAGAGCAGATACCTCAGGGTAGACCTGAGAGAGAGTTGATACCCCAGGATAGACCTGGGAGAGCAGATACCTCCGGATAGATCGGAGAGAGAGCAGATACCTCAGGGTAGACCTAAGAGAGAGTTGATACCCCAGGATAGACCTAAGAGAGCAGATACCTCCGGATAGACCGAAGAGAGAGCAGATACCTCCGGATAGACCAGAGAGAGAGTTGAGACCTCAAGATAGACCTGAGAGAGAGTTGATACCGCAGGATAGACCTGAGAGAGAAGATACCTCCGGATAGACCGAAGAGAGAGCAGATACCTTAGGGTAGACCTGAGAGAGAGTTGATACCCCAGGATAGACCTGGGAGAGCAGATACCTCCGGATAGACCGGAAAGAGAGCAGATACCTCAGGGTAGACCTGAGAGAGAGTTGATAGCTCAGGATAGACCTAGGAGAGCAGATACCTCCGAATAGACCGAAGAGATAGAGCAGATACCTCAGGGTAGACCTGAAAGAGAGTTGATACCCCAGAATAGACCTGGAAGAGAAGATACCTCTGGATAGACTGGAGAGAGAGCAGATACCTCCCGTTAGACCGGAGAGAGAGTTGATACCTCAGGGTAGACCTGAGAGAGAAAGTTGTTAATCCAAGATAGATTTGGGATACTGTGGCTCACTGGTCGACTAATTAATCAAATAAACATGATGTGAAATGTGAATGAGAAAGAAGAAAATACTTGGTGTACAATGAAATGAAAAAGTAAGGGAGTATGTGCTAATATGAATAGCATGAAGTAATGATACTATGAGAATGGTTATTAAAGTAAAATACGATATGGTATGAAATGATACACCTTGGAATTGTGTCGAGGAACTACCTGCCCGCTATTTCCGTGGAAATGGTGGGAACTATCTGCCTTGGCATAATTCGCAAGGTGAGTTGGTGAGTAGTTAATTAAATATCGGTAGTGTATAATGGAAATGAAGAATGAAGTAAAGTGTAAGATGAAAAGTAATTGAAGTAAATTAATAACCAAGCTATCAGCTTGGGATGTGATGTGATATTACCCAAGTTCTACTTGGGGTGTGGTGATTATTACCCAAGTTATTGACTTTGGGGTGTGATATATTATTGCCCAAACTATGTTTGGAATATGGAATATAAATTGATGAGAATGAAAGTGAAGTTAATGGTAACTTGAGATATAAATGAAAATGATAGTATGTTAAATTATCAATACGATTGAGTAGTAACTAAAGTGGTATAACGGGATGAGAATGAGTTATAAAATATGCTTTTAATGCAATAAGAATGAGCATTCAAATCAATGATATGATAATGATGTGATGAAATGCAAGTAAATTGCAATGTATAATGAGATGTTATATTTTGTGTTATAAGACATGAATTAATGTGTTTATGATGCGATACGTGATGTAATACAATAAACAAATACCCGTAACATGAGAGCGGTCATAGAAATGGTTATTAAAGAAAAATATGTTAAGGTATTAATTTGTGTACCTTGGAAGTGTGTCAAGGAACGACTCGCCTGCTATTTTCGTGGCAATGGTGGGAACTACCTACCTTGGCACGACTTTCAGGATGAATGGGTGAGTTGTTAATATGATGCCGGTATTGTGGGTTGGAAATAAAAAGTGAAGTAAATTGAAATGTGTTATAAGGGAAAATGAAGGTAAGTTAAACAATGATGAGTTTGATGATGAGTATGATGATGTATTGAGAGTGTAAAGAAGATGGTTGTAATGTATGATGAGAGTAAAAGTAATGTATTGCGAGACGTGATGATATGTGTTATAAGAAATGAATGAATGCGGTGTTATGTAATATGAGAATGAGAAAGAAAATGTTTATGAATGAAGATGAGTATGAAAGAATATGAGTCATGAGTTCGTAGATGCAAATGAATGGTAAATGAAGTGCGTGGCTAAATAAGTATGAAGAAAAGTGACAGTGACCTTATGTGATTATTTATGAAAATAAAGAAATGATGAGGTGGTGGTAATTGTGAAAAGATGAGTATTTGTGTTGGAGATTTCAAAATGAAAAGTAATGGAATGTGAATTAATATACGGCTTTGTAATTGAGTGTGAATTGAAGGAGTTGTATAGATATACATATTAATATGATGCATTTAGTGAAGGGTGTGAAGTTATGGATATATATGTGGATGGATGCAGATTTGCCAAGTACTTGATATAAAGTCGTATTCTTGATGCTTTTATGTTCAGATCCAGGTTGAATCTTCTTACCTTGATATTTGTAAGTTTAATTTATTTTCCTTATATAGTTGGGTTTATTTATTAGACTAGTGAATTGTACTCACACTAGAAATGGCTAACCCCTTAGTGTTTGGGAGGTTAGGAAGTCCCTGGACTACCCTAGATCCCCTACTGTTACAGGGCCTCAGCAGTGCAGAGGTGAGGTGTAGATTCTGTAGAGTGGAGCTTTTATTTTAAAATTTTTATTTAAGTTTAATTATGTGAGTAGTGAAATTTATGATTTAAATTGTATTTTAGATGTATAAGTATGTGGATGATGATGATGAGTATAGTACAGAGTGGTATGGTATGTTTGTGACCCGTACCCATCTCATTGTGGAGTACCGGGCCTTGTGGTATGTTTTACAAAGATTTTTCTAAAAATTTTACCTTGTTTTCAAAGGAATTTATGGTTTTTAATTGATAATTGATATTCTATTATGAGTTTGGCCCCCAGAGCATGATATTTATATTGCCTATGTGATTTTGCTCATTTTGGCTTGGGGAGCCCATGATATTATTGCTTGTGATGTGAGCTGCGGAATTTAGAGCAGAATTCTGTAAGCTTTTTGCGTTTCGGGGCAGAAATTTCAGGGAAAACTCTGCCAAAATTTTCTTGTAAATATAACTATCCTAGTTTATGTTTAAAGTGATATAGAAATTGAAAGAATTGAATTTGGTGTAAAAAAAAATTGGGGCGTTACAAAAGCAGTTGATGCCACGGACTGGTCCAGAGAGGTGATAGATCTGGCCTCTGCGGTGAACCGCTTGATGTAGTCCCCCAACTGTTCGGCCTTCCTTTGCTGAGGAAGAGCAAAGAAGTGCTTGTCTTTTCGGAGTGGCGGCTACTCACGAAGTGGGCAAGGAAGAGACCTTCGAACTAGTCGAAGGAGAAAATGGAGGCCGGAGCAAGTCTGGAATAGCACTCCCGAGCGGGCCCCTTGAGCGTGGCTGGGAATGTTTTGCAGAGAAGGGCATCAGAGGCATGATGGATCATCATGATAGTTTTGAAACTCTCAATGTGATCAGCGGGGTCCGACTCCCCGGTATAAGACTCAAAATGCGAAGGCTTGAAGTTCTCTGGGACGGGGGCCTCCATGATTGTACTGGAGAACGAGGGTTTGCTTGGGCGGAGGTTCTTCTCCCATTGTTCCTCATCTCTATCGAGTTGGCCGAGACGCCTCTCCATCTCGTAGAGACGGCGGTAGATCGAGTCCTCCCTTCAGTCATGCCTCGGTGAGCCCCGAGACTCGTCTTCATGTTGAAGAGGGTTGGGGCTGCGGCGGCGATATCTTGAAGTAGGTCGTGGATTGGGGGTGCGACGACGATGGCTCAGAGCCGACCGAGGATTGGGAGAGCGATGGCGATGGCTCAGAGCTGGCCGAGGACTGCACAAAGAAAGACCCTCCTCAATAACGAAAATGCGTGGCGATGGTTGGGAGCCGGCCGAGGGCTGGGAGAGCGGTGGTGATGGTTGGGAGCCGGCTGAGGACTGGGAGCCCATTGTTCGTTGTTAGGGGTGACATTGAGTGCCCGTAGGAATGCCTCCTGGAACTATTGGAACTCCGCCCTCGTGACGGAGGCCTCCTGCTCCCAATGGGCTTGAGGGGCAGGACGACCGGCCAGAGAGCGGCTTTTTCTCTGGTGATGCTGGGGCGACTCTTTCCGCCTCCTGGGAGAGTTGGACCCTCTGCGGTCTGTCCTGCGGAGTGATCGGTCCCTCTAATGCTCCCAGCGAGGGTTCCCATCACGGGTCCGCCTCTTGTCCAAGCGGATCTGAAGATCTGTCTCGTTCTGCCGGTTGTTGAGAACATCCCGTAGATCTTTCGATGTTGGAGGGCTATGGGAGGCCATGGAGTCGGAGGAAGGGTTGTGTATGGAGACATGAACCAGATGAAGGGGTTGCTTTTGGCGACTTCGACGAGAGGGTTCTCCAGCAGCCCCTTGAGGCCCTTGAGGTTGCTGAACAGGTTGAGGGATCGGTTGTTCGAGCTGCTGGGTCGGCAACTGGACCGGTTGGACGGGCGGAGGGAGACCCTCTGGAGGCAGAGGAGGGATGGAAGTTGTTCTACGGTTGGAGACCGCGAACTTCCCTTTGTTCGAAGGCATAGCTAGGAGCTGCTTTTGCTGCTGGAGTAGGGTCGGATTGACAGACGGCGCCAATCTGTTGCCGCTGAGTTCGGTGTGGAGGCTAACAGATGAATTTGTGGGTTCGTGAGGAATCGAATGAGTCAAACTTCAACACTTCCACCACAGTTTGACTGGCTCCTTGCTGCTGCCGTCGACCCGCACAAAGTTCGAAACACCGGGGTTGATCTCAGCGACGAACCCTCCGACGCTCTTGTCAGTACTCAGAAATGAATATGAAAAAGCTTTAGGTTGGCAAAGAGTGATCACCTTATAAAGGTAGGAGGAGGGAGGTATTTATAGTCGCCATGGAGATCTGTTTTGAGATAAGAACAAATCTTTACTCCCCGGTGTGGATGGACAGAAGTGTAACGCCCCGATTTCTGGTAACTGGAAAACCGTGACATAAGCCAGAATCTTTTCTTCAATTAGTCACAATACGCAGAAAAAATAGAAAAATTTAAAATTTTTTATTCAAGACAAATGTATTACAAATCCGAATGTTACAAAATTGCAATACATTACAACAGTGTTACAATAATACCTTTACAATTCCAAGTGTTACAACTCTCAACATATTACATCAGAGGACAATGAATAAAGAACAACACTTGGTATTTCACTTGGATGCTTTCCAACAAATAAATAGATTACAAAATTGTTACAATGGAACAATAGTAAACAACATATAATGCAGCGGAAATGAAAACAACTCCTGCTTCTCTCGCCTTGTGTCCTCCTGAATCCTGTACCTGTACTTCTGCAATCCGGTACCTATTGAAATGGGGATGTCAGTATATATACTAACATTTTTAAGGCTGATGACTAGCAGCGATTCTCCACTTAAGCAAACAGATTAATGAAAAGAGAAACGTGTATATATAATTGATGTGTCAGTGTACGCTATGCCTTAGACTTTAATACCCGATTAACTAATGCGATGATGTTCTTATTCTAATGCAAGCAAGTCTCCGGAACAGTATGCAGCCCATACTACATAAGCCCCATCTCAAGCCGTTTCTTCATATATATAAGGATTTGAACTCGCGCTATAAATTCTACTATTGTACTCAACTTGTTTCTGAAGATACGATGTGACTGATGAGGTTGCAGGTACGGTTTATTTTCGTTACTGTAGTCATATAGTGGTGTCCAGATTTGCCACTATTGCCCGACCTCACTCAAATATCTTTGACGAATTCTTGGAGTCTCGCAAGCGCAGGTTAGCTCGAAGCATCCCCTGTGGCACCTTTGGGGTCTCGCAAGCGCAGGACTGCACGTAGCATCCTGTGGCACCCCTAGATATAAGACAAGACGGAGTTCCGGGGGTCAATCCTCCTAGCTCCGACAAGATTGCTCCCGCCTTATCAAGGTACTTCAGAAATTAACAGACGAGATACAGATCCCGTGCTTCCAACTCGTGAGAAGGCACAGACCGTATCCCTTTGAGAAGAAGGGTACAACCCAGTAACACCGTCTAGTGCCGCCCTATAGGACAGGTCGGATCATAAGGTATCACCCTTAACACCAACTCTTTCCCTTCGGCAAAAAATATAATAAGTAGAGGTTAAGTAGTAATAACCATAAGTTACTACCCTAACGATGTCACTAAACCCAAACAGTCTCACGGGGTTTTCAATAACTTTCTTATGATTATCCCGATTTAACTCATGGCCTATCGATCTAAGACACCGGTGATGGAAATCTCTCTTCTACTTATCATTACCCCTAACTCGGATCTCGTCAACATTCTCGGCTCACAATCAACCCACATCAGTTAAGATCCGTCGGTGCTCGAGGTGTGATTTATCCACAGTTCCCAAGGTGGTAAGATGCGATTCTTGATAGTCGATGGCCCCTACGGTAACTTGAGACCCTATCACTACCCCTAACTCGGATCTCGTCAACACTCTCGGCCCGCGATCAACCCATATCAGTTAAGATCCGTCGGTGCTCGAGGTGTGATTTATCCACAGTTTCCAAGGTGGTAAGATGCGAGTCTTGATGTTCGATAACCCCTAGGCTAGCTTTTATCTAGCTAACAATACTAGTGACTTTTCCAATCATTATTTACCCATATATTGAATATGAAGCATGTTCACATTATATGGTCCAATTTCAATTACAACCGCATACAACTAGAACTCATCGGTTCTTTTTCCCAAATTTGCACTAGGACAACATGCAACTAGGTTCATGAGTTCTTTCCCAAGGTTGAACTAGAATCACATAGAACCTAAATGCATGGATTCCTCGCCAATTCGAGCTAGAACTATCATGGAGCTAGTTTCATGGGTTTCTCCTTAAAAATCGAACTAGAACAAATGTGGAACATGGGTTCATTTCAATAGTTCCATTGGATTAGCATGTAAGCTAAACTCATGAGTTCCACTATAACATACAACTTAAACACGCATGGATTCTTTTGAATGTAAAACAACCATTCAAACTCACCGATGGGTTCTTTTAAATCTAGAACAACTACACATCTCAAATATGGGTTCTTTACTAGAAATACTACAATAACACAAGTATGCGCTCTTTACTTAGAACAACTACAATAACTTAAGCATGGTATCTTTCTACAACTCAAGCATGAATACAATTCAAGTATGGGTTTCCTTCTACCACAACTCAAGCATGGTATCTTTCTATAACTCAAGCATGAATACAATTTAAGCGTGAGTTTCCTTCTACAACAACTCGAGCATGGTATCTTTCTGTAACTCAAGCATGGTATACTTACTATAATCAACTCAAGCATGAGTTTCTCACTATAATCAACCTACAACAACTTAAGCATGGTATCTTTCTATAACTCAAGCATGAATACAATTTAAGCATGGGTTTCCTTCTACAACAACTCAAGTATGATATCTTTCTATAATCAACCTACAACAACTCAAGCATGGTATACTTACTGTAATCAATTCAAGCATGGGTTTCTCACTATAATCAACCTACAACAACCCAAGCATGGTATACAACTTAAGTATGAGTTTCCTTCTACAACAACTCAAGTATGGTATACAACTTAATATGGGTTTCTTCTACAACAACTCAAGCATGGTATCTACTTAACATGGGTTTTTTTGCTACATCAACCTATAACAACTCAAGCATGATGGGTTCTTTTACTAGAACTACAAATCTCAAGCATGATGAGTTCTTTGGCACATACAACTTTAGCATGATACATGAATTCTTTTTTAAACTAGAACAAGTACGAATGGGTTCCTAGGTTTCACAAGCATGAATAGGTTCATAAGCATGAATGGGTTCATGGGTTCCACAAGCATGAATAGGTTCTCTTTTTGACATAGAACACAAAACTCAAGCATGGTAGGTTCTTTACTAAGAACAACTAAATATCACAAGCATGAATGGGCTCATGGTTCATAAGCATGAAAATGGGTTCATGGTTCACAAGCATGAATAGGTTCTTTTTAATCTAGAATTACTACACAACTCAAGCATGGGTTCTCTAGCAACCTAAAATAGTTTAGGACATGGTACTACAACATTCATCTCAAGCATGGGTTTTCTAGCAACCTAGATTAGTTTAGAATATGCTACAAAAGATTAATATAAATTATTACAAAGACTACTTCTTTAGAAAATTACAAGTCCTATATATTACAAAAATTACATTTATTTAGTCTATAAATTACTACATACTACAACCCACTTTTCTTCAATCCTACAAGTTCCTACATACAATAAGAGCAACTTTTTGTGAACTAGGGTTAGCAAAGAATGATTTCTTAACAAGGTAGGGAGCAACATACAACAAAAATTTATCATTAAAATGGATAGATGAGTTCTACAACCCTAGAATGGGTAAGTAAACATTCTCACCTTACTAATCTATATACTAGTCTTTATATGCACGGAGTTATAGTCCAAATCATAGTTTTGAGTTCAACAAAACAACCACCACAACAACAATAAACATACAAGGTTAAAGATTTAACCTTTATGTGTTTTATTTAGGTTCCACCATCCATCTTTTTCATGGGATCCTTTTGATCCATACAACCACCTTATGCTTAATACTTAGTCCAAGTAATTTTTAGAACACACATACAACAAAAGTGGACAAGAATCCACACAAATAAAAAGAGAGAACTTCATCTTGATTTCCCACCGTTCTTATGCACAAATCTTAGTCCAATTAGTTCAAAATAATTATCATAACAAGAATAACCATAGCAAGGTTCAATACTCTATCTTTATGTGATTTTGTTGAGTTCTACAGATCCATCTTTTTCATGGGATCATTTTGATCCCTACAAACACGTTATGCTTAGGAATTAGTCCAAGTTATTTAGGAACATATACATACAACAACACATCATAAAGATGAATTCTTTTTTAACCTACAACCACTTATATGCTTAGAAAATAGTCCAAGTTGTTATAGAACATACACATACAACATCTACCATCATAAAGATGGGTTCTTTTTATCCTACAATAAACAACCATCAAAGATGGGTTCTTTACTCACATAGAACCAATAATAACCCTAAAGATGGGTTCTTTTCTACATAAGAAAAATAAAAGAGAACAAACAAGCTAAAATTTTAGAAGTAGAGAATCCCTACCTTTTGAATCTATGTAAGAAGGACTAGCTAGCTTTCCTTCTCCTTCCTCCTAGCTTCTACTACACTTGTATGAAGAACACTTATGAAAAACCCCAAATGAAGAACACTTAGGGTTTCCTTCTCTTTCTTTTCCTCTCTCCTTTTTTTTTTCTTGTAAATGAGGCAAAGAGTGAAGGGGAGGGGTTTTTATAGGACAAAAGAGAGGGTGGAGAGTGCATAATACACCTACACAATTGCACAAACCCTCTTTGGGGTCATTTTGGACGGCCAAAACAAGGTGAGGTGGAGGGAGTGAGGTGAAGGGGTGAGGTGGAGGAGAGGGTTCTAGTAGAAGACACATATTAAACCCTTATGTATCCCTAATAAATCCTAACCCTAGGTTTAAGCCTCCAAATAAATCCTAGCCATCCAAATTTGATTAATCATGACAAAAATAAGATATTTTTGTCCAAAACACATACAACATGATTTTTACAAATGTACAAAATCGGTACAATACGCTTACGTATGTATATATCTATATACCGATAATTTCCGATTGTAAAACAGCTCAATTCGTACAAAAATAAATTAATTACGAAAATAGTAATAAAATAAATTTTATTATCCGCTCAGAAGATTCCAGTACCAATTTGATACAATACAAATGTATACAGACTGGTATATATATACATATAATGTTTATTAACAAAATTGGGTGATATCCATCAAAAATATTTCAATTATAGAAATAAAAATAAAATAATAATTTTAAATACCTGCCTGGAATTTTCCGGACATTTTCTGAAAAATGCATTTTTCAGGATTTTGCACAAGTGCACAAAACTGATACAATGCCTGTATATATTTACTAGTATATATGTCCAGGTAACTTTTTATGAATGAAACCAAGAAATTCCCATTTAAAAATATTTTAATTTAAAAATAATAATTTATATAATATAATATCCGTCCGAGATATTACAAGAAGTGGTTAGAACCACCTCCTAGGGATAAAGACGAATCAGGATTTCTCCATATCCTTATGAACTGGCTCGTGACGAGTTGGGACCCGTATCCAGTCGAACGGATCCGTTCATACGTTATTGGGCCCTGGAGAAGAGACCCGGTTCCCATTTCGGACCCGTTTGTAGGTAAAATTACTGTTTTGCCCCTGTAAGCTTTAAGATTCGTGCCCGATTTGAACGGTCCTGATTTAATTCCATTTTTAGCCATATCAAAGATCCTATATTAATGTAGTTTTAGTTTTCCGTATGAAAAAAATGTAGTGTTTATAGTTGAATGTGCCAGTTAATTACTTGAGAGAATATTGCCTAGTTAATAGGCATAGTCGCACAGGTTCTTCACAGATCCTCTCCAAGGACAGACATTAAGGTAAGAAGTATCCTTTTCTGACCTTTCTCTAAGATTTTAATGTACAAGGCCTTTAACTTACAAGTATTTTGAAAGGTTACATAGAGGTTGCAAAACTTTAGAGCTATCCTCTAAAGGTTATTAATTAGCTCAAGAACTTAAGCTACTTACATCAATGGGTTGATTTGATTCTCAATCCAACTTTACTCCTGTCTCGATCCATTGTTAGGGAGAAGAATGCTATCAACTCATCTTGGTCCTCAATCAATACTAATAGGGGCTCTCATCTCTTAGAATCCTTATCAAACACCTCTTTTGAGCATCTATTGTAGGGGATAACCATCCCCTCTTTATCAAACTCCAACGTATTCGTGGAAGGTGTTCTGATAAGGCATCTTCTGGACACTTCTACGCTTCAGCTGGTATTTCTTTTGCAGAGCCCAACTGCCCCTTGTGGACTCTAAAAACACTTCAGACTCAGGTAGTTGTTTGGTAGACTTGATTAGAAGTGTTTTGGCCAAAAGCACTTTTCCTAAACTATAGTTTTTGCCTTTCTCCCAACCACCACTACAAACACCAAGCCCATCTCCGGCATTTTTTTGGCGAATTCTCGGCGTTTTTAAACGACGGGGTTTACCCCCTTGGCGCTTTGAAAAGCGCTGCCGCAAGCACCGAGTTTGCGCCTACCGGGGAAGAACATGGGCTTCCCCGGCGTTTGAAAACGCTGGGGAATTGCCAGAGCTATCCCGGCATTTGGGAAACGCCGTGATAGACTAGTTTTATTTTAAAAATATTTTCCCCTTAAAAAATTTTCCTCGCGTTTTAAGGGATATGTATTTACATCGTTTTTTTTATTAATTTTTTTATTTTTTTTATTTTTCATAACCGAATCATTGGGTGGTGGTGGTGGTTGTGGTTGTTTTTAATTTGATCAAATCAAAATACCTATAATTCAAATCACAATCATTTTCAGAAATTCATTATAATAATCTTTCACAAATCTATGAATCAAACATAATAAACAATATAAAAGTAATTTATTAAACAAATTTATTCCAATAATCACGAATAATAATTATACAACGCAGTCCAAATCATCCAGTAATTTAATTTAATTGATTTCAATAATTACATATATGTCCAAGTGCTTAAGAGCACAAAATCACAAAAACTTTAGTGCGTAATCCAACTTCTTTCTAACCTCTTCTCCGTTTTCTTCAACAACTTGTAAACATTTCATTAATTTTTTATAATTAGAATTTCATTAATAAATAAAAGGAAGTTAGAACCAGAAGCACAAGGGAGGTTAACACTAACAATGGGAAAAGACTAACAATTCATATAAACGTTGTTTCTCGTGAATCTTTTTCAACAATGGAAAAGTCTCCATATGAAGAGCCGCTTTCACACAACAAAATTGGTGGCAACAAAAATGTAAACTAAGTTCTTCTGTACTAGTTGCCTAACATTTTATGGTCAAGATAACAACATTAATTTGCAATAATATCCCCTTTCATAAATAATCCTTAAATAGCAATCTAGGCCTAAATAATCATCAATATATTACACTTTTTGGCAGTGCTTTAGATCTGAAAAACGAGCCAACTATTTAATTAACTAAAAAGGCCATATGTATTTCAGTCAGGTAAAAATCAGAATACGCCATAAATTTTCTTCGCATATGTTCATATAGGTCAGGCGAATGATATTGCACAAATGGGATTCTAGCGTTTATATATCATAAATAACTAAATCAACAGAGAAACTAAAATGAAATGAAGGTGTACATTGTATATAGACATGAAAAAAAACTCACCACCTGTCTGAATGCAAGACATACATCCCTTGCCATTTGCTTCTCGGCAGGAGTCAATAATACAGAATATCTAACCTATCTACAAATATCAAATTTTACTAATGGTTTAAGAAACAATATAGAATAAAGATATCGAATGTTTTACCATATCATAAACCATAAAACATTAAACTATTTCCAGGCAAAATTAGCAAGGAAAACATCACACAGTTACACAGTACACCATACACAGTTACACCAACCCATACATACTCATATTTCTCCAAAATTTAGATGTGTTTAGAAATTTAGATGTGTTTAGTATGTATACAATACATCACACCTCACACAATGTCAGACACAAAGATTGCTTGCAAATATTAAAACATAGCAATAAAGCAACTAAACACTAGTATATATTCAAGAGAGAACAAAGCACATTGAACTGGATTATCATTGGGTTTGATAGTAGATGGTCTGTACAGCAGATGAGCCTCTAGTTATCAAAATTAAGTACAAAACATCTAGCAAACAACTCATTGATCTATTTATGAAGCCTTGAGAAGTAATGATTTCACAATCCATTTCTAAGAGATTTCAAATGCTAAAATTTTAGTGTGGATACGGAATTACTGTAGGTTTTGGTGTTGATATGGGAAATAAATATAAATAAATTGAATGAAACATTATCAGAATAAGCTAAGGCCCTCATCAAGTATCACAACTTTACATTCTGTTAAAATGAGAACTATTTTCATATGCTCGACTAGATCAAATCAAATGGGGTTTTGAGTTTAGCTAAATATTTTGAGTTTAGCAGATTGCAAATAAATGGAACTTACTTTTTTAAAAGCCAGAATTAGCAACATGTTACACCAAGGCAAATTGATTAGTTCGATAAGGGTAATTATAGGCAAAGGAATATATTACATCAATGCAAATTTATTAGTTTGATAAGGCTAGTTATAAGTGAAAATTTTGAAGCCTTTTCATTATTGTAACATTACTTCTAAACAATCTATCTTAACACTTGAAAGTTCAAAAGAATTCAAACTTCCAAATGCAATTATTATATACATGTAAGAACAACATACCTCATGATCTGAATCACCATTTCCGAGCTGAAGACCCTCTCCATCTACTTGCATATTTTTTAAAGCTTCCACAAGATTTACATTTGATTTTTCTACATAGCTCAAATATTCCTCGGCAAGAGAATAATTACTCCTGGTTCACAAAATGAATTTAATACAAAATTCAAAATTTCATATAATTTCAGAGAGAAAAATTATAACAAATGACTTTCAAGTTTCCAAAGAAATAGAAAATATATTAGACCTATAAGAAAACTAACTTATGACGATCACTTAAACACAGATCTTAAGTAACATAATCCAAGACCTAACTTCATAGAACAGCAAAAGAAAACTGTGAATGTTGATTTTCAAACCAATCACAAAATCTAGCCAAATGGGTGTAAATGCTAATCAGCTCATTATACTGAATCAACGCGATTTTTAGGCAAGCTATGACAGCCACAATCCAGGTTGCATGAAGAATGGCAAACGACAAACATAAATATATATCTAAACTCATAAAGATTAAAAGTCTAGAGACACATCAAAATACGATATTTAGGCAGAAAATCAATATAACAAACACCTGTTATCACCAAGATTGGACTCTACAGCAAGAGCAACCTGCCAGTCCTCAAACAAGTTAGGATACTCTTAGGGGTCTGCCAAATGAAGTTCACTTCTACATTTCCACTACGGAAAGAAATGTTCTAGTGGAAGACATAGAACATATTATGAAAATTTTGCCTTTCAATGCTTCATCTCCTTCACCTCCTTCCAAAATCCAATTTCTTTTTCAATTTCGATTCATACATCGACAAACCAAACCAAATCAAATCAAATAAACAAAAATCAGTGGCGAAATGCTCACCAAAAAAGACCAAAGAAGAGGTCTTGGAAGCGGAGGCAAGGACTTAACGGCCCGAGCAGCTGATCGGTAGATCCGAGAGCTCATCATCATCATCATCTTCTTCTTCTACAACGAGAGGTTTGAGGTTTACGGCGATGACGGGGGTAACAGTGGTGCGAACAGCGGGGATGGCGACGGCGGAGGCGAATGGCAGCGGCGACGGGGCTAACAGTGAGCGGCAAAAGAGAGAGGGAAAGTGAAATAATTTGGGAATGGGGAATTAGAGTTGGGGAATGGGGATTTTTATTTTCGTTTTTATACAAGGTACCCTGGCGTTCGAAAATGTCGGGGTATCTTGAACCCGCTGGCGTTTTTCAAAAACTCCAGGGGATACTCCAGCGAAACTACCAAACTTCGGGGTTATTTCGCCAGGTTATCTCCCTTCTTTTGTAGTGCACACCTCGAAAGGTACATTTAGCTATTTGAAGAAGTGCTTTTACTCAGAATTTTTTTGAAGTTAAGCATATTTTCACCCCTCAAAAGGTACATTTAGCTATTTGAAGAAGTGCTTTTACTCAGAAATTTTTTTGAAGTTAAGCATATTTTCACACCTCAAAAGGTACATTTAGCTATTTGAAGAAGTGCTTTTACTCAGAAATTTTTTGAAGTTAAGCATATTTTTCTCCCCAGCACTTATATTAATAGCATTTTTAAGCAAAAACACTCTTGTTGACAAAAATACTAATTACTAGTATTTACAAAGGCAGTAGACAACATCTTTCAGTGCTCAATTATCATATAGTAATCTTGGCTTAAAGAGAGCTACATCGTGCATGTAAATACACCAGTACTACACTAAAACTACTTCTACCTTCCTTCTTGATTCATAAGCAAGCTCTCCTCCTACAATTCACATTCCATGTTGACTTCTAAAAGGAGATCAGCCATTAGAATGCCCAGCGAGCCGCATGTTTTGGTTGTGTTGGTGTAACCCCTGTTTTTCCAAATACGTATTTTCTGTATATTTTTCTGTATTTAAAATTTATTGTTTTTTTGATGAAACGGATAGAGTCCTAGGACTCCAGCCATGCATTAATAACCATAATAATTACAATAGGGAGGTTTTACAAGATGTAAAACAATCAACAAAGCATAACAACAACTACATACAAAATAAAAGAGTCGATACAGACCCAAGCAAACAGAATAATACAAACAACTAGCTCATTCAAAAAAGCAACCACTACCGCCGAGGGAACCAGCCAACCATGCGCCAGAACATAGGGTAGCTCTGGAAGTCGTCCCGTGAGGAAGGAAACGAAACGAGAAGAGGAGACAACCCAACGCCTGGGAGGAGGAGCTCCTCCGCGATGACTGCCTTGCCAAAAAGGCAACGGAGACGAGCAGATGGCTCCAAGGAGGTCGCACAAGACCCGAAAACTGAATCAGCGCCTAGGGTCGCAAATACCCCCAGCACAGATAGCATCGACATTATACTGGTAGGAACGAGCTGGAAAAATAAACCAAACATAGTATGTGGCATACCACTACGATCTGATGATACACTCTGCAGCTAACGCAATGGAGAGGTCAAACAGCCAGCCAACCAAAACAGAGAAACAGATTTCGCAAAAGCATAATAAGCCCAACGGCTAATAAACACATCAAACAGGATGAGCGAGCTAAAATACAACCTGTCTCAAAAACAAAGAACGATAGAACGAGCTGCCGTCACTCTGAAAGGACGATACAGAAAACCATAACAGTCTTAAAGCCCAAGTACACAGCGAGCACCACAATCAACATAACAGAAAACCACTAAATACATAGACGCAAGGAAATACATCAGGTGAGTTCAACTGGAGGAGAACAAGCTAGAAAAAACAACTAAAGATAACCACATAACACATGATAAAATAACAAACAGGTCCAGTCAGAACTTCAACAACGCAGGCCAAGATAGGAACACCCGAGCTATGATGCCACCAAGTGGGAAAGAACATAGTATGGTAGACCCAAAAGTGATCAGGTTTCCATACAAAACCGAACAAAAGCCACACCTGTCCAAAGAAGGTAATGAACATGTTGCCAAAAGTATTATAAGGGTAGGTGCTCCTACCCTTTAATCCTGCAAACAAAATTACCAGGAGAAAAGAGATAAGTCACAAAACCAAGCTCGAAACATAAGAGTAAAAAGGATCGAGTAATCAGCAATAAGACACAAGTAAGTTACAGATGCTATAGAACCATATGAGGTACACAAAAATGAGGAGCTGTGAACATTAAATTGCATTGAGGGTAATGAGACAACGAATAGCATTATCTAGCCTATCAATCCTCATGGCCTCTTTAGCTTCCGTTTTTAAAGAAGAAGACCAAAAACTGAATAAAAATAATAAATCATTAGATAAAGAACGAGGTGAATTAAAAATCTGACGGAATATTCTGTGATTTCTTTCCTTCCATATCAACCATAATAAAATTTGGAAGGAGAGGATCCACGAATTATGGAAAGCGGCGTTAGGAGGACGTTTCGTCCAGCAATCGACTAAACTAACTGGAGTGTTAGACACTTCCCATGCCAGAACAATGATTTTCCAGAGAGAAAGCGCGAAAACGCATTCTATGAATAAGTGATTAACATCCTCCGATGCAGAGTTGCACAGGGAACATAATTGTCCCCAAGCTTGGCTCCTCTTGTTGAGGACCTCAACGGTAAGGAGTTTATTGTTGAGTGCTAACCAGACAAGGATTTTCACCTTCAACAGAGCACAAGACTTCCAAACTAGATCGTAGTAAGGAGAACGAATCCCTCTAAAATTAAGAAAGAGGTAGAAAGAGCGAACAGAGAAGTTCTTTGACGAATTCCAACGCCAGAAGAATTCTTCTTTGTCGAGCCAAACCGCATTGTTTAGATCCTCGAGCAAGTTATCAAGCAACGGGAGTAATAGGGGTGAAAGATTAGTAGAAAAGGGAATCGACCATTCCCTTAGACCGTCATTGATGCTATAGACATCTGACACCAAGGCCGTAGGATTAGTGGCAAGACGGAATAACTCAGGATAAGCAGTCGCTAAAGAAGAGTTACCGATCCAAATATCAGACCAAAATCTGGTCATGGATCCAACAGCACATCCGTGTCTAAGACCGCAACGGAAAGCAGCAGCCGCTTTCCAAACACCTTTCCAGAAAGGTGAAGCAAGCCTATGGGGATTTTCAGGGAAACTCCACCAATCATTGGCCACGAAGAAATTGGCTTTGATACATCTGATCCAGGGGAGATCAACCAACTTGAGGAATCTCCAAAGCCATTTGCCAAGTAAAGCGAGGTTTTGATGTCTGAGGTCTAAAACCCCTAAACCTCCAGCCAATTTCGGGGAGCAAATGAGTTTCCAGTTATAGAGATGCGATCCGAGATTGTAGCTAGATGATCCAGACCAGAGGAAATTACTTCTGATCTGGTCGATCCTTTTGATCACCCAGGAGGGGATGAAGTAGAAGGACATCATGTATAGGGGGATTGATGATAGAACTGAATTAAGCAGAATTAATCTGCCTCCTCGGGATAACAACCTCCCGGACAAAACTGACAGTCTGGATTCAACCTTATCAATCATTGGAGACCAATCTGATCTATGGAGTTTACCCCATCTCAGGGGAATCCCTAAATATGTGATAGGAAAGGACGCGACCGGGCAGTTAAAAAAAGCAGAAATTTCATCCTGACGGTTAGGCGATCCTCCTAGCCAAACGACCGACGATTTCTGAAAGTTAATAGTGAGACCCGAGGCTAGCTCAAAGCAATAGAGAAGCAGTTTTAGATTTCTGAGGGTATGAGAGTTGGGTTTGGCCAGAATGATGGTATCATCTGCGTACTGAAGGTTCAGAACGCCGTTGAATGAACGGGACTCCCCCAGTCCTTCGATGACCCTTGCATCCCAAGCATTACGAAGAAGTTTACTGAACACATCCGCGACTAGCGAGAATAGAAGAGAGGAAAGAGGGTCACCATGCCTGAGACCGCATCTGATCTTAAATTTGTGACCCTCCGATCCATTAATGAGAATGGAGGAGGTACGCGCAAAAAGGCTGGATTTAATCCAAGCAATCCATTTGGGACCAAATCCTCTATTGATTAAAATATCGAAGAGGAAATCCCAACAAACATTATCATAAGCTTTTTGAAAATCGAGTTTGAGAAGGATACCCTCAGTTTTGGAGTTATGACAGTGGAAAATGATTTCTTGGGCCGAGGCCACACTATCAAGAATAAATCGGTCTTTAATGAAGCCCGATTGAGCCGGATCGATAAGAGGGGAAATCACCTCTCCAAGTCTAGTCGATAGGACCTTCATAATGATTTTGAATGTGGAATTGATAAGGCTAATCGGCCTAAAATTCGCCACGGCATTCGCTCCACAAATTTTAGGGATGAGAACAATATGCGCATAGTTGATGCGGTCAAAGGAGAAAGAACCACGATGAAGATCAGCGAACATCCGGAATAGGTCATCCTTCAGCCAATTCCAGAACTTTTGAAAAAAGAACGCGGGGAAACCATCTGGACCCGGCGCGGCGTCGCTTTTTAAGCCGAATACAGCCGATTTAATTTCTTCCATAGAAAATGGGGCTTCGAGAGAAGAAAGGTTGTCGGAGGCCTCTCCGTACAATTGATACCAATCCAGACTCAGCGTCCTCTGTTTATAAGAACCAATGAGATTTTTATAGAAGAGGAGGAAGGAGTGGTGAATATCATCGACAGAAGAGAGTTCATTTCCCTCATGCACTATAGAAGAGATGTGATTACATCTTTGTCTGTGGGAAGCAAAGTTATGAAAAAAAGTCGTATTACAATCTCCTTCTTTAAGCCAGCGAAATTTGGCTCTTTGAGCCCATTTCACGTGGTCTTGATGCAGAATATCCGCGAAATCTCACTTGCAAGACTGACGCTCATTGAAAAGCTCACCCGAGATCGGGCCCTGCTCCTCCAATTTATCAATAGATTCAATGGTGGAAAGATAATACTTTTTAAGGAAATTAGTGTTAAATTGCCTTTCATTGCGCCAAATCTTACAACCGAACTTAATCGCGTGGAGTTTAAGAAGAATGGATCCTAAACCGGAAGATCCTGATATCGCCGAAAGGCATTCAGTTACGAGGTTAACAAATATTTGGTCTTGCAACCAATATTTTTCGAATCTGAATTGGTGATGGCGAGGGAATTGGTAGTCGGAATGAAACGCAATAGGAACATGGTCAGAGGAAGGATTGGGTAGAGCAAGAGCAAAAGAGTTGTGAAAACGGTCTATCCATGCATTGGATACCAAGAAATGGTCGAGCTTCGCCATCGAGGGAAGATGACGGAGGTTCGACCAAGTAAAGGATCTACCCGATAAAGGAATGTCGGTAAGTTGTAAAAAACGAATGCACTCGTTGAAACTAGGATTGCCAAGCGAAGCTTGGTTAGATCTTTCGGTGGCAAATCTAGTGACATTAAAGTCGCCACAAAAAAACACAATCCGAGAGAGTGAGGGAGAAGGGATTGGAATTCGTTCCAAAATAAAGGTCGTCCTTCAGAGGAGGACGGACCGTACACGGAGATAACCATGAGGTTGGTGTTGAGAGGCATCCAATAATGTTGAACAATGAGAAAGAAATTGAGACGCTTAATCGAAACTAAAGAGAAGATGGAATCCTTGTAACCAAAGAGTATACCTCCCCTTGATCCTATAGCGTCTAGGGAAATCCATCTAGAGATGATGGAACCTCCGATCGACCTAAGAATCGTGGGAGAGGGGGACTCGAGTTTAGATTCTTGGATGGATATGAGATCGCAGTGAGAGGAGGAAATCATGTGGTAAATCGATCTTTATTTATCGGGGCAATTAAGTCCCCTAATGTTCCAGGATAATGTAATCATTAAACACCTTTGAACTCCCTAACTCTTGAACGATTTTTATCTCTAATGGCGAAAGTCACAGCGGAGGGGGATGAAGCAGGAACAAAACCTAATTTCAACGATAAAGACATGAGCTCTCTATCTGAGCAAAAATCAAACTAAAGGTGAAACATAGAACCTAAAGGTGACGAATTGGAATCGGACTTGGAGGAGATCAGGCTAGAACCTGAAGAAAGGGATGGATGGTTAGAACCAGATAGGGGCAGCGAGGCCGGCACAGAGGATCTAGCTCGTAAACGAGCACTAGATCTGATCAATCAAGGGAAGGATTTAGAAACCTCCGAAGAGGATATTCTGTTTAGAGAAAAGATCGGATCACCGACTGGCGGGGACTTGACAGCCGGAACTGTCAAGATCGACAGGCCATTAGAGGTAGCCAACGGCATTGAGGATTTATTAGAAAAATGGTCAAAATACTGTTCCGAGGGAGGGAACAAACCAGAATAGAAATAAGCACTGAATTTGGGAACCAACGCACCTAATGAAGAGTGCATCGCCTTCTTAATGTCTGAGGACTTGGAACAATACCCTTCCGAAACCAGAACAAAAGAGAGGGAGAGGCGCGGGTGGTGAGGCACCCGGCCGAATAAAACACTAGAAAATAACAATCTCAAAGCAATAACTTGCAAACAGATAGAATCAAACAAGGAATAAACACTATAATAACAGTATAAACTAACCTTACGATTGGCAAGATCCTGCTTTCGGTCTTCTTCTTCGTCCTCCAATAAATTGTCACGATCAGTCCAACCTGGGGCTAGAGAAGCTTTATCGATTTTGGTCTTAATAAGGGGTAAAGCAGGGTAAGCTGACGTGATAGAAGAATAGTGAGCTTGCTTTTGAAAGAGTTGCCAATCGGATTCGAAATGCGGGTTGACTTCCCACTTGGGCCATTGAGAATCAGTAGTTGAACACTTGATGTTCGAAGGATCTTCCTCAGAAGATAGCGGAACGGATGGAGAAGAATGCTTAACATCATGAGTTTCAGCTGAAGCGGCTGAAGCAGGCGGGGGAACGTACGGAGGAAACGAAGGTTCGCACGCTGCCTTGTTCGATTGACTAGACGGAATGTTCGGGTTGATCCAAACTAGATTTGGAGGTTTGGCAGGAGAACGCTTCACCTTGCTTGATGGAAGTGGAGATTTGTTTGGCACATGGAATTTTTTCTTAGCAGGGGCTTTCAAAGGTGCCTTCCAATGGGGTTTGGAAGAAGACACAGCTCCGGGGTGGAAAGTCGAAGGGGCAGGAGATGCCGAGGTTGAAGTTAGCACGGGAAGACAAGAAATACCCTGGGTGGTACCCCCAGAGGAAGAGGAAGAGTGGTACTGAACAGACACTGGAAAAGATACAATACCATCCTTCAGCACAAACGCCTCTATGCGCTCTTGATCCTTAGGAATATCGAAAATCGCTTCCACTTGCATACAGCCAGAAGCTAATTTAGAAGCAGAAGAAACACTGGTAATATTACCCACACATTTAGCCAAATCCCCCATCCTAACCAAAGAGTCGCAAAATGGGGGCAGACCCAGCAAAGTAACCATGGTAGAAATAAGTTTGGGACTGGACTTTGGGGGAGACTCTTGAACCCATTTCCGGATAGAAAGCGAAATCGAGCCAATCGCTAAAGAAGAATTCTCTATAAGGTCTTGAAGCACCTTAGGAGATGGACAGCGGATCACGACGTCTCCGTTAGAACAAGAGCAAAGGAACCAGTCCCATTCTTTCACGTTACACGAAATACAAAGAAAAGAGTTAAGAGTGAATATAGGGATAGACCCTCCGTTGAAAGATATGGCTCCATAAGTATCAAAATATTTCAAACGATCCGAGAGATCAGCTTTGGGAATGAAGACTTGTAAAACCGAGGGCTTGGCGGGGATGGCAGGTGGAGACTCCTTAGATTCGGCGGGGCGAACGATATTATCGTCAATGCGTTTGCTCAGAGGAGGGGTAGGGAGCAGCGGAGATTTGGAAGAGTTTTTTTTTATCCTAGGAGCGAAAGAGGGATCCGAAACAAGCTTGCGTTGTAAAGCTGGAAAACGAATCGCAGCGAGAACTTGTTCGGAAATGGGGATACCGATCGACATCCCCAGGATTCTTTGAAGAGAAAAGCATTTGGGACGAGAGTGTCCGTCTTTAAGGCAAAAGAGACACTTCATGGAGGCTGAACAGTATTTTTTAATGTGGCCGGGTTGTAGGCAATGGAAGCAAATGATAGGGGAATGATGAGACTGGAGATAAGGGATGAGGGGAGCTGAAGAGTACTTAGACGAGATTTGGCGGGAAGAACTGTGAAGGAAACTTCTAGGAAGTTTCATGATTACGGGTCGAGGAGGGCCAATCGAAGCTAGCCCACCAGCGATGGGCAGCTGGCTCCTAATTTTTTTTGACAGCTTTTTTTTTAACCACTTGAACCCAGGATTGATCCATGGGCCACCAAAAGAACAGCTTAAAATAGGCCCAGAAGGAAAGTGGGGAAAATTGAAGCCTTTTTTTTTCTCTCTAACGGACGAATCCGCCACTACAGGCAATGGCGTCGCTCGGCAATGCCCCTGAACGGTGGAATAAATGAGCTCCCAGAACACAGCCAAGGGAGAATCCCTTAGAGAGAATGGGAGGAAGAGAGATCTCTTAGATAAGCAAAAGAATCGATAAGAAGATCCTATTCTACACCAGGATCAACCCAGATCACTAAGAAAGGATCAATTGTCGAGATCTGGAGAATAGGGGAGGGTGAGAGAAACTAAATTCTCAGAGGGCTAACAAAAGAGCAGTCCCAAAAGACAGACAGAAGGTTAATTAGCAAATCGGGTGAACAGAGAAGTCAATACGCCAGCCACCGGCGAGCACAGACGACAGACTAAAGAAATAATCACCACCAGCAATAGACCACCCTAAAATAGTAAAAAATTGGAAATCAAAAGGACTTACAGTGATAATCCTCTTAGCGCACCTACCTATGGCGATGGAGCAATTGTAAGCAACACCGCAACACCAGATAACAAAAACGTGCAAACCTCCAACGATAGCCTAGGGGAGAAAGAGTAGATCTAGATGCCGCTCCGAGAGCCCCACCCAGGGAAAGAAAAAGAGATGATGCTACCACCGAACGATGAGAACTCCGGAGTGAAGAAGCGCGCTGGACCGGGTAGCAAGAGCCAAGGAACAAAAAAACCTCGAGATCTGACGCGAGACGAAAAGGGTTTGTAGAAGGAGAAGAGGAGAGAAAGATTTGTGAAAGGGATGGAGGACGAAGATGCGCCAGAGGGCCGGATCTGAGGAGTTAGAGAGAGAGGGGAGGAGAAAAGAGTCGCCTTTAGAGTCGCCTTTTTATTCGCCCATTAGTAGTGAAGATGTTGTTCCTGATGTAAAGGTGCCCAAGATTAGAAGACGAGCAAAGCCCATAAACTTCAGCTAACATAAATGGTCACATTCAGGAGTTCCTATGCTCATTTCTGGAGGTGATGATACTAAGCTCTTTGCTTATCCTGCTAAGGAGTTCACCCAATTTGAACCTCACGATATATGCCCTGCACCCCAACGATTATCCATGCAAATGGTTCACAATACTGTCATAGATGGAGCTTCATTGATACTTGCTCAATACCCTGGATGGTTGGATGTTGTGCTTGTCAGATTAAATCATTCATCGCCAACCATGCCTCTTCGGAGAAGTACAACCACTCAACTTCTAGTTCGACTTAAAACCAAAGAATCCCGAAGAATTATATGTAGCTGCATTTCTAGTAGTGGAATGTTTCACTACAAAATAAAGAGCAATAACTGGCGCAAATTCCCCGGCGTTTGGGGTATTTCGCTGGGGGTTTCCCCGGCGTTTATTAAAATGCGCCGGGGATTTTACAAATCCCCGGCGTTGGGAACGCCGGCTAATCCCCCCCCCCCCCACCCCGCACTAAATTCCCCACTCCCCTCTCTGTTTTTTCACTCGTCCAATCTCTCGCGCCATTCTTCCCTATCTCTCGCGCCTCTCCGAAAACCCTATCTCCAAAAACCCCCAATCTCTCCAATCTCAATCTCTCCAATCTCTCCAATAAAAAAAACCCAATCTCTCCAATCTCAATCTCTCCGAAAACTCTATCTCCAATCTCCAATCTCCCGCGACTTCTTCGATCTCTCCGATCTCCAATCTCTCCGAAAACCCTATCTCTCCAATCTCCAATCTCTCCGAAAACCTAATCTTCGATTTCGTTCCTCTTCGATTTCGTCGCCGTTGGATTTTTCGTCATCGTTGGATTTCGTCCATCTCGATATCGTCGCCTGCCGCTTGCCGCCGTTGGATCTCGTCGCTGCCGCCGTTGGATTGGTGAAGATGGTGAGTTAGTTACTATGCAATCTGCCAATATGGTGTGGATTTTTTTGTTGGTTTGGATCTTGAATTTTGTTGGTTAACGGTGTAGATTTTTGTTGATTTTGGTTGAATTTTGTTGTTTTATGGTATTGAATAACATGACAGTGATTAATCCCTTTTGTTATTGAATAACATGAGCTGCCAATGAGCTACCAAGAAAGTAAATTCACACTAATTAAAAGTGTTAATCGGACCCCCAATCTCGCTTCCGCCGTCGTCGTTGTTCGCTTCCACCGCCGTCGTCCTCTCTCCTTCTGGAACCCTAGGTATGGATTTGCTCATTAGTTTGATTTAGCTACAATAATGATATGAGGTTTGGGTTGAAGGGAGAGAGATTGTGTTGAGAGATTATAGGAAGTTTCATTTGTGCTGCCAGTTGTTTTTTTGGGGGGTTTGTTTGTTTGTTTATTTGTTTGTTTTTGTTTTTGTTTTTGTTTTTGTTTTTATATCTGGATATCCATAGTAGCAACAAACCTGTAGAGAACATAAGAGAAAATGGGGTCATGAATGTTTTCTTCCCTTTTCTTCATCCTAATCTAGATAAGATGTAAGACTCAAAAAATATTTTTCTAACGATGTTTCTCTCATAGTTCACATCTATAGCAATTGTCATCTGGTTGATGTCATTTACAAAGAACCTATTGGTTATTTAGAGGGTTGCTTATAACACATTCCATACTTTTTATGCAGGTTGGATCAGTAACTGCAATTTGCTTCACCTGCTTCCTCATAAGATGTTTTGTGGTGAGCATTCAATATTCATAAGATCTCTGTTCAAAGTTGTACTATGATTTTACATGAATGTCAAATGATTGAGGGAAACAGTGGGAACGAAGTCCTTTTTTAGCATTATGAAACAGATTATAACTTTCATTAGGAAAGCAAATGACACTAATTCGTAAAGTAACAGTTCGTTCGACAAGCATTCTGTTAACTATTGTGTTTTTGTTTCAAAATAATAACATATAATGTTCTCTTTAAATTTCCACTTTTTGAGAGGTATTCTTTATACCTAGGGTCAAATATACAAATGCATATACATATATACCATTTATATCGAATTTTGACCTAGCTAATTAGAAAGGGAGGGATATGTATCTGCCAATATTTCAAATTTCTTAACTGTCTCAATCAGTTCTTTCCCTTTTATTTATTAAACACATGCAACAAATCATGAAAACCTCATTAATGAATGGTTATTTCATTTACATGCTTAACACCATTAAAGTATACATCATGTTAAATTAACCACACCACGTGAAGCCACAAAGAATGAAGAGTGATTGTGGAGATCATTGCATAGTATATTCTTATACATCAGACATTTTAATGTAAAAAAGTAGATTATGGAGATCATTGCAGGTTGATGTCATGTTGACTCTGATTTGTTGCATCTAATTGAACTCAAGCAACTTCCTGATGAAATTATAGGTACAATAACAGGCTGTGCTGATCGTAAGCATCATTCAATGTTCATCATCTATAGGTATATATGTGAATCAAGGTACGAGGTAATGCTCTTTTATGTAACTTGCATCTCTAGGACAGTTTGTCTGTGAAAAACAATTGATCATATGATTAAATTTTTATGTAACTTGCATATATATATATATATTGATAGTATTTTTATGTAACAGTTAGTCTGTAATTTTTATATATATATATTGACACTACATTTGGTTCTTTCATGACTTCTATTGATAGTATTTAAAGAGATTTGATTGAACAAGCTAAAAAAGGGATTTTAAAGCCTCATTTCCGTAGTGTTTACTTTACGGTGGAAGTAACTACAAGATTGTTCATTACTAGCAAACTGACAAAATTCCTTTGCTAATTTGTTATTGTAGGTTTGCATTTTTTATCTGGTTCTGAGGGCCCTTGATACTGTTGGTATGTTCTTGTCAACCTGGATAATATAATTTTGTTGTTGTTGTTGTAATTTCTTATATATATATATATATATATATATATATATATATATATATATATTCCCTTTGAGAATATAAATTTGCTCATGTACCACTTCAGATGTTGTATTTAACTCTGCAACACTTTATAAGCTTCAAGAAATTCATAATGCAAATGAAGGGTTATATTGTGCTTATTATGTATGTCACTTGTTTGTGTTAATCACAAATCTTCAATTATCCTTGCCTAGTGTAAAAAGGACAACGTTCTGTGAAGCGTATATCTTCAATTATCCTTGCCTAGTGTAAAAAGGACAAATCTTCAATTATCCTTCAAACATATATTTTTTTAATTATCTCAATTCAAGTTGTTCAGGTCTATCTGTAGTTATTGATCCAGCCTATTTTAAATGGTGCCTTTATGACAATACATACAGGATAATAGGTGGTACTTGATATATATATATATGTGTGTGTGTGTGTGTGTGTGTGTGTGTGTGTGTGTGTTCTGGGTAATTCATATGTTTTGGAATTCCATTGCCAACTTATATCAGTTTCAAATTAGACCTGGTTTGATTTCTGTGTATAACTTCAATTATATCAGTTTCAAATTAATTAGACCTGGTTTCTTGCAGGTATGAAGACTTTATTTTACCCTTGCGGAAGTATATTATACTTTTGTTTTCTTATATTATACTTTTGCATCGTATATTATACTTTTGTTTTCTTTTTGGATGTATGTGGTATATATTAGGAGTTGGAATTGGATTGTTAAAAAATCTCATATTGTTTGATTATGGTGAACAGATTGACCCTCGTCATCGCTATGGTCACAATCTTCAGTTTTACTATGACCGCTGGCTTCGTTGTGAAAGCAAGCAACCTTTCTTCTACTGGTATGTCGACCCTAACTAACTATATGATCAACTATATATAGTCTACATATATATCTTCTCATCCAGTGTCAAATTTCATACTGATGAAAAAGAATGCTTGCAATTCCTAAAATCTCAGGCTAGATGTTGGAGAAGGGAAAGAGGCTAGTTTTGACGAAAATGTCCTCGATCAAAGCTGCAGCAGCAGTGCATTAAGTATCTAGGACCAGTATGTCTCTCGATCAATATATCAGACTATATATATATTGGAAACTTATATCTGTTTATACGAATTACCCAGAAAACCAGTAAGTAATCTCTGTGCAGAAAGAAAGGGAGGATTATGAAGTCATTGTTGAAGATGGGAAGTTGATGTACAAGAATAGTGGTCAAGTTCTGGACTCGATTCACGGTCCCAAAGATTCAAAGTGGATCTTTGTTCTCAGTACATCAAAGAACTTATATGTTGGTAAGGTAATTAAAATTTTATTATATTCTATCCTAGATAGAAAGTGTATCAAGATTTTTATGTTGTGAAAAAGAAGTCGAATAATATATAGTGATTTATGGTCAATTACAGAAGAAGAAAGGTGTGTTTCAGCATTCTAGTTTCCTCGCTGGTGGCGCTACGTCTGCTGCTGGAAGACTAGAAATACAAAATGGGATACTCAAGGTAAAATAAAAACGAAATATTGTGTAAATTAACATTGACTTATAAATAAAGGAACTAGAAAACATTGACACATGCGGTTGCATGTTTTCTTTCATCTTAATTACTGAAACACAATGTATGTTTATTGGCAGGCTATTTGGCCTCACAGTGGACACTATCGTCCAACGGAGGAAAATTTCCAAGAATTTGTGACTTTTCTCAAGGAAAAGAATATTGATCTCACCAATGTTAAGGTTAGCATATATATATATATACTAGATTTGCCCGTGGGCACGTGCCTACGGCACGTCTTCATAACGATACAGCATATAAAAAAACCTTGTAAACAGTAAATCAACAATTGTGTAGCTCAATTTTGAATAGTATGACAATAATTAGTTGTAAATAAAAGTCCATGTTTCCATTAGTATATGGTGAAAAATAATTATAAATTAGGGTATAAAAGTCCATGTTTCTATATATATATATTAGATTTGCCTGTGGGCACGTGCCTACTGCACGTTTTCGGAACGATACAACACACGAAAAGCCCTGTAAACAGTAAAACAACAATTATGTAGTTCAAGTTTGAATAGTATGATAATAATTAATTGTAAATAAAAGTCCATATTTCTATTAGTATATGTTGAAAAATAATTATAAATGAGAGTGTAAAATCCAACTTCTTAGAACTTTAAGTGTGGAAAATAATAAAATTTAACTGTTGAAGATATATTTGCTATTTTCAATATAACATGTGCAATAAAAAAGCATAAAAATTTTAAAAATTTTACAAACGTGAAATCTTAAAATTTAAATTTCTAAGTAAATAAAGAAATAATGGGAGGGAGAGGGAGAGAAAAAAAGAGAGAAATATGAAAAAGTAAAGAGAGAAGAAAGAGATAGTAATAAAGTAATGAGTTTTTTAGTTTTGGGGGGGAATTTTAATTTTGGGCGGAAAAATATGTTTTCTGAGAATCAATGTAGGCCATTGATTTTAGGGGAGATTGAATGAGAGCCACTTGATAGCTTTCTTTGTAATTTATTATATAGATATATATATACACAAGCTATATATATATTCACGGTATAGTAATAATGGATCGAATTCAACAATCAAACAATCATCTAGCTCATTCGATCATCTCCTTCACTATTATATATGAAGACTTGATTTCTATGTATAATCATTCTGGATGTATCTGTTTTGACATTTGCTCCGAGCTTTGAAAGAAGTATCATTTAAGATGTATCTGTTTTGACATTGGCACAATTTGATTTTTTTTGGCAGGCTCATTTATGCAGGGAAGCAGCTTGCAGATGACAAGACTGCCAAGGAATACAACATCGACTGCCAAGGTTTTGTGATGTGTTGGATGGAACAACTTGGAAATCAACAAATGTTCAATTGAAGAACTTTATATTTCTTCAATTAAAAATCAACTTCTAATCACTTTTGTAGTTCTCACTATTGTTTATGAAAGAACTTTATGTGATCTATATTTTGAAGTTGAAAAAACTTTATGTGATGTATATATAGTACTATGAATGAAAGATCTTTGTTTTATAAAAGTTTTAAGGAGTGTTTGTTTGATTATTTGTGAGATTCATAATTTGTGGAGTAGTGGAGTTTGTGATAATTTGTGATAATTTGTGGAGTAGTGGAGTTTGTGATAATTTGTGAGTTTCATTCTATTTGTGGAGGCGTGGGAAGCACGAATAGAACATTCCCCGGCGTTTACCAACGCCGGGGGTATGTTCAGTTTCTTTTGAAAATTCGACAGTAAATCCCCGGCGTTTTGCAAACGCCGGGGATTTCTCAAAGCATGGCCGGCGCTTCATTTGCGCCGGGGATTCGAATAAGATTCCCCGGCAGCGGTAAGGACGGCGCTTGCGGCGGCGCTTTGCGAAACGCCATTAACCATTTCCCGGCGTTTTTAAAACGCCGGCCATTTGGGAAAAAAATGCCGGCCATTCCATCCCTGTTTGTAGTGTTTGCTTACTCAGATTATGTGAAACCTTGTCTTTTTGAGTTAAAGAGACATAAAGGCGGAAAAATTGATTGGAGTGTCAATAAGTTAAAACTACCTCATGGATTACAATTTGCACACAGTATGGTCTTCAGTGTTGATTCTTCACAGCTGATGCTAGCTGGTCATGATAGTCTAATATATGTGAGTTTTCAAATCTGCTTCTGTGCTTCTTTGGCTATCTGGAACCCTTAAATAGCATGATTTGGTTTTCTTTAGGGATGTTTGTCCAAAATTTTACCTCCAGAACCTTTTGATCCAATTACCAAAATTCCCCCTATTTTCAACGTAACATCTATTTTATATATTACAATTATAATTTCCATCCAAAACATAAAGGTCATTATTGAAGTAATTGAGTTAAAACAATTCCACTTGCAACTGGAAAACATGATGTTTGAATTTCCACTTGTAACTGCAAATGCAACTTGCACTTTCAAGGAACCAAACACCTGCTTAATTGTTTTTTGCAATTCTTTTTCTTGAGCTTCATCCGAATTTTCTTGTGGGACCTTATATTAACTAGGAGTTTGTCACAAATGCTAGTACTTCAACAGAAACAGCAAGAGTAGTTGTTTCATCTTTTTTCTAGTTTCTTAAGACTCTCTGTCTCTCTCTCTCATTGATTCTTTTATTCATCTCTTTTGTACATATCCAAATTATCTCCATCTCTCTCTCTCATCGATAACCTTGTTGATCTCTATTGCACATCTCCATCTTGAACCTTTTTTTGTTTACAACTACTTGATGCACTATCTTCCGCCATAGTCGCTATTTTATTAAAATTATATGTGGTTATTGATGTGTTTCTTGTCCAAAAGGTGACTACACCTTCATTTTTTCCCTCGTAGTCATAGTATCACATAATAATTCCCATTTTGTCCCTTGAAATTATTTATTTTATAATTTTTGTTAACATTACTTGCTACTTTAAGGGTTATACTTTACTAGTTTCTTTAACTATTACAATATTATGGCAACAAACAACACGAGGTCATTGCAGTTCATGCAAAAATGTAAGACTTGAGGTAGTTGTAAAACATAGGCCCAAGCTGTTATAAAATGGATTTAAAATTTATTGTAAATATTTTTTTTTTCTTTCGTTTTCAAATTCATTGTTGAAATGTATTATTGATCTTCTGTTAAAAACTATTTTTAATTAATAATTTTACTTATATCTAGTTCCCCATGATTCTTTTTATAATACAAATTATTATTATTATTATTATTATTATTATAGTTATTGTTATTATTTTTATTATTACAAAATCCTATTGGATTTTGCTAGTATTTGAGTATTAACTCGAATTATACTATTTGATTTATTATTGTAATACTAATTGTTATACTTGATTTAATTATTTACTATTAATTTAAATCCTACATTGTATTGATTATTTTATCTATTCTTTTGGATCTTATTAAAACCCAAATCCATTTTAATTCTTATTGAATCCTAAAACCCACTAAACCCAAATACCCATTTTAAATAAACCCCAGATCCATACCCATTTATATATACCCCATCTCAACCCGATATCCTAATTACCCAACCTTATTTTCATCCCATCCGCGTACCCTATTAAACTCGTTAACTCCCCAACCCTGTTCACCCCAACCTAAACCCTAGCATATTTTTACCCAGTATTCAAACCCAACCCGTTTCCTAGACTCCTCTACCCGCAACCCTGTAACCCTACATTATAACCCCTATATATATATATACCATCTGCTAAACCCTATTTTCCCGTCGCCGCCAAACCTCGACGCCCCTCGGTGCTCCTGTGCCACGCGACACCCCGATGTTTCCTCCACAGACGATCACGCTGCCCGCGACCTCCGCCTGTTCACGCTGCCCTCCGCCGCGCTGCCCCTGTTCTGCCGTTGCACTGCCCTCGTGGGTGCTGCCCCTGAGCGCCGCCATCCGCCACTTGAGCAGCTAACCAGCCATCGCAGAACACTCCTCCCCCTGGCTCTGTTGGGGTTGATCAAGGGTAATGTGATCCGTCCGATCCTCCATTTGATCATCACCATGATCATTGTGACAGTGTAAAAATGGCCTGAGGCCCAACCAGGGCCCAATACAATTCCCACTCAGAAAGGTAAAGTTAGCAACCTGGTTCGACTCCGGACCACTTCAGGGTCGGCGCCGAACCTCGTGTTTTCCCTCACGATACTGGCCTCCTCGTACCGACGAGCCTCAGTAGCCCTCGGAGTCCGATCCGGGACAGTCCCACAGGTCGTCCCCCCTCTCTGGCGGGGCAGAAGGATGACCTGGCGCAGCCTAGGCCCTCTGATTCCCCCCCGAAGCGCAGGAGACCCACGATCAGCCACGTCAACTCCAAATACCGCCAAGGATTTCGCCACGTCAGCCCTATACCACTCCTGGTATTGCCACGTCCGCCCTAAACCCCCTGGGCCTTCTGCCACGTCAGGCCCACGGGCTTTCGGATCCAGACCCGGCCCCCAAGTGGAACCAAACCCGGTTGGGATTCTCTATAAATACTAGACCCACACCCACCTTTTGAGGTAATGAATCTTTTGCCACTTAAATATACCTAGTTATTGCTACTCTCTCACAGAGACTGACTAGAGCGTCGGAGGGTCCGCCACCGGGACAAACCCCGGTGTTTCAGGACCGTCTGCAGGTACACAAGACCTCGGATCCGACCCTTCCGATCCGAGCCCAGCCTTCAATATCTTTCCGAGCTCACCGTAGGTCCCAGAAGGTCAACTGAAGGTCGGCAGACGAGCGGCAATCTCCTTCAATACAAATTGAGTCCGAACTCACACCTGGTGCATCCACACGTCTCCCAGAAATAAACAGCATCAGGTTGGCGCCGTCTGTGGGAACCGCTGCTCCAGAAGCCGATCCGATCCAGACCCTCAAAGGCCATCGACAGCCGAACCCTCATGGCCTCCAAAGGCAAGGGGGCTGCTTCCTCCGTCAATCAACGGGACTCGCCCCCACCCACTGATAAAGCCAGGCCACGCACGTCGAAACACAAGGCTCTCCCTCGGGAGTCCCAAAGGAGCGTCGGCCGGCCGGCCCAGCCCGACCTCCGGGGAATAATCCTCAACCGCAGGATTACCCGCAGCAGGGAAAGGGCCGCTTCCAACCCGGTCCCGAACCATCCAAGACAGCCACCCGAGATACGAAGATCCGCACTCAGCCGAGTCGGAAGACAACCCTCGGACCCACCAAACCGAGTCGAGGGAGCCCCCGTCACTCCCAAGGAGTTCCAAGACTTCCGAAGAGAAATTCTGGGAGCCCTCCGACGGGCCCCCAGGGAAGAAACCCCCCATTCCCAAACAAGGTCGGACGCCGAAGCCAGCGCGTCCCGCCCTTCAATAATCCAGCCTGAGGACGATGGCGTTCTCCTAAGGCGCCTACAAGGGATGGAGGATCGCCTCGATCACATAAGGGACGGCAGCCAAAGAGCGACACAGGGGTACAGACCTGTCCGTCCTCCCTTCTCCACCCCCATCCTCCAAGCGGAAATACCCCAGAATTTCCGACCCCCTCAGTTCGAGACCTACGACGGCGAGGGAGATCCTGCTGATCACGTGGGGGGTTTCAAAACCCTCATGATGATTCACAGCGCCTCGGATCCCCTGCTATGCCGAGCCTTCCCTGCCACCCTTCGGGGTCCCGCTCGTGAATGGTTCTCGAAGCTCGCCCCTGGCTCCGTTTACTCCTTCGACCAACTCGAGGGCAATTTTCTCGCCCACTTCGTCACCAGCCGGAAGACCGAAAAGACCAGCGCCTCGTTACTCGGACTCAAACAGTTAGAGGGGGAATCACTCAGAGTGTTCGTCCGGAGATTTACCGCTGAGGCGAGGTCGGTCTCCTCCCTCGACCCGGGCGTCGCTTCAGCGGCGTTCCGACACAACGTCCGTCACGAACAGCTGAAGGCCTCTCTGGCGAAGAAACCTCCCGTCGACTTCCCCGACCTCCTCGGTAGGGTCGAGAAATACATTAGGGCTGAGGAGGCCCTTAACCCCGAAGATACCAGGGATGCCACCGGGAAGGGAAAGCGGAAGACCGAAGAAGTCGAACCATCAAAGAAAGCTCCAAGGGACCCGGGGGCCATGAAGAAGGTCCCGCCGGTCCCCCGCGTCGAGAAATACACCCCCTTGATGCACAACGTATCCGCCATCCTCCTAGAGATCGAAGACAAAGGCATTGTTCGACTACCTCCCCGACCTAACAACGGCAAGAACCGAGATCAGCGCTTCTACTGCCGCTTCCACCAAGACCATGGACACGACACAGATCAATGCCGGGCCCTGAAAGACGAGATTGAGGAACTCATCTCCAGAGGATACCTCCGAGAATTCACCCGAGAAGTCCCGCGGGGTCGACGAGAAACTAGGAGCGGGATACACTCGCCCCCGAACCCCCCTCCGAGCCGCATACCGGGTCGGGATCCCGAGTCCGAGGGAGCCACAGACACACCATTTATCTTACATTGAGTCCATGGGGGGCTAATAGGAGGGGAATCAAATACTTTCCGAAAAGCCTTCATCCGAGGGATGAATACTGTCCAAGGCGATCCCTCTCCCGAGCTACAAACCGCGCCAGTCTCATTCTCAGGGGAGGACCTTGAAGGCGCTCGCCTCCCCCACTGCGATGCCCTCGTCATTAGCCTCCGCATGGCTAAGTGTGAAGTCCTCCGAACCTTTGTCGACAACGGCAGCTCGGTGAACATTCTTTTCCTCAAAGCCTTCGAGAAACTGGAGTTACCTAGAGGCAAGCTCCAACCGGCCGGATACACCTTACATGGGTTCTACGGCGCCCCTGTCGTGCTAGAAAGGATTGTCACAACGCCAAGACAGCTTACAACGCCATACTCGGCCGATCCAGATTATACTCCCCCCAAACGATGCCTTCGTCCTACCGTCCGGAGCTCGAATTTTCCACCCCACAAGGGGTCGGCATCGTCCGAGGCAGCCAAGACGCAACGCGATCATACTGCATGACCATCGACGGAGGAGCAATGTTCCCCCTGAACGCCGTCATGTTCAAACCCAAGAAGGACGGCCCTACCCCAGGACCTACCGTCGAGCCAGAGGGGTTCCCCCTTGACACCTAGCACCCAGTAAACTCCTGCAAAGAGCAAGCCTAGACTTTAACTTAGCTAGAAGTAAACATTTTGTAAAGCTTTCCTTTGTATAGGACCGTTTTAGCGGCCCCCCCTATCTTATACTAAGGGAATCTCATTGTACCGTACTCCCAAACGCCTCGGCAGACCCGACTTAATACCCGGTTAGAGGGTCGACCGCCAAGGCGTCACCTCGCCCCACTCCGATTCCTCGCGAAACGATAAGGCCGAGCCACATCCCCTTCATCACTTTGTATACTGTCAACAGGGGCAAAGGCCGTTACAGAAATACTCCCCTCGTCTCGAGCGGCACGCCACGTCGGAACGACGGGGCCCACCTCGGGAAGGGAAGCCGCAACCTCCGAAGTGAGCCCACTCGAAGCACATAAGCGGGGAAATCCGGTAACGACCGACGTCAAAACCCTTGGCAAGTCCGAATTACCTTTTTATATATACACAAAAAGGCGGGGGCCAGTCCGCGGGAGGCAAATACAATCGAAAGAAGGAAAGAAGAAAGAAAGGCAAAACTATACAACTCGATTTCCCTCCTTGGCGTCAATCGGGTTCACAGGATGATCGACGGCCGGGTTGTCAACAAGCCCCTCTCCGGCAGGAATCTTCGGGGTCCCATCAATCTCCATGTCGTACTCGAAGTTCGACAGATCGAGGGTCGGATAGAAATGCCTCACGTGACTGAGCGCCTTCGCGTAGCACTCATCCTGGGCGGCGATCACCATCCGCTGGCCCGCATCCGTCAGCTCTTCCCTCTCATTGGCGAACGCAGCTATCAACTCCCCCTTCTCCTTGGCAAACTTCCTCTTCAAGGAGGCCACCCTCTTCCCCCACTCGGTGTCCTTGGCCTCGAGCTCCAGCTTCATCTGCTGCTCCCTCTGACGCGAACCCTCGAGCTCGATCCGCGTCTCCTTCGTCTCTCGTTCGCTCTTGTCCGCCCGAGCACGCTCTTGTAACAGGGACGCTTCGTAGAGATTCTTCACGTTGGCTCCCTGCATACAAGCCTGCAACCGAAAGAAGCAGATAAGAAGAAAACTCCTGAGGCAAGACCAAACAGAAAGGAGGAGGTCGACAAGCTTACCGACACGGTGGCCTGCGCCAGGCGCGTGAAAGCCACCTCCACGGGCTCGTTCTCCATCATCTGGCGATCACGAGGCGTTGCCAGCTTCTCCACCACCTCTACGGCCTGGGCTTCCCCGGTCAGACAGTCGCCCATCCGAACCGACCAGTCCGGCGCCCACCGCTGCCGCAGTAACTCCACCACCGGGTCCTCCTCCTCGACCCCTACCAAGGGACCTTTCCCCTTGTCAAGATCGGAGGCCCTCGCCGGGCCCTTACCCCTCAAAGGGGCACCCCCCTTGCCCGTCTCCGAACGAGTCCTCTTAAAAGTCGGCTCAAGCGGTACCTCCGAGATAACAAGGGGCGGCACCCTCGGTCTCTTCGCCGCCTCCGCCTTCTTCTTCTCGGCATTTTCCTTCTTCATGGCGAGCCTCCTTGCTTGGATCGATGCCTCATCCATATCTGCAGAAAAAACCATTAAGAGCAATGAGCGAGAATGTACGAAAGGATCGAGGGAAAAGAAACAATTACATACGGAGAACGGCTGGGCTCAGTCCAACGCTCGCCAGGCGAACCTCCGTCACCTTCGTCCAATTAATACTAGGGGACAAACGGAGACGCTCGACAAATCCCCACTCCTCGACCGTCAGATCCCCCTGCCCCGGCGCAGGATAACTCGGCTTGGAGTAGTTCCATCGAGTTGGAATGTCCCAGGGCTCTTCACTCCGGATCACCAGATATTTTTTCTTCCAGTCCTTGATAGAGTCCGGGTGGCTATGAACAACCTTCCTCCTGCTCCGGGGGGAAATATAGTAAACCCCCTCGGTCGCCGAACCAATCATCAGCATCGCTCGGAACACGTTCAAACGCAGGGGTACCCGTTGTTCCTCGCACATCAGTACAAAACCGATTATCTGCTTCCAAGAGTTCGGCCCATACTGCATCGGTGCCAAGGAGGCCCAGTTCAACACTTCCCGAACAAACGGATGGACCGGCAGCCTCAGTCCAGAAATAAACGCGTCCACGGGGAAGACACAATACCACGCAGACAGGGGATCGGTCGGGCGAAGAGTAGAGCTCGGCAGCATCAATTCGTAACTAGGACCTATGTGGTACGCCACCTGCAAGACCTCCAAATCCCCGCCATCCAAGGCGGTCAGAATCGCGTCCATCAACACTCTCGTCCGACTCGGCGAAGAGGCCTGCACACCAAAGAGCTCCTGGTCGGACAGGTCGTCAGGATATTGACGGAAATGCTTCGGCTGCGCGGGCGAACCTGTCCCCTGGCTCGAGCCACCAGTCCCCAACCCTACCTTCCTCGGAGCCTTCTTCCTCTTCTCGGGTCGCTCCGGCGAGGGAGTGAATAAGGGCCCCCGACCAGTCAGCATGGAACTCGGACCTGCCCCCGGAACCGTGGATCTCCTTACAATGCCGCCCTCGCCTCTCTCACCCTCGGTAGCCGACTCTAAAATACGGACGTCGTCCGAACCATCAGTCGCTTCCTCCGACTCACTGCTCTCCACCACGAAGGGACGACGAGAGCGCGACCGCCTCGCACCATGTGCCGCCTCCTCAACCACCAGTTCCTCCCACGAAACCGTGTCAGAAGACTCGTCAACGTACACTGACTCCTCCTCGAGTACGGGCTCCTCCCAGGACGTCGAGTCAGAGATAGGCTCCGCCTCCCCCCTAGACGTCGACGCTGATGAGCCGGACTGAGCCCTGTCCATCTATGCCTAGACTAAGTAGACTTGCTAACTCACCTGGGGTTACTTTGGAAGGGCAAGCCTGGTACAGCAAGACGCGAAGATGAGCGCTGAAGTGTGGAAAAATTTTATTTTGAAAAAGAAAGGAGTGGACAGATAGGGGAGAGGGGGGACTATTTATAGGAGATAGAAGCGACTCCTCGATTCCCGCGAGTACTGTTCACCTATCTGACATGCAACTGCCGCCTAAGAATTCGCGCCACATCCTCAAAACGTGCGACGCTGACATCATCCATTGACAGGCTGGCAGCCAGTCAAGGAGGCCAGCGCGGAAGAAGTATTCGGAGGAGGGAACATTTTTATTTTAAAGATTTAAGGCGCCGTCCTCAGACAGACGCCCCGGGCTCCGAGACTGGGTCGGTTCCCCTTTCACCCGCGAGCAGCTCGGGGCTTACAGCGTCATCGGCCGAAGACCCGAACTGTTCCCGGGTGAGACAGAAACCGCCTCAACCTGGAGCCCTATTGGGACGCAGAATAGTCAGCCTCCAATCGGAGAACTACTCATCTACCCAGGGCCCAAAGCTTCAAGACGCCCCCCTCGGCAAGCACCCCGGTCAAAAGCAGATCAACACCCGAAGGCCGAAAGAAGTGCTCCATTCCGAGCCAGTTGATGCAACTGCAAAAGTCCAGCCTACTCCAGCAACGGAACCTTCGCAGTTGCAAACAACCGGCCCGGAACGCCCTTCATCCCTCTCGGAAGGGTAGAACCCCCACAGTTGCAGACTGCTCACCCTTCGAAGTTCGGTCGTTATCCCTCTCGCCCGGATCCCCCCTGGATCTGGCCGCCACATCAGGGCCATCAGATCCAAGAGAAGATCGGGCGACAAAGAAACTACCTCTCCGACAAAACCGGGGGTAAGAATTATCAAGAAACAGGCGTCCGCCAAAGCAGACACCTTTAAGGGCCAAGCAGACCACCCTTGCTTTGATCTGAACCACTACGAGAAAAAGGGGGGGGGGGGGTACTTATAGCCTCCCCCAGACGCCGGCCTTTATGACATGGGGAAAACCAAACGACGGAAGACCATGCGCCATACATTTATTAGGCGGCGCCATTAACGCACCTAGGAAATGGGAATCTTGCACAGATCCCAGGGCGCCCCCAAATGCTCCGCGAAAGCAACAGACTACCCTACTCAAACAGCCCCAAGGAACAACGGTTCGCCCACAAACGGCCCGACCTATAATCCCCTCACCGGCTCGAGGTCCGGTCTGGCACCAGGGCACCCCTCTTCGGAGGATCCACCGGCTGGCCATCACCCTTACCAGCCCATAATTCCCCCTCATCTCGAGGTTCGGCCTGGCACCAGGGTACTCTTCTCAGGAAGAAACAACGGCTCGCCTTCACCCTCACCGACCCGTAATCCCTCGCCAGCTCGAGGTCCGGTCTGGCACCTGGGTACTCTTCTTCGGAAGATCCACCGGCTGGCCATCACCCTTACCAGCCCATAATCCCCCCTCATCTCGAGGTTCGGTCTGGCACCAGGGTCCTCTTCTCAGGAAGAAACAACGGCTCGCCTTCACCCTCACCGACCCGTAATCCCTCGCCCGCTCGAGGTCCGGTCTGGCACCTGGGTACTCTTCTTCGGAAGATCCACCGGCTGGCCATCACCCTTACCAGCCCATAATTCCCCCTCATCTCGAGGTTCGGTCTGGCACCAGGGTACTCTTCTCAGGAAGAAACAACGGCTCGCCTTCACCCTCACCGACCCGTAATCCCTCGCCAGCTCGAGGTCCGGTCTGGCACCTGGGTACTCTTCTTCGGAAGATCCACCGGCTGGCCATCACCCTTACCAGCCCATAATTCTCCCTCATCTCGAGGTTCGGTCTGGCACCAGGGTACTCTTCTCAGGAAGAAACAACGGCTCGCCTTTACCCTTACCGGCCCATAATCCCTCACCAGCTCGAGGTTCGGTCTGGCACCCGGGTACTCTTCTCAGGAAGAAACAACGGCTCGCCATCGCCCTTGTCGACACATAATCCCTCGACCTCTCGAGGTTCTGTCGAACACCAGGGTACTCTTCTCCGGAAGGGACAACGGATCGCCATCGCCTTCACCTACACGTAGACCCTCGACTAGCTCGAGGTCCTATCCAAGCCTCAGGGCAGCACCATCAGGATAACCCTCTCATGAAGGCCCAGTGACTCGCCCTCCCATTTCTACAACCATAGGCACTCCTCCACGGCTTGCTCCCGCACCCCCTGCAGGAGTGGGGGGCTTGTGTGACAGTGTAAAAATGGCCTGAGGCCCAACCAGGGCCCAATACAATTCCCACTCAGAAAGGTAAAGTTAGCAACCTGGTTCGGCTCCGGACCACTTCAGGGTCGGCGCCGAACCTCGTGTTTTCCCTCACGATACTGGCCTCCTCGTACCGACGAGCCTCAGTAGCCCTCGGAGTCCGATCCGGGACAGTCCCACAGGCCGTCCCCCCTCTCTGGCAGGGCAGAAGGATGACCTGGCGCAGCCTAGGCCCTCTGATTCCCCCCCGAAGTGCAGGAGACCCACGATCAGCCACGTCAACTCCAAATACCGCCAAGGATTTCGCCACGTCAGCCCTATACCACTCCTGGTATTGCCACGTCCGCCCTAAACCCCCTGGGCCTTCTGCCACGTCAGGCCCACGGGCTTTCAGATCCAGACCCGGCCCCCAAGTGGAACCAAACCCGGTTGGGATTCTCTATAAATACTAGACCCACACCCACCTTTTGAGGTAATGAATCTTTTGCCACTTAAATATACCTAGTTATTGCTACTCTCTCACAGAGACTGACTAGAGCGTCGGAGGGTCCGCCACCGGGACAAACCCCGGTGTTTTAGGACCGTCTGCAGGTACACAAGACCTCGGATCCGACCCTTCCGATCCGAGCCCAGCCTTCAATATCTTTCCGAGCTCACCGTAGGTCCCAGAAGGTCAACTGAAGGTCGGCAGACGAGCGGCAATCTCCTTCAATACAAATTGAGTCCGAACTCACACCTGGTGCATCCACACGTCTCCCAGAAATAAACAGCATCAATCATCATCTAGCGCTTGATCAAATCACAGCCGTTCGATCGTTGATCATCATCGTGATCCGTTGATCTTAACCGTTGGATTTGCATTGACCATCATCATCATCATCATCATCAAGCTAGTTGATCTCGATCGTCGGATCTCTTTTGATCATCGCGATCGTGATCATCATCTTGATCTTGATCTTGAAATTTGATTTCAGCCGTCCGATCGGTCAATCACACTTGATCTCGGCCCTTGATCGCCTCGATCGTCTCGTTCATCTTCTACTTGGTGAGTTAAACATTTGATCCACTTTTTGTTCTCATTCATCAAATTATCAATCATGGTATATTTACTCTTTTGGTACTCTTCTAATTTTCGTATATTTTATTTTTCGATCTCGGCCGTTGGATTCGCTTGATCTTCATCTTGATCACCATCTCGATCAACGAGATCTGTGCCCGATCATGATCATTTGCTCGTCGCCGTGTCACCGGAGTTTTGATCCCATTATTCTCAATATATCGGATCTAACGTCATCTAATAGCAAGTCATCTTACTCGAATTGTATTGTATCATGTTCGAGATCATTTATTGAAATCCGCAAATAGATCCATGTTGAATATTGTATATTGTTATTGTTAACCATCGTTGGGATACCACTGATTTATACGAGCGAATCCAAGTGGTAGTCTTGACTTCATGCCGTCTTTTTGCCTCTAATGTATAGGGATCTTACATGCACCTATGTAGTTAGTTATTGAATATAAGAATAGGAAATTATTGTTACATTTCATCTCATGACATTAAAATTAAACACAACTATTGTAGATTGTATATTAGAGTTGATTGTTCATGTGATTGATAATGATAAATTAGTTGATTGTAATTAGTAGAGTTATGGACACTATATATCTTAATACCATGTTCACATAGGATTGACTTACTGTGATTTATGATTGTTAAACCCCAATTCGTCGTTCTTAACATTTTAATCATTTTATTCAAAGAGGACATGTTGACACCCTGAAAATTATGCCAACCTGAATCTTGTCGTGCTGTTTCAACCTAGACAATGTCATTAAAATCAGTCACTTTCTGAATATGAAACCTATCCCTAAGTGTCTAGATATTAATAACATCCAGAATTTTCGAATTCCAACTTGTAATGCCTGAGTTATGACCCTTTTGCTACTGCTGCGCTGTAATTTCAAATTCATGTACATACCATGTTAGACTGATGAAGTAAGTGAACTAATGATCAAATTTTGCCTTAATAAATTCCAGATTGGTAAATAACATGCTTAGGGTGATAAAAATTATTTTTTCTGATTTTTTACAATGAATATTTACTGCCCTTACAACTAAAATTAGTCAATATCAATAACCAACCAGAAACTAAAATCTGTAAAGAACACTAAATTTCACCTAACTACCGTTGTCGGAATGTAGACTTTAAATATGCATTGGAACCGGACAGGAGTCTAGTTTCAAGAACTTCTGATGGATCCGCTTTTTCTATCTTGTAACAATGAAAATTCTTATTTTGGTACAGCAACCTACTGCTGTCCAGAATTGGGTTCCTAAGTTTAATAATATATAATTCAATCTATAATGTTATATTTGGTGCATTTAATTGTACAGAGTATATTGCATGATCTTAGGGTTGTTTTGTCATCTTTTCTAGTGTTCCTTATTACTCGCATTATTGTATGTTAATTGAATAAAGAATGTTAATCAAGCCGGGGTTAAGGGTTGACAAGGGTAGTTGATAATATAGTGATTGTACTCGGTATTATGGGCTTTGTTCCCAAAATATTGTGTCGGCTAGTGCTATCGATTTATTGTTGGATTACTGACTGCAGTATCCCAATTCATTGTGTATTATTTTAAGGACCTATCGTGCCGATTATTGTTATTGTTATTGTACAAGAAATTGCTATTGTTATCGTGCGAGTACATGACCTATAGAATCTACCACCTTAGTTTAAACGAAATTGAATGTATGCATGGAACCTGTAGAATGGGATGCAGTAGTACATGCATTAGCTAGGATTAAAAATGAATAATAGACTTAAGACTTTCATCACATTGTCATTGCCTATTGTTATCTTTATTGAACAGTGTTATCGTTATTGTTGCCATTATTGTTATTGTTTATCGTTATCGTGATAAATCATCGTTATTGCATATTGTACTGTTATTGCCTGGTCACTATTCAACACAATTGATTTCATCATCCATTGTATTCATCGTTACAACGTTATTGTCATTGTTCTCTGTTTCTCTACTTGCTGTCCACGACTTCTCTAAGGACATTTTCTTTTCCACTATAGTTGATTCAGCTATAGGTGAACAAGGAGAATTGCCAGGAGGCATTGGTGAGCAGTTCTTCTAGGATTGGAGCACAAGCCTCTCGAGCTATTTGGTGAGTTCTTTTATTCCATATGTTGGGTTACTTTGATGTTGGTTATTTTTATGCTTAATATCCAATGTTATTATTTATGTGATTATTTTTTCATTTCATGCGTGGTTGTATTACTTCATGTTTATATTGTTGAGTTGGATCAATAACAGCCTATGGATGATGCCAGTCATTCGCTGGACCGTGTCATGTGCCTGCATTCCATATTTTTGGGAAGCGGAGCGTGACAAGGTTTTTAGTGGTATCAGAGCCAGGTTTGACTCTAACTAGTTTGGGGTTGGATCCTGATTAGTTGAGTTTAACCGATTTCACTCAAAAATATGTACAACACGCGTGAATCACATGAATAATTGATAACCAACATATAATCTGGATTCCAATATTTTTGACCCACTTTTTGATTCCTTCATATCCGGTTCCTTCATTTCTTAGTCGTTTCGTCCCTTCCATTCATTCACATTTATTGATTTTTTACTGGGTATAATTTTATTCTTTTGTGCCCGTATTCCTTTGATTCTGGAGTTGTCCATTCTTTTCTTCCCGCTTGGTTCGTCGATCGGCATCGGTGGATCTTCGACGACATGTTATAGACTTGTTTAATTTCTATGTTACTGCATATTTTTATGATATATTTATTGTGTAAATTTGCTACACTACATATTTATTTTTTCATTCATATTTGCATTGTACTTATGCATGTATTTCATTCCATTTTCTCCCTACTTTTATAAATCGTTTTCACTACTACTATTTTGTGCTATTGTGTTTGATATTTATAATCTATACATCTATTTTGATATTCCATTGTGTGACTTTCAACTCCATCTCCTACTTTTCTACTATTTTTATATCTCAAATTTTAAAACATGACATCATACTTAAATTAAATGTCCCATATTCCTGTGCATATGGAAGGTTACATCTTCCATTTCACCATTTCGGTGCAACCTAATGTTGAGATGGCAAATATGCAACTCGATGTCAATAGAGGCAAATTGCAACTGGAAGTCGGGGAGACAAATGTGCAACCGAATATCCAGACGACAACTTGCAACCTGATGTCGTGAACGCAAACATGCAACTTGATGTTAAGGAGGCATGATTTTCTATCTATTTGCTAATTGATATTTCAAGACATTTTATTTATATAATGAAATTAATGGTAAATAAATATTTTCTTTATGACATTTTGTTTATACAATTATACTTTATGTTTTCACACAATTTGAACTAGTATAGTCGATTTATTTATAGAGTTGATAAGCCAAATTCTTAATTTGGTTTTATAATGATATTTTTATTATTGCTATTATTTTCGTTATTATTATTGGTATTATTATTATCATTTTCATTTCTATTGCTGTTATTATTATTATTTTCATTATCTTTATTGCTATTATTATTTTTATTATCATTATTATTACTGTTGCTTTATTATTATTGATATTATTATTATTGTTGCTATTATCATTATTATTATTATTGTTATTATTTTTAATGCTATTATTATTACTATTATTGCATTATTTTCATGAATATGTTAAATCCAATTCTGTCGTGTATGTATTATTCTTAATATCAGTATTGTAAATATTTTATTTTATTATGTTATTATTACCCGTATGATTATGATGATTTTGAATACTGTTATTATTGTTGTTGTTATTATTATTTTTTATTTTATTATTATGGTTATTATTACTTGTATCACTATTGTTGCTATTATTTTTAATATTATTGTTATTATTATCTTTATTATTAATATGCGTTGTTATCATTATTGTTATTATTATTATTTCTATTATTGTTATTATTATTCTATTGTTATTGATATTATTATTTTTATTGTTAATATTTTTTTATTATTATTTTTGTTAAAGCCATTAGTTTTGACCTACATTATATCTTTTAATTATTTAAATTGAAGCTCAATTTTATATTCTTTTGCATTATTCGCTTATATCTATCTTTAGCCCATACTCTCCTTGATCCTGGTGTCTCATTCTTGCCGTCCTGCTCAGTTCGTCAATTGGTGTCATGTGGCCTACAGCGACATGTATGTTGCTTGGGATATCACCATCGGAGTTGTGCAGCGGAAGCGTAGTGGGCCCATAACCCACAGGTCTCAGGATCCTATTGTTTCTTTTCCCAATCTCTTGCATATGTTCTCATCTGTTGATTCGTTGCTTGGTTCATCTTTTCCTTGTCCTTCCCTTCTTCGATTCCAGCTCTATCTATTTCTTCATCTCTTTGCTTTTTTATCTTGCATGTCTTGCGTTGTTTCTTCTTCATTTTGATACCGATTACTTCTTTCTTGCATTCCAGTTTGCCATCATGCAACCATGCATTATTTGATTCAATTCTTTCCCGTCTTTTCTCTCTCCGATTCCAGTTCTGCCTACTCCTTTATCATATTTATTATATTGTGTTATTTCGTTCCTTTTGATACTGTTTATTCTCTTTCATGCCTTCCATTTGACCTGATTGTTATCCACTCCTTCTTTTCTGGTGTTGCCACTACTTTGTTTCTTTCCCTTTAATTTCCTGTTTTGTTATCCCCTCGTTTGTTTTTGCCTTCTACTACGTACCGTCTAAGCAAATTTCGAGGACGAAATTTTGTTGTAAGGTAGGTAAGATTTGTAACCCCTGTTTCCCTAAATACGTATTTTCTGTGTATTTTTCTGTATTTAAAATTTGTTGTAAACATTTTTTTCTTTCGTTTTCAAATTCATTGTTGAAATGTATTATTGATCATCTGCTAAAATCTATTTTTAATTAATAATTTTACTTATAACTAGTACCCAATGATTCTTTTTATAATACAAATTATTATTATTATTATTATTATTATTATTATTATTATTATTATTATTATTATTATTATCATAGTTATTGTTATTATTTTTATTATTACAAAATCCTATTGTATTTGCTAGTATTTGAGTATTAACTCAAATTATACTATTTGATTTATTATTGTATTACTAATTGTTATACTTGATTTAATTATTTACTATTAATTTAAATGCTACATTTTATTGATTATTTTATCTATTCTTTCGGATCTTATTAAAACCCAATCCCATTTTAATTCTTATTGAATCCTAAAACCCACTAAACCCAAATACCCATTTTAAATAAACCCCAGATCCATACCCATTTATATATAACCCATCTCAACCCGATATCCTAACTACCCAACCATGTTTTCATCCCATCCCCATACCCTATTAAACCTGTTAACTCCCCAACCCTGTTCACCCCAACCTAAACTCTAGCATATTTTTACCTAGTATTCAAACCCAACCCGTTTCCTAGACTCCTCTACCCACAACCCTGTAACCTTAAATTATAACCCCTATATATATATATATATATATATATATATATATACCACATGCTAAACCCTATTTTCCCGTCGCCGCCAGACCTCGACACCCCTCGGCGCTCCTGTACCGCGTGACACCCCGACGTTTCCTCCACAGACTATCGTGCTGCCCATGACCTCCTCCTGTTCGTGCCGCCCTCCGCCGTGCTGCCCCTGTCTTACCATCGCGCTGCCCTCGTTGGTGCTGCCCCTGAGCACCGCCATCCGCCGCCTGAGCCGCCAGCCAGCCATCGCAGAACACTCCCTCCCCCTGGCTCTGTTGGGGTTGATCAAGGGTAATGTGATCCGTCCGATCCTCCATTTGATCATCACCATGATCATCATCTAGCGCTTGATCAAATCACAGCCGTCCGATCGTTGATCATCACGATCTTGATGATCATCATTGTGATCTGTTGATCTTGGCCATTGGATTTGCATTGATCATCATCATCATCATCATTAAGCTAGTTGATCTCGATCGTCGGAACTCTTTTGATCATCGCGATCGTGATCATCATCTTGATCTTGATCTTGAACTTCGATCTCAGCCGTCCGATCGACCAATCACACTTGATCCCGGTCCTTGATCATCTCGATCGTCTCGTTCGTCTTCTACTTGGTAAGTTAAATATTTGATCCACTTTTTGTTCTCATTCATGAAATTGTCAATCATGGTATATTTACTATTTTGGTACTCTTCTAATTCTCGTGTATTTTATTTTTCGATCTCGACCGTTGGATTCGCTTGATCTTCATCTTGATCACCATCTCGATCAACGAGATCTGTGCCCGATCATGATCGTTTGCTCGTCGCCGTGTCGCCGGGGTTTCGATCCCATTATTCTCAATATATAGGATCTAACGTCATCTAAAGGCAAGTCATCTTACTCAAATTGTATTGTATCATGTTCGAGATCATTTATTGAATTCCGCAAGTAGATCCATGTTGAATATTGTATTGTTATTGTTAACTATTGTTGGGATACCACAGATTTACACGAGTGAATCCAAGTGGTAGTCTTGACTTCGTACCGTCTTTTTGCCTCTAATGTATAGGGATCTTACATGCACCCATATAGTTAGTTATTGAATATAAGAATAGGAAATTATTATTACATTTCATCTCATGACATTAAAATTAAACACAACTATTGTAGATTGTATATTAGGATTAATTGTTCATGTGATTGATAAAGATAAATTAGTTGATTGTAATTAGTGGAGTTATGGACACTATATATCTTAATACCATGTTCACATAGGATTGACTTACTGTGATTTATGATTGTTAAACTCCAATTCGTCGTTCTTAACATTTTAATCATTTTATTCAAAGAGAACATGTTGACACCCTGAAAATTACGCCAACCTGAACCTTGTCGTGCTGTTTCAACCTAGATAATGTCATTAAAATCAGTCACTTTCTGAATATGAAATGTATCCCTAAGCGTCTAGATGTCAATAACATCCAGAATTTTCAAATTCCGACTTGTAATGCCTTAGTTATGACCATTTTGCTACTACTGCGCTGTAATTTCAGATTCATGTACATACCATGTTAGACTGATAAATTAAGTGAACTAATGATCAAAATTTGCCTTAATAAATTCCATAGTGGTAAATAACATGCTTAGGGTGATAAAAATTATTTTTACTGATTTTTTACAATGAATATTTACTACCCTTACAACTGAAATTACTCAATATCAATAACCAACCAGAAACTAAAATCTGTAAAGAACACTAAATTTCACCTAGCTACTGTTGTCGGAATGTAGACTTTAAATATGCATTGGAACCGGGGGCAGGAGTCTAGTTTCAAGAACTTCTGACGGATCCGCTTTTGCTATCCTGTAGCAATGGAAATTCTGATTTTGGTACAGCAACCTACTGCTGTCCAGAATTGGGTTTCTATGTTTAATAATATATGATTGAATCTATAATGTTATATTTGGTGCATTTAATTTTATAGAGTATATTGCATGATCTAAGGGTTGTTTTGTCATCTTTTCTAGTGTCCCTTATTAATCGCATTATTGTATGTTAATTGAATAAATAATATTAATCAAGCCGGGATTAAGGGTTGACAAGGATAATTGATAATATAGTGATTGTACTCGGTATTGTGAGCTTTGTTCCCAAAATATTGTGTCGGCTAGTGCTATCAATTTATTGTTGGATTACTGACTGCAGTCTCCCAATTCATCGTGTATTGTTTTAAGGACCTATTGTGCCGACTATTGTTATCGTTATGGTCCAATAAATTGCTATTGTTATCGTGCGAGTACATGACCTATAGAATCTACCACCTTAGTATAAACGAAATTGATTGTATGCATGGAACCTGTAGAATGGGATGCAGTAGTACATGCATTAGCTAGGATTAAAAATGAATAATAGACTTAAGACTTTCATCACATTGTCATTATATATTGTTATCTTTATTGAACAGTGTTATCGTTATTGTTACATTATTGTTATTGTTTATCGTTATCGTGATAAATCAACGTTATTGCATATTGTACTCTTATCGCCTGGTCACTATTCAACACAATTGATTTCATCGTCCATTGTATTCATCGTTACAACGTTATTGTCATTGTTCTCTGTTTCTCTACTTGCTGTCCACGACTTGCTCTAAGGAAATTTTCTTTTCCACTCTAGTTGATCCAGTTATAGGTGAACAAGGAGAATTGCCAGGAAGCATTGATGAGCAATTCTTCTAGGATTGGAGCAGGAGCCTCTCGAGCTATTTGTGAGTTCTTATATTCCAGATGTTGGGTTACTTTGAAGTTGGTTATTTTTATGCTTAATATCAAATGTTGTTATTTATGTGATTATTCTTTCATTGCATGCGTGGTTGTATTACTTCATGTTTATATTGTTGAGTTGGATCAATAACAGTCTATGGATGATGCAAGTCATTCGCTGGACTGTGTCACGTGCATGCATTCTGTATTTTTGGGAAAAGGGGCATGTTAGTTGGGGTTTGTGGATCCAAATACACGATAATGGGGTTGAAGACATACAAGATGGAGAGCCGAAGATGGAGCAAGCAGCTCAGAGCAGCAAGCAGCTCAGAGCAGCGAGCAGCTGCAGGCAACTTGCAGTCGACCGCACATGTACAGGTAATTGTACAATTGACCGTCTCACTCTCTGATTGAACCCTGCAGACTTGAAGGAATGACCGATCGACCTGGCAGTGGACCGACCCACTCTGCGTTAGTGTCACGCCCCGCTTCCCAAAAAAGAATACGGAATACGAATACGCGACACAAGTCCAGCGAATGGCTTTCACCATTCCTGTATTGTAAGGATCTTTGCAACAATATAGAAGAAATAACAAGAAGTAACAAGAAGGAATCATCCACGCAATCATGAACGAGTTTATATAACCAAGGAAATTACTTGAAAACAAGATACATAATTCTCAAATAATTAAATCTGGAAACAACAAGTTTTATATCCTAGGACAAAGCGCCCAATACAAGATACAAGTAGCAGCAAATACAATTTATTCAAAAACAGGAAATAACTCAAGTAGAAGCTCTATCCAAGCCTAGAACACTTGGTCACTTACACCTTCATGCAGCTGGTCACCAAAGTCTGCAAATTGACAATTTGCAGATAAAGAGAACAAGAAACAAAATGCTCGTCAGTGCAAGTTACGAGCCGCATGTAGTACAGGCAACAAGTACGAAAAGCAGATAAGGAATATACAGAGTAGCAACAAGAAGTAAATACTAAAGTAAGCATGGAAGAAATATGACTACAAAATAGAGCAACTAATTCTAAATCAAGGAATAGAATCAAGTAACATGATGAGATAACAAGGTGCAAGTGGCATGTAACATGTATCAAGTATCAAGTATCAAGTAGCATGCAAACAAGTGACAAGTAACAAGTAACAAGTGTCAAGTAGCATATACAAGTAATAGGAATGAGCAAGTGATCATGTTATTTTCAAGTCTTGTATCTAATCCTATCTAGGTAGCACATCATGCGTCCCAAATTTTTACCACATGGTTGCTACTTTCAAACAAGTTGCGTTTAGATTTCGTAGTGGATCATAGAAAGCCCTGTACTCAAGTATCAAATATCAAATAGCCAAGTAATCACGTGTCAAGTATCAAGTATCAAGTATCAAGTATCAAGTATCAAGTATCATAAGTCAAGTAATCACGTGTCAAGTATCTAGTATAAAGTAGGATATGTGGATCCCCTCCGCATACACCTCTTCTGTGGGAAAGCATGTAGTTAGGTAAGTAAGTGGGAAACACGGGCCCTCTTCCAAGTACACATTTCTATATTTTCCACAGCTAGATCTTTCCCTTAATCCCAGCTTGATTTCTTGTTATTATTATTAAAGAAATCATGGACGTGGACGAACAAGGCAAGAAAACATGGCAAGAAACAAGAGAAAATCTCAAGTTGGATAGAAGACACGAACGGGTGAAAAACAACTCATAATAGACTAGGACAACGAGACTTTCAATTCTGGACAGTAAGACACTACTGCTCCAAATCTGAGATTCCCGTTGCTACAAGAATACAAATCTGGATCCGTCAGAAAATCTAGAAACTAGACTCTCTACTGAATCAAGTGCATATACACAAGTCACATAACAAGTACAGCAACAAGGTTCAAAACAGAGTTTTACACAGAATTCAAGTTCAGCCAGAAATCGCAAGGTTTTATTTATAGGCAAGAAAAGAGTAAAAAAACACCATATTTAAATCTAGGAAAATTCTGGAAGGTTCCCTAGCATCTCTAGTAACAGCATATGAAATTTCATAAAATTCCATTACAGATAGTATAGTCAAATTTATTTGGAAAACAGAATAATGCAACAAATTTTTGAATCTGAAAGTTCAGACACAGCAGTACCAAAACAGAGATAATTAACAAAATACAACTCGAAATCCAAATCCGTCAAAAGAGTTGTGAAATAGACATACCAGGATATATTTCATGTTCACAAAGTTTTAATCAACAGTGGCTGGAATCAGGTTAAAAATAGAGTTCTTTAGTGAACAACATGCAGTTTAGAGATTATACGATTGGTTTCATAAGCATGAAATAAATTATAAGATTCATTAATAAATCTACAAAAACTAGAGGTTGATCCTAGTCATGTCTAGATATACCTAGAATACTATTAAGTCCAACTCTTACTTTTAACATCAGTTTTAAAAATAATATAACATGTAGCAATCACATAAATCCGAATCTGGAAATTACGACACAGCTGCAGTAAAACAGCGATAACTCACACATCAAAAATATAAATCGAGAGCCGTCAATAGTTCTGCAAAATAGACATCGAGGCCTATGAATCATATTCACAAAATAATTTACTTTACAGACCTTAACATGGTCTAAAACGTTGAACCAAAACAGGGCAACAGCAAAGCGAAATCTCTTTTCATGCATTTAATCAAACAACTCATATGCAATATATCCAAATTAGAGTATGATGTAAAATATGATATATTAGATACTCAAATCAATATGGCATGGGTAATAACAAGTCTACAACGAGATAACACATCTCGCATATCAATCATGTAACAAATCTACAATATGCAGTAGATCACGCACAAGTATATATACATCAAGAAAAACTATCTAGATCTAATTATTTTCATGTAGTGTGTGTAAAAACTATGATGATGGGTCATGACTACGAATGGATCAAACAAATGGGATCAAGATTCGACAAGTGATCATCATGGGAAAGAATACAAAACGAGTGCGAGACTACATGTGGTATTTTGTACTTGTATACAAACAAAAATAGTATTCGAGTTACTTACCTTAGGTTGAAGATGACGAATCTGATGGGAAGAATAAAATAACGGGAACGGATCCCGGGCAACGAACACAAACTCAACAATCTACGAACATAGGAAAGCTTGTGGATCGGACTGTCCAGATCTGATTTCAATCAAGAGGAGATCAAGGCGATGGTGTTGATCACGATCACGAGGGAATCAGGCGGCTAGATGAGCTCCTAATCAATTTCATGCACAACAGCACGGGAAATGACATCCAGGGGTCTCGACGGTGGAAGACGACGACGACGATGGCGGAGGACGGCAGATGGTGACAGGCGACATTGGGGTTGCTGTTGTGGAGGCTTGGGATGAAGGGAAGTCGTGGTGTAGCCCCTGTTTTTCATTTTTCGTATTTTTGGTGTATTTTTCTTTTCTTGTGTATTTGTACTCTGTCTTGTATTTTTCTGAACCGTATATTGAGTTGTTTCAATATATTTTCATTTTCTTTTCTCATTCTTGATTTTTGCAAGTTATTTCCGATTTCTTGGTTGTTCTTGTTCATGATTGTTGTTTTCGCTCTTTATTGTTGTCTCGTTCTCTTTATTTATATTTTTTGGTTGCTCTTGGTGATTTGGTGGTCTACCCCATTCCTAATACTATTATTTTGATCCCTAATTGATTACCAAAGCCAAATTACCCAATCCTAGTTTGAATCCTATTCAATTTGACCCCCATTTGTCTTATTGGATTATTCCTATTACTACTCCTAATCTACCCACAACCCAATTACCCAATAACCCAACTCATATTCTAAACCCTAATCACATCATGCATATATAACCCTTTCTCCCCTCAACCCCTAACCCTAAAACCTAAACCCTAGCCCCTATCCTATAGCCCCCGACTCTCCCCCCTGCTTGCGCCGCACACCATCCCGCACAGCAGACCCGATGCCCAACCCCAGGCCGACCATCCTCTTCTTGGCTGCACCTTGGCCGAGCTCACTCCCCCTCATCCCGATCTCCAACCACCTCCGACCACCACCATACTCCATTACTCTACCCCTCTCCGATCACTTTCCCCCCCTCCGGCCATCATCCAACCCTCCAAGCCTCAAGCACCGCCATTCATCTATCTCTCTTTTGTGGGTTCTCTCTTCTCTTGCTTTGAGAATCGTGCCGTATGTTCGTGCGATTGTTCGTGAGTTTGTTGCTCTTGAATTGTGGATCTTTTGCTCGTGGATTTGGTTCATTGTCCGGGAATCCGTTCTCGTTATTCTTGGAGTTCATTTCATCTTCGATTAAGGTAAGTAACTTGTACTCCAATTCCTTTGTTTGATACAAGTCAGAAATACCACCTATAGTGTAGTTGGATCTAGAGACGACTCTTGTTTGTGTTATCTTTGATGAGTTTTGTCTCTATTGTGAAAACTTGACCATAGTTTCCTCATGACACAATCTTGACATAAATTAACTTAGGTTTTGCCCGTTCTTGATTTGATCATGTATGTGGGATTTTTGTGAGAATTTGGGTATTTGTTGGGATCCATGTGATAGCCTTGTTTTAGATATATTAATTACTCTATTTCATGTTGTTTGGACACTTGGTAGACTCAATTTCATGTTTGGTTGTGCTTTGAACAAGTTTTGTTTGATATATGTTGAGTTGTTAAAAGGGAAAAATCTGTATTCTGTCGCTGATCTGTTTTGTTTGCTGTTTTGGACTATCTTGAAGTCAGTATCTTGGTTCCAGTATAAAACATGAGTTTTAGAGAAATTCGTCTATTTTCAAACCCCTCTGACCTTGCTCGATTTTGTTTTCGTATGAGTGACTTATGACTGTTTTATTACAGAGGGGTATGATGTTTCTAGATTTCGTTTCTCGACGATTTTATTGATTAAATTATTTTTTTACTTGTACTACACATATTATTTTGATTTGAAACTTGGCACAGTTTTTTTATACCTATCTAGGGATTACCCAAAATTTTGGTAGATTTTATTGATGGGTTTTATATGTCGTTTCATGCATGTTTACAAAAGTCAGACTTGCCGTATTTTGCTCGCTATTCTGTAAAGAATCGTATTTTCACCCTGTTTCCTTCTACTTCATGGAAAATGTTTATGAAATATGAAAGTTAGGATAATTTGTCTATTTTCATCTTCCTTTGGCGGATTTGGATTTCGTTTCACGGCTTGCGAGATATTTCAGTTTTCGTACAGCTGTGTTGGGAATTCCAAATTTGCCAAAGTATCGTTTCTTGATGTTTTCTTATTTTTGATGACTGAACTAATTTTACTAAAATATTATAAAACTTTATATTTTGATTCTAGAAATATAGGGGAATACCCCAGATTTTTTCTGGATTTATTTGAGGAATTTTAATGCTGTTTTTTTTTACTGAGAATTCGTTTTACTAATTTCTGGTTGAACGTGTTTTCTGGATTCAAATCAGTTTTGAGTTATGATTTTGTGAAATACGATGTGACTTATTTGTAGTCGCTGGATTCGTGTGGAAGTCTATTTTCCAAATTCTTCGACGGATCCATAGACGGGATTCACTGTTTTCGTACTTTACTGTCTTGCTGTCCTGAATATGAATATACATTGTTTTGCTTGTTTATGTGATTGTAAATTATCTATGCATGTTTATTTGTTTTCCTGAACCTAATACTGATTATAACATATTAGTTTGACACTATTTCGTACACTTTCATGCCTATTTGATGACCATAATAAAAGTAACCAAGCCGGGGTTTATGGGAAAGATCTAGTAGCGGAAAAATATAGAAATGTATACTTAGAAGGAGGCCCGTGTTTCCCATTTGATTATCTGTTATCTGTTATGAGATCATGCAAGATTTTGATTATCTGTTACCCAACTACATACTTCCTACGAGAGGGTGTACTTGGAGGGGACTTAGTCTTATCTGTTGCATGATCGTCTGTTATCTGTCTGTCTTGATCTGTTATCTGATATCTGTTTGAACCCTGAGTACACGGCCCTATATGATCCCCTACAAAATCTAAAAACGTAACTGTTTTGAATGTAGCAACTATGTGATAAAAGGATGGCACATGAAGTGCTACCTAGTTAGTAATTAATACAAGACTTATAAAAATCTGAATCAGTATCTGTATCTGAAATCTGAATTTGAATCCGTTATATGTATCTGGCTATCTGTTATCTGATTATCTGATTACCTGTTATCTGTCTGACATCATCACTTGACACCATTATTGGACACTATCTGTATATCTGTCTGCATGCCTTTTGACTTTGATACTTGACACATGTTAGTATACCATGCTAGGTCTGTTTCTGCTATTATTTAGATTTGTTTAGTTTTCCCATGTACTTGTATCCTACATTATAAGTGGCCCGTAACTTGCAATTGACGGGTACTTGTTTTTCTTTTTCCTTCACTTGCAAATTTACTAATTGCAGATCAGGATGGTCAGCTGCAGATGGTATTGGCGAGATGATGTATTAGTGCTGGATTTTCTGCTTTATTATTATTATTATTTGTTGCTTGAACTTAAATAAAATGTACTTGATTACTTGAATATTTATTTGTATTTGGGCGATGTGACCCCAGAATATTTGACTCGTTCAGAATTTGATTATTTGAGATTATTATATTTGGTTTCAAGTAATTTCTGTTGGTATCTTGTTTTAATTATGCATGTCTGGTTGTATCTTCTGCTTCTGACTCTGATTATTTCTGTGATATGTTGTAAAGATTCTTGAACAGCTTATGGATGATGAAAATCATTCGCTAAGGTTTTGTTATGTATCCGTATTCCGTATTCTTTTTGGGAAGCGGGGCGTGACACGCGGGTGGTTGGCATGGGGCTCAGGGCATCAGGGATCAGGTGTGCACAAGGCGGCGTGACGGCGAGGTCGCGAAGGAGGAAAGTGCGACTGCCGGAGGGCGACGCGATGGTGGCCGGAAGTAGGGGTCGGGGTACAATGAAGGGAAAGAGAGGGAGTGTGAGTTGGAGAGAGAGAAAGATTAGGGTTTGTTTAGGGGGATAATGACTGTAGAGAGGAATATAACAAATTAGGTTGGGATTTTAATGGGATTTGGCAAGTCAGGATTTTGAGGAATCAAAGGGAAGAAGATCTGCTTCTTAGGCAGATATGGAGAAAGTGAGGGAGAAATTTGGAAAGACCGAGTCAAAGAAGAGGGTATTGCATAGCGGATTTAGGATCCAATAGGGCGGATTGATTGGGTTTTGGGTCTAAATGGGATAGATAGGGTTAGAAACCAGATCCAGAAGGGCAGAAATCAGATATTAAACAATTACGTCATGAATGAATAAATTTAGAATTAAACAATTCATTTGAAGATAATTAATTGACAGAAGGGTTTGAATCAAAAAGATTGAAATCACACACGCCAAAAACAATAGATGAATTTTATTGAGAACGAAGAATCAATTACACGATAAGGAATACAATCAGTAGAAAAAAATATAGTACAATATATAAGAAAAGGGGATACAGGAGTTACAAATCCTACCCACCTAACATGAAGAATTTCGTCCTCGAAATTCAAACAAGAAGTATATAGGGTAACTCCGAAAGAAAAGAAAGAAAGCAACAACAAAACAAAAGCTACAGAAACAAATGAGAAAACTTCTGCTGGATCTCCTCCTCCAATTCCCAAGTCGACTCACCCGGTGAGTGAGGAGTCCAAGAAACTCAAACCATATTGATAACCTTGTTCTTCAGCACTTTCTCCCTCCGATCCAAAATAGCAACTGGCGGAATCTCACAAGACAGATCCGGCTGCACGACAACTCTAAATAATCGATCACGTGGCTCTCATCATGAATGTACCTCCTGAGTTGTGAGACATGGAAGATGTCGTGCACCCTAGATAAAGCCAGTGGTAATGCAAGACGATAGGCCACCTTGTCTACACGTTCCACGATATCAAACAACTCGATGAACCTGGGGCTTAGCTTGCCCCCACCACCAAACCGAATGACACCTCCCCACAGCGATACCTTAAGGAAAACATGGTCGCCAACCTCAAACTCCACGGCTCTCCTATGGACATCTGCCCAGCTCCTCTGCCTGTCTTGTGCTGCCTGAAGATGTTTCCTAATCTGAGTCACCGCACCAACAGTCCTAGTGATCAACTCCGGACCCAACAACTTCCTCTCACCAATGTCATCCCAACACACTGGTGATCTGCACTTCCGACCATATAGTGCCTCGTACGGTGCAGCTTTAAGACTGGCCTGATTTCTATTATTGTATGAGAACTCTATAAGATGCAAATGGTCCTCCCAAGATCCACCAAACTGCAACACACAGGACCTTAACATGTCCTCTAGGGTCTGGATGGTCCTCTCTGACTGTCCATCGGCCTAAGGATGAAAAGTTGTGCTATACTTCAATTTACTCCCCAGACTACTCTGAAGACTCTCCCAAAACTGAGATTTGAACCTCATATCCCTGTCGGATACAATACTGACTAGAACCCCATAAAGCCTGACAATCTCTTGCATGTACTTCTCCGCTAGGCTCTTAGTAGACTGTCCAACTCTAAAGGGAATGAAATGTGCACTTTTCGTCAGTCTGTCCATAATCACCCAAATGGCATTGTGACCCTTGGGACTCCTCGACAAGGCGGTCACAAAATCCATTGTGATGTGTTCCCACTTTCACTTCGGAATGGGAAGAGGTTAAAGAAGTTCGACGGTTCTTTGATGCTCTGCTTCACCTGCTGGCAGATCAAGCACTAATGCACAAATCTAGCTACAGCCCTCTTCATACCATGCAACCAGATTTGAAGCTTCAAGTCCCAATACATCTTAGTACCACCGGGATGAATAGAGTACGACGACTGGTGGGCTTACTCAAGCAACTTCTAACAAACTTCATCCTTCGGAACACAACCTAGACCCAAAACGAAGCGATCCATCATCATGAACAACCATATCTATTCTGGAACTTGCCTAAACCCCTGCTCTGAATTTCTGCAACTGCTCATCACCGGCCTGAGCCTCTTTAATCTGCTCAATAAGGGACGACTGAAGCTGAAGCATCATGCAACTCCGATCAGAACTCGGCAAGATCACATCCAATTCCAATCTCCTCATCTGCTCAACAAGTTCCCTCTGCTGAGTCAGAAACATGGTGACTGGTCTCCTGCTCAAAGCATCTGGTACTAAGTTGATCTTACCGAGGTGATACTGCAAATTAATATAATAGTCGTCCATTAACTCCAACCAATGCCTCTGCCTCATGTTCAATTCCTTCTGGGTGAAAACATACTTGAGACTTTTGTGGTCGATAAAGATTTCCACTCGGTCTCCAAGTAAATAGTGTTCCACGGCTTCAAAGCAAAGATCACCGCTGCCAACTCCAAATCATGAGTCAGATAGTTCCTCTCATGCGGCCTTAACTGCCTCGATGCATAAGAAACAACTCGGCCCTTCTGCATCAACACTGTATCAAGACCCTTGCCAGAAGCGTCACAGTGAACCACAAATCCACTTCTACCATCCAGAATAGTTAACACTGGCGTTGATGTTAGCCTGCTCTTCAAATTTGCAAAAGCTTCGCTGCAATCCCCATCCTAGATAAATTTCTGATCCTTCGCTGTCAACTTAGCCAGTGGCCCAGCTATCTTCGAAAATTCTTGGACGAATTTTTGATAATATCCAGCTAGTCCAAGGAAACTTCTCACTCCTAAAACTGACCTAGGCACTGGCCAATCTTTGACTGCCGCAATCTTGGATGGATCAACTGAGATTCCTTCGCCCGAGATGATATGCCCTAAAAAGGTAACTCGGTCCAACCAAAGCTCACACTTGTTGTGTTTCCCATAAAGCTGATTCTCCCTCAGAGTTTGTAAGACCAACCTTAGATGCTCAGCATGTTCCTCCTTGTTCCGAGAATACACCAGAATATCATCTATGAAGACCACCACGAATCTATCCAAGAATGGGGAAAAGAACATGTTCATCAGACTTATGAACATAGCTGGTGCATTCGTGACTCCGAAAGGCATCACTAGGAACTCATAATGCCCATACCTTGTTCTGAAGGTTGTCTTCTACACATTTGCCGCTTTCACCTTGACCTGATGATACCCCGAGCGAAGGTCCAACTTCGAAAAGACTGACACAGCACCCAACTGGTCAAACAAATCATCAATCCTTGGTAGCGGATACCGGTTCTTCACAGTAAAACTGTTCAGTTCCTGGTAATCAATGCACAGTCTGCGGCTTCCGTCCTTCTTGTTGACAAATAGGACTGGAGCTCCTTATGGTGAAACATTAGGTCTGATGAATCCCACGTCTAGCAATCCCTGGATTTGCACCTTCAGCTCCGCCAGCTCAACTGGTGCCATTCTGTAGGGACTCTTCGATATCAGTACAGTACCTAGTTGAACCTCAATACCGAATTCCAAATCCCTATCTGGGGGTAGCCCAGGCAACTCCTCAGAAAAAATATCCAAAAACTCCCGCACTACTAGAGGCGCAGCCTCATAGCTTGCTTGCAACTCCATATCACAAGTCTCCTGATCAACTGCAGTCTTAGCTCGACCAAGGGGTGTCTCCCCAACATGGAACTCAAACTCTGCGTGACCTAGGATTCTGAATACAACTTTTTTGGCTCGGCAATGTATGACAGCATGGGACTCACCCAATCAATCCATACCGAGAATGATGTCGAATCCAGAATTCCCAATTACGAACAGGTCAGTCTTGAAATTTGTGCCACCAATAACCACGGGACTCTGCTTGCACTCCCGGGAACAGACGACAACACCGCTACCTGTGACGATGTTCTAAGCCACTGGCATGATGCTGCACTCCAGCTAATGCCGATCTAAGAAGCGGGAAGAGACAAAGGAATGGGTTGCCCCGAAATCAAAGAGGACATGAGCAGGGAAAGAACGAACTAAGATAATACATAGGATAGATTCAAAAGGCAAGGGAAAAAGAGAATAACGATTAAGGAGTAAGGAATAACAATGTAGAAAAGATGATATGAATGAACAGACCAAGATAATGAATGAAACAGAGGAAATGACAAAGCAATAAAATGCAAAAATACCTGCAACGACTCCTTCTGTCGTCTCAGCTTCTTCAGCCGTCAAGTTATAAGCCTGACCTCTCCTGGCGATGATCCAAGCTATTGACATGTCGAAGTAGATCCAGCGATGCCGACTGATGGACCAAGCAAAAAATTAAAAGGATGGATGGCACCAAAATCGGAAGGATATGGGTATGAAAAGATATTAATTCATACCCAATAAGGAATCAGCAATGAGGACAATTGCAAGAGACAGAAGAAGCAAGAAATCAAGGAATCGAATATGAAGGGATCAAAATGAATCGAAAAAGGCCAGTATCCAGATCAAGTTGATTATCCTTGTTCATGTTACTGCGTGGTCTGTTTACTGTTGAGCCAATCCTTGATCGAGCCAAACTTGTCTAACACATTATTCAAACTAATACATTAGCCAAACCTGGGCTCTGATACCACTAAAAACCCTGTCACACCCTGCTTTCGAAATAGGAATACGGAATACAGATACGCGACACAAGTCCAGTGAATGGCTTTCACCATTCATGAGCTGTAAGGATCTTTGCAACAATATACAAGAAATAACAAGAAGTAACAAGAAAGAATCATCCACGCATGCATGAACAAGTTTATATAACCAACAGAATTACTTGAAAACAATATACATAATTCTCAAATAATTAAATCTGGAAACAAGTTTTATATCTTGGGACAAAGCGCCCAATACAAGATTCAAGTAGCAGCAAATACAATCAAAAACAGGAAATAACTCAAGCAAGAGCTCTAGCCAAGCCTAGAACACTTGGTCTTTTACACCTTCAGACAGTTGGTCACCAAAGTCTGCAAATGGACAATTTGCAGAAAAAGAGAACAAGAAACAAAAGGCCCATCAGTGCAAGTTACGGGTCGCATGTAGTGCAGGCAACAAGTACGGAAAACAGAGAAGGAATATACAGAGTATCACCAAGAAGCAAGTACTAAAGTAAGCATGGAAGAAACGTGACTGCAAAATAGAGCAACTAACTCCAAATCAAGGAATAGAATCAAGTAATATGATGAGATAACAAGGTGCAAGTGGCATGTAACAAGTATCAAGTATCAAGTAGCATACAAACAAGTGACAAGTAACAAGTATCAAGTATCAAGTAGCATGTACAAGTAACAGAATAAGCAAGTGATCATGTTATTTTCAAGTCTTGTATCTAATCCTATCTATGTAGCACAACATGCGTCCCAAATTTTTACCACATGGTTGCTACATTCAAACAAGTTGCGTTTAGATTTCGTAGTGGATCATAGAAGGTCGTGTACTCAGGTATCAAGTATTAAGTAGTCAAGTAATCACGTGTCAAGTATCAAGTATCAAGTATCATGAGTCAAGTAATCACGTGTCAAGTATCAAGTATAAAGTAGGATCTGTGGATCCCCCCGAGTACACCTCTCTTGTGGGAAAGCATGTAGTCAGGTAAGAAAGTGGGAAACACGGGCTCCTTTCCAAGTACACATTTCTGTATTTTCTAATACTAGATCTTTCCCTTAACCCCGGTTTGATTTCTTGTTATTATTATTAAGGTAAGCATGGACGTGCACGAACAAGGCAAGAAAACATGGCAAGAAACAAGAGACAAGTTCAAGTTGGATAGAAGACACGAACGGGTGACAAACAACTCATAATAGACTAAGACAACGAGACTTTCAATTCTGGACAGCAAGACGCTACTACACCAAATCTGAGATTCCCGTTGGCACAAAAATGCAAATCTGGAACCGTCAGAAAATCTAGAAACTAGACTCTCTGCTGAATCTAGTGCAAATACACAAGTCACATAACAAGTACAACAACAAGGTTAAAACAGAGTTTTACACAAAATTCAAGTTCAGCCAGAAATCACAAGGTTTTATTTATAGGCATGAAAAGAGTATAAAAACACCATATTTAAATCTAGGAAAATTCTGGAAGATTCCTTAGCATGTCCAATAACAGCATATGAAATTTCATAAAATTCCATTATAGATATTATAATCAAATTTATTTGGAAAACAGAATGATGCAGCAAATTTAGGAATCTGCAAGTTCAGACACAACAGTAACAAAATAGAGATTATTCACAAAATACAACTCGAAATCCAAATTTGTCAAGAGAATTGTAAAATAGACATACCAGGTTATATTTCATGTTCACAAATTTTTAATCAACAGTGGCTAGAATCAGGTTAAAAATAGAGTTCTTTACTGAACAGCATGTAGTTGGAGATTATACGATTGGTTGCATAAGCATGAAATAAATTATAAGAGTCATTAAAAAAATCTACAAAAATTAGGGGTTGATTCCAGTCATGTCTAGATATACCAAGAATAATATTAAGTCCAACTCTTACTTTTAACATCAGTTTTAAAAATAATATAACATGTAGCAATCACATAAATCAGAATCTGGAAATTACGACACAGCTGCAGTAAAACAGCGATAACTCACACATCAAAAATCTAAATCGAGAGACGTCAATAGTTCTGCAAAATAGACATCGAGGCCTACAAATCATATTCACAAAATAATTTACTTTACAGACCTTAACATGGTCTAAAACGTTGAACCAAAACAGGGCAACAGCAAAGCGAAATCTCTTTTCATGCATTTAATCAAACAACTCATATGCAATATATCCAAATTATAGTATGATGTAAAATATGATATGTTAGATACTCAAATCAATATGGCATGGGTAATAACAAGTCTACAACGAGATAACACATCTCGCGAATCAATCATGTAACAAATCTACAACATACAATAGATCACGCACAAGTATATATACATCAAGAAAAACTATCTAGATCTAATTATTTTCATGTAGTGTGTGTGTGAAAACTATGATGATGGATCATGACTACGAATGGATCAAACAAATGAGATCAAGATTTGACAAGTGATCATCATGAGAAAGAATACAAAACGAGTGCGAGACTACATGTGGTATTTTGTACTTGTATACAAACAAAAATAGTATTCGAGTTACTTGCCTTAGGGTGAAGATAACGAATCTGACGGGAAGAATAGAATAATGGGAACGGATCCCGGGCAACGAACACAAACTCAACAATCCACGAACATGGGAAAGCTTGCGGATTGGACGGTCCAGATCTGATTTCAATCAAGAGGAGATCAAGGCGATGGTGTTGATCACGATCACGAGTAAATCAGGCGGCTAGATGAGCTCCTAATCAATTTCATGCACAACAGCATGGGAAATGACATCCAGGGGTCTCGACGGTGGAAGACGACGACGACGATGGTGGAGGACGGCAGACGGTGACAGGAGGCATTGGGTTTGCTGCTGTGGAGGCTCAGGATGAAGGGAAGTCACAGGTGGCTGGCGTGGGGCTCAAGGCATCGGGGATCGGGTGTGCACAGGGCGGCGTGACAGCGAGGTCGCGAAGGGGGGCAGTGCGACGGTCGGAGGGTGACACGGTGGTGGCCGGAAGTAGAGGTCGGGGTACAGTGAAGGGAAGAGAGGGAGTGTGAGTTGGAGAGAGAGAGAGATTAAGGTTTGTTTAGGGGGATAATGACTGTAGAGAGGAATATAAAAAATTAGGTTGGGATTTTAATGGGATTTGGCAAGTCAAGATTTTGAGGAATCAAGGGGAAAAAGATCTACTTGTTAGGTAGATATGGAGAACATGAGGGAGAAATTTGGGGAGGCTGGGTCAAAGAAGAAGGTATTGGGTAGTGGGTTTAGGATCCAATAAGGCGGATTGATTGGGTTTTGGGTCTAAATGGGATAGATAGGGTTAGAAACCAGATCCAGAAGAGTAGAAATCAGATATTAAACAATTAGGTCATGAATGAATAAATTTAGAATTAAACAATTCATTTGGAGATAATTAATTGACAGAAGGGTTTGAATCAAGAAGATTGAAATCGCAGACGAAAAAAAGAATAGATGAATTTTATTGAGAACGAAAAATCAATTACAAGATAAGGAATACAATCAGTATAGATACTCAAAAACGAAAAAAAATACAGTACAAAATACAAGAAAAGGTGATACAGGAGTTACTGTTAGTCCCTGTACAGTCGAAGGTATGAACCAGTTGACCGTACTAGTGTTGCGGCCGACGGCCGCAATGCTTATTGATGAGCGGCTGAGATTAGAGGTTGTGTAAACCTATATATATTGTATTGTGTACGATTTTAGTGTTAAGAAGAAAAGAAAAAAAAAAGATCTATCAGTCGTCATTGAAAGAAAGGGAGATAAAGAGAAACCCTATACCTTGGTGGTGAGTTCTTGAGAGATTTGTAAACTTGTTCTTCATATTTCTAGTGGAAATCACAAAAGTGCCTCTACGCAGAGAAGTAGCCATTGCATTGGATGAACCTCGAAAAAATCTCGTGTGTTCTTGTGTGTTGCTTTTTGTTGTTCTTTGTTCTCTTGCTTTTGATTCTGTTGTTCTTGCATCTCGTTGGTGAGTTATTCTGTAGTTAGAACTCAACAAAGTGGTATTAGAGCACCAGGTTGGTAGCATTGATTGATATGGGGGATAAAAGTAGAGTCAAGGAGTTCGATAGAACAGATTTCACAATGTGGAATATCCAAATGATTGTGTATCCCCGACAGAAGGATCTAGATGATCCATTGTTTGGTTTGAAGCCAGAAGGGGCAGAGGTCTATTGGGTTTCATTAGCGGCCTGGAATAGATTGGTTCAGAAAGCACTTGGACAAATTCAGTTGTCGCTGAGTAGGAAGTCGCTATTTCACATTGAGAAGGCAAAGACCGCGTGGGAGGCAATGGAGATCTTGACAGATATGTTTGAGAAACCGAATGCAGCGAATCAGATCCTACACCTAAAGAAGTTAGTTAACTTGAAGTTGTCGGAAAGGGGTTCGGTTGTAGAGCACATCAATAATTTCTGTATGGTTTACAATCAGATGGAATCGTCGAGTTTAAAGTTTGAGGAAAAGGCAAAACCGTTGTTGTTGCTATCCAGTCTTCCCGATAGTTACAATACAGTAGAGCAGACAGTTACAAGCACCATGACTGATACGAAAAATCTAAAGAATGTTATCAGCAACATCATGAATGAGGATGCAAGAAGAAAGAGACAAAGAGAGACTTCGGTATCATATCCTAGCAATGTCACACTGTCAGTTGATATCCATGATAGAAGTAACAGTAGAGGAAGGTCGCAAAGCAGGAATCAAGGGTCCAAGTCATGAACAGGACATCGCAAAAGTGAGTGTTAATACAGCAAGAAGCTGGGACACAGGAGAGACCAATGCGAGGAGTATAAGAAAGCACAAGCAGGGACACAGGTAGCCAATGTGGTAAGTATTGAACTCCTTCTAGATGAATTGTATTGATCTGCTAGATTTAATATTATGCAAGATGATTTGTGTATAGACTCAGGTGCTTCTTATCATTGTACACCTATAAGGGATGTTTTTGAGAATTACAGGACATGTGATTTTGGTGCAGTTTCAGTTGGCAATGTCCAAATATTTCCACTTGTAGGTAGAGGCACAGTGAGAGTGAAAGCTCGCAATAGTGGGCAATTAGTCTTGAATGATACAAGACATATTCCAAGTTTGAAGAAGATGTAACTCCTGTTTTTCGTTTTTCGTATTTTTGGTGTATTTTTCTCTTTCTTGAGTATTTGTACTCTCTTGTATTTTTCTTGGACTGTATATTGGAGTTGTTTTCAGTATATATTCATTTTATTTCATTTTGAGCTCTTTTGTGTTTGATTTGTTGTCTTTTGCTTCGTTGTTCATCGATTATTATTCTTTTCTCTTATTTAGGTCTCGTTCTCTTTATTTTTGTTCTTGGGTGCTCATGGTGATTTGGTTGCTCATCCTATTTTCCATCCTATTGTTTATCCCTAATTGATTACCAAAGCCAAATTAAACCACAATCCTATTTTGAATCCTATACAATTTATCCTAATCATTCCTATTAAACTAATCCTATTACTATTCCTAAACTATCCACAACCTAATACCCAATTACCCACCTCATATTTCTAAACCCTAAATACACCCTATATATACTCTCCCTAAAACCTAAACCCTATCCCTAACTCCTATACATCCGGCCTCTCTCTCTTCCTTGTTGCGTCAGCCGCCAACACCCCAGCCCCACACCCGACGCCCTCCACCTTTGGCCTGTGCACCCAACACCCGACCAAGCCCATCCCGGTCACCCATACCATTGTCGACCACCCAAGATGCAACCTCCTACACCGAGCACCACCATCTCTTCCCCTTGCCGTTCCCCTAGCCGTCCGTCGCCGTCGGCCAGTAGCTGCGCAGGCAGTAGCAGCAGCAATAGCCACAAGGAGCCTGATGCTTTCTCTCTCTCTTGCTCTTGGGTTTTGCATGTGCACGGAGTTGCACGTGTGATCGTTGGTTCGTGGATTGTTGTTCGTGGATTTGTTCGTTTCTCGGGAATCCATTCCCGTTATTCTTGGTGTTCTTCGTTTCCATCTTCGGTTAAGGCAAGTAACTTGTATTTAAATTTCTTTGTATGATACAAGTCAAAAAAACCGCTTATAGTGTAGTTGGGTTCTAGAGACAACTCGTGTGTGTGTTATCTATGATGGGTTTTGTCTCTATTGTGCTACTGACCATAGTTGCCTCACGACACAATCGACATGAAAACAACTAGGTTTGACCGTTCTTGATCTATTCATATGTGTGAGATAATTAGGTAAAATTATGTGTTTGATGAGATCCATGTGATATGATGATTGTCAATATGTTATATGCTTTCATGATGTTTGGACACTTAGTAGACTCTATACCATGTTTGATTGTGATTGGAACAAGTTTCGTATGATTTATGGTGGTTTTGTTGTTAGAGAAAAATCTATAATTGTCAATGATCAGTTTTGATTTGTATTTTAGACCATATTAAGGTCAGAATTCTTAAATTTTGTATTTTACATGAATTGTAGAGAAATCTGTCTTCTTTCCAATCTCTCTGACTTTGATCGATTTTATTTTCGTATGAGTGAGTTATGGCTGTTTTACTACAGAGGTGTATTCTATGTCCAGATTTCGTTTCTTGATGGTTTTGATGATTAAACTATTTTGATACTAGTCCTAACTATATTATTTTGATATGAAACTTTGCACAGTATTTCTATACCTATTTAGGGATTACCCAGAATTTTGGTAGATTTTATTGATGAGTTTTATATGCCGTTTCATGCTTGTTTATGAAAGCTATACCTGCTGTATTTTGCTCGTTGTTCTGTAAAGAATCGTATTTCACCCTATTTCCTTTTACTGTATGAAAAATATTTATTAAATATGAAAGTTATCTTATTTTATCTATTTTCACCTTTTGGCAGATTTGGATTTTGTTTCACGGTTTGCGAGATATTACAGTTTTCGTACAGCAGTCTTGGGAATTCTAGATTTGCTAAACTATCATTTCTTGATATTTTCTGATTTTTGTTGACTGAACTAATTTTATTGGAATATTATGAAACTCTATATTCTGATACTAGACATATAGGGGATTACCCCAAATTTTTCCTGAATTTATTTGAAGAGTTTTAATGCTATTTTTCTGATTGAGAATTCGGTTTACCAATTTCTGGATGAACGTATTTTCTAGATTCAAATCAGTTTTGGGTTATGATTTTGTGAAGTACTTGTTGCCGTTGAATCTGGTGTGAGGGCAATAGATAGAATTTGTGGATTCTTGAGAAAACGAACAAGGCAAACCTGTTGACCTTCACCAACGTGTTGACTTTGTCTCTTGCTGCTGCTGCGAACCTGCAAAAAGTGCAAAACACTATCATGGATCCCGGCGACGCACCCTCTGACGCTCTTATTAGTAATCAGAAAAGCTTATGAAAGAGCTTTTACTGGAAAAAGATTGATTACCTCTTTACGGTGGGGGGAGAGGGGGTTTTATAGTCGCCTTAGGGATCCGTTTCGAGATAAGAACAAATCTCTACTTCCCGATGTGGATGGACAGAAGTGGTTAAAACCTCCTCTTAGGGATAATTATGAATCTGAATTCTTCCTTATCCTTCTGAACTGGTTGGTAACGGGTTGGGACCCGTACTCAGTAAGACAGATCTGTTTATGGGTTATTTGGCTTTGAAGAAAGACCCAATTTCCATTTCAGACCTGTTTATAGGTGAAATTACCATTTTACCCCTGAGCCTTAAGATTTGTGTCCGATTTGAACGGTCCCAATTTAATCCAATTTTTAGCCATATCATGAGCCCCCCACTCCTGAAGACTGAGTTCTATAGTCTTTGAGGAGTAGTTTTGTTGTTCTAATGGCGTATGAGATTTTATCGGTGTTCTTAAGGGAGTTCGGATCTTGCTCGAGGTGTAACGATATTATTCTGAGCTTGTAAAGTTTCCAAAAATATGCTCGAGGTGAGGCCACGTGGCGCGGTCAACGATGGCATTGACCGCCACGTGGCATTTTTTAAATATTATTTTTATTATTATTTTTTCTCCCGCTGTGTTTCTCTTCTCCTCTTCTTCGCTTGTCTTCTTCCCCGCCCTCTTCACTCTTCTCCGATCTCACCCCTCGTCCTTCAAGCGTCGCCTTTGTTCGACCTCCTCTCTGAGCTCGTCTCCACCATGTGAGCGCCCTGTGCAGCGAGAGGCGCTCGGAGTCGAGGGAGCTTGGCGAACAAGGAGGGAGTGCGGCGAACAAGGGGAGCTCGACTGTGGGTTCGACGAAGCTGGAGCATGGCACGGAGGGTGAGCTCATCGGTGGGTTTGTCGTGGATAGAGCTCGACAAGGAGGAAGCAAGTGAAAGATGACAGTGAAGCCCAACGTGGAGCTCGATGGAGATGGAGCTCGTTATTGGGTAATTTCGGCGAGGAGGAGAGCTTGGCACTGCGGAGTTCATTGACGAGTTCTCGTGATGGAGATGGTTGACAAGGAGCTCGATGGGTCGAGAGTTGAGCTCGATAATGGCGGCAGCGAGCTCGAAGCTTGGGTTCGGAGCTTAGTTGAGGAGCTCGGTGATGGCTAGACAGTGGCTCTTCGATGAGCTTAGCAGCGGAGCTCGGCACAGTGGTGGAAGTGGAGCTCTGTGGCGGAGCTCGGAGACAGAAAGCTCGGCATGGGGAGAGCTTCGACGAGGCATCGATTTTGGAGAGAGAGGGCCAAAGATTCAATAGTGGAGCTCCCAGCTTAGGTTCGGAGCTCAGTTGCAGGGATGATGGCGAGGAGCTAGCTCGAGCTCAGCGAAGGATGAGCTCGTCGAAGCTATAGTGGAGCTCGATAATGATGCTTTCGGGGTTGGCAGAGGTGAGCACATAGTTGAAGGAGCTCGACGATAGGGGAGAGGAGCTCGGTAATGATGGAGGCGTGGCTTTGGCGGTGGCGAGTTCGGCATTGGAGGACTCAAGCTCGACGGGGCTTCGTCGCCGTGGAGGTTGGCTAGGTTAATGAGTGAGGCAGCTCGATAGAGCTCGTGGGTTCGTCGAGAGTGAGCAGCTCGGCGATGAGGTGGCTGGATGGCGAGCTGTCGAAGCAGAGGAGTGGGGTTTTGGGTTTTTATTTTTTTGGTTTTTGGCACCAAAATTCGAAGGAGAAGAAGGGGAGCTCTGCTTTTGGGTAACGGGTCGGAACCCGATCCATTAACTCCCTCTTTCTTCTTCTCTTCTTGTTTTGGTGGCTGTTGTCAGCAAATCTGAGCACGAATTTTGAGGTAAATTTTTTTTGGCCATTTTGCAGCTCTGCAGCTCAGTAGCTCGAATTTTAGATCTGAGATACGTGGCTCCATCTAGACGGTTGATCACGATCATGGCGTGAATCACAAGGCACGAAGGCATGGATCACGAGAAAACGTGATTTTGGTCGATGCGGCGAGATTTGAGCCGTCTGATCAAGATTAGGCGCGAATCACGAAGAGAAAGTCGTTTTTCTCCAATACGCAGCTCGGAATGCAAGTTGCACGGATTGTAGATCCAAAGTACGTGGCGAGATCTGGACGGTTGATCACAATCATGGCGCGGATCACGAGGTGATAGTTTTGCCATTTTCTTGCTCGGCACTGCTGTGTTGCGATCCACTTTTCCAGTGCTACGGAGGTCCGATCAGGGCTTGTGAACCCTCGTTTCGAAGCTAACTCGAAGATCTACAACTTCTCTTTAGGAGTGAGTTGAAGAATCACCCGTATTAAGGGTCAGAATAGGCCTGCAATATCTTCGCTTCTGTCGGTAGCTCGGATTGGTATTCCGAGTGACGTGGCGCAATCTTGACCATCCGATTGAAGATCTGTCAAGTTGAGAAGAGCTTTGGTCTCTGGAGTCTTCAAAGAGGAGCTCCACTCCTGCGGGCTAAGGAGATGAGCTAGGAGGATCCTCGCAAGTCCCATTCGGGAGATGAGTTTGAGGAGCAACTCTAAGGGAGAGTTTTGAGCTCCGAACTCGCTTAGAAGATGACCACTTGGGAGGTGTGTAGGATGAAGTATCACCTCCAGGATCTAGGAGAGAGCCGTTCGGGAGACATGTTTAAGGAGCAACTATAGGGGAGAGTCGTGCTCCGAACTCGTTGTGAAGTTGTTCGTTCTGGGAGCGAGCGGAGCAACGAGCTTGGCCCTAGGAGAGAGCCATTTGGGAGACAAGTTTGAGGAGCAACTCTAGGGGAGAATCGTTCTCCAAACTCGTTGTGAAGAGATCCGCTTTGGAGGCGAGCAGAGCGAAGAGCTTGGCTCTAGGAGAGAGCCGTTGGGGAGACAAGTTTGAGGAGCAACTCTAAGGGAGAGTTTTGGCTCCAAACTCGTTGAGAAGAGGTTCAACAGTTGTGGGAGCAATTCCGAATGGTGAGCTTCCCCGCACTTGTTTGTTTGCAAGGGGCTAAGGCAATGTCGAACCAAGTGTTGGACTCCGAACTTGTTGTTAAGACGGTTGACGAGTTGTAGGAGCAATTCCGAATGGTGAGCTACCCCGCACTTGCGTGTTTGCAAGCGGCTAAGGCAACGTCGAACCAAGTGTTGGACTCCGAACTCGTCTTTTGAGCTTGGTAAGTTGTGGGAGCAGCCTTGTAGGAAAAGCTGGACTCCGAACTCACAATTTTAGCGAGTCATAGAAGTGACTCAGAGAGGTAGAAATGAAGCAAGAGCAATGATAGACAAAAGTTTAAGCTTTATTGAAATAAACTAAATGGCCTCTTCGATGGGGCAAACCATTATTACATGCTGTTGGCCGGGTTACACGCATCGGCCTTATTGAAAATCGAGATCCTACTTCTATGATAGGGTGAAGGCCTCTTAGGAGGAGTTGGGTTCTCCCCCCATTGAACCTCCTTGGATGAGGTGGAATACGGCCCCAGGTTCTGAATCTTGGAACTCGGCGGACCTCTCTATTCGCTTGTATGCTCCTTGGGGTGGAAGGTCAGCCCCGTCTCTTCGGACGAACTTGTTCCGGTGTCCCCGCTGTATGAGCTCTTCGATCTCCTCTTTGAGAGCCCAACAATCATCCGTGTCGTGGCCGTGGTCCTATGAAAGCGGCACCACTTATCCCTATTTCTTTTCTTGCCGGGGGTATTCATTCTAGGGGGAGCACGGAGTAGCCCTTCTTTGTCCTCCTCCATAAGAACTGCTGATATACTAGCATTGAGGGGGTGAACTTCTCAAAATGAGGAGCTGGGAGGTGTTGGCCATTGTCATCCCTCTGGAGTTTCTGGGACCCTTCTTCACCCGTATTCTTCCGTTTGTTCCCGGAAGATGGTTCCTCAAGACTGGGGGGGTGAGAGCCTCTTCCACTCGGATGTACTTCTCACTCCTAAGCAGGAGTTCTGAGAAGTCTTGCGGAGGCTTCTTGGCAAGGGACGCCTTAAGGTCGGCGTTGGTGACGTTGCGCTCGAATGCTGTAGAGGCTACTGATTAGTTGAGAGAGGCTATAGACCGGGCTTCAGCGGTGAAGCGCCGAACGTAATCTCTTAGGCGTTCACCCTTTCTTTGGATGAGGGTCACCAAAGATACATTTGTTTTCTCGGCCCGGCAGCTGCTCAAGAAATGAGTAAGGAAGAGCCCTTCGAACTGATCGAATGAGAAGATGAAGGCCGGGACGAGTCGAGAGTACCATTCTCTCGCAGGCCCCTTCAGCATGGCAGGGAAGGTCTTGCAAAGGAGCACATCGGAAGCCTGGTGGATCATCATGAGAGTTTTAAAACTCTCGATGTGGTCGGTGGGGTCCGACTCCCCATTGTATGACTCAAAGTTAGGGGGCTTAAAATTTTGCGGGACCGGAGCTTCCATGATGGCTCGGGAGAACGGGGGCCTGCTCGGGCGAAAATTCCTCGCCCGTTGTTCCTCTTCTCTATCAAGTCGTCCAAGGCGCCTCTCCATCTCGTGGAGACGGCAGTGAACCAAGTCTTCCCTTCGGTCATATCCTGCCGATCCCCTAGACTCTTTCCTATGCGAAAGGGGACTAGGAGTGTGGTGGTGACGGCTTGGGGCAGGTTCAGGATTAGGTGCCCGTTGCTCGTAGTTGGAAGTGGCGTTGATGGCCCGCAAAACAGCCTCTTGAAAATCTTGGAACTCCGCCCTTGTGACTGGTGCCTCTCCAGCTTGGCGGTCCCTATGTGTGGCTCAGCATACTGGAGAATAACTTCCCTGCCGATGATGAGGGGACTCTCTTCGCCTCCTCGGGGGAGGGGATCTTCTGGTCCTTGATCTGCGAGTGGTCCGGACTCTTGAGATCCCTGGGTGCTCAGGTTGATGGACTCTCCCAAGGGCTCTCCATCCATTCAGGCGAGTTCGAAGGTTGACCCCCTTTTGGCGATTGGCAATCACTTGATGGAGATCCCGCTCGGCAGGGCTTTATGTAACACCCCGAATTCCAAAACAGACTGAATTCGAAATTCCAAAGGATCTTTACACTTCTTGCATACAATTTTACAAGGAAATAAAAACTTTTTGTTACATCAGAGTTTACAATTACATTACATATTTACAGCGGAAGCAATTTACAAAAATTTACATGAATTGAAATGTACAACTCTTGAATCAATCTTTAATCAGCATGTATTCTTTTAGTCTTGTTAATCACTTTACCCTGCATAGAAACTGTGGGCGAGTCAGTGGCTTACAACCGACGAAATATTATACACGGCTATTCGCTCTATGCCGAAACAGTATAACGATTCTCAAATACTTAAACAATCACAAACTTGATCACAAACAGAACTACAAGGGACTATCCTATAGATGTCGTGTTATGCAGTGCACTTAGTCCTTAATGCAGTTATTTATATTAGATGACACTAATGCACACTTGTTCAGATTCTATGCATCCCATACTACATAGGTCTGAGGGCAAGCCCTTAGCTGTTCTTCATCTTGTAGGGTTCAATCCCTCGTCATGACTTAAACTACCACTGTAACTACGATAAGTATCCCAGATGTTCTATGAGTTACGAGCTCATGTCCAGACAGCCTGGAGGGGAATCCCACGTCATATCATGACGCATCGTGAAGAACCTATGGGCAATTCAACCTCCGTCACGGGACATGACACCACCCGCAGTCACCAAACACCCCACGAGCATCGTCTGCAGTACGAACTCCTGGAGACATATCCACGTCATGTCACGATGCATCGTGAAGACAGCCTGTGAATACTCTCACACCGTAGCTTCGAGGCCCTCATACTCGTATTTTTCTCTTATTTTCATCACGTCTTCAGTATGTATCTAATCCTTAGTTATTTGAATCATGAAGAAAATCAATTCTCTAGAGTTAGCCCTTTCACTATACCGGTCTTAACCATTTATATCAGATGACCCAAATCTTGGTCGTTTCATCTCAAATTTCATTTCAACACATTTCTTTTCAATGCCGGTATGAAGCTTGTCTACACTCTAGTTCTCATTTTCAATTCATAATCACAAAATTGAGTCTTTATACTCATAAATTCTTTTTCACAATTAACATGATTTCCATTTCTTTCCATGAATCAAAACTCACATATCAAGTTCAATCTCAATTCTTATATTTCATGCTCAAAAATTTCTTTTCAATAAGCACAATAGATTCTCATACTATAGTTTCTTTCCTTACTTAATTCCATATCGATAAAGTCGCATTTTTCAATATTCACATTAGGCAATAAAATTCATAGATAACCCACTTAAATTTTCTTTCATTCAAAAATTCTTCTTTTATAACTTAGTGTGATCTTTTCATGAAAATAGTCACTTTTCATATTTATACAAATATCAACTTCATACAATTCTACTTAATTCTTTGCTTCCAAACCATCTTTATTTTAGTCAAATCATGTCCCAAACATTTTTCTTTAAGTCCACATAATTTTAGAATCATTAAAGTATTTTTCCCCAAATTTTTATAAGTCTCCCGTAGACAATTTAAACTAACATTTATAATAAGTTATTTCTTGTAAAAATATAGTATCAAGTTCTCATTTATACTAGGCCACAGGTCCTAGAAAATTATCACACGAAAATCCAGGTATTATTTGAAACTTCAGGTTAGTCGACTATTAGAACATGGCCAGTCGGCTGTTTTGCAATGATTTGAAACTCGAAGATAAAATGGTCAGGACAGTCAACTGTTAAAATATGGCTAGTCAGCTGTTCTGCGATGATTTAGAACTCGAAAAATGATCAGGGCCGTCGACTGTTAAAACATGGCCAGAAGGCTGTTCTGTGACTAAAATCCGAAATTTATTACTTGACAGTCGACTGTCTACTCTAATTTGGTCGACTGTCAATTGCACCAAGTTGCAATTTTGAGTACATCATGGATATATTTTTGACATTGAAAATAAGATCACAATTTTCATATTATTTATATCAAGGTTTCCACGAAATAATATTTTTACAACACAAGTTTTCATCTTTCTACAATAATGAAACTTTATTTTAGACAATTAACTACACATGATGCATTTAATCAACTATAAGCATGTAATCTAATTTTAGTACAAACAAATAGAGCAGGATGGCATGGTAAACATCTACATTAACAAATCATAGTTTTGCAATCAATTTAACTCCCTTTTAACACACATTCAACTAATAGCAATTTGTCTCATTTTCATAATGCATGGCTAGATTAGTTAAAGTTTCTCCTTAATTTATCAATCACATCCTAACATGATATCTAATTAGAAGTTTAAGAGAAACATCCACCTTAAATGGAGAGAAACAATCAAAAGAACTCCTAGAGAATCTCCTACAACGAATGAACAAAGCCTTCTCATCCTAGATCAAGCCACGTAAGTCGCCTCCTCCTTGATCAAGCTATAACCCGAGCCTCTCCCTTCTTGGTCCTTGAAATGCCAGCCTCCTCCTAATTTGGTTGAACACACACAATACTCTCTCTTTTCAACTCACAACTCCTCAATCTTTTGTCTTACTACTTGTATCTTTTCTCTCTTTCTATTCTTTCCTTTCAATTTTTCCAAGTGTGACATGAAGAGTGTGGGAGGGGGTATTTATATAATTTTCTAGGGTGAATAGAGGGCCAAGATTAGATCAAATGGTTAGAGATTAAGGGCCAAGATGAAGTAGGGAGTTGAAATAACTTCCCATGATGAGAGTAACCAACTCTCCACCACTCCCATCTCTCCCACTCTCCTAATCCCACTCGGTCAACTACAAAGTGTGCACATTGCACATGCTAGTGCATGCACGTGCCACTCTAGTGTCCCTCATTTGCAAATTTGTTCATGTGACAAATTTAATTGTCCATGAAATGAGTCTATACTACAAGTTAGACCATTTCAAAAGAGAATTAAAGTAAATGAGCTCACTAATGGGCCAAACTAACAATGGGCTTAATGTAACACCCCAACTATATTTTTTATTATTAAAATGCATTTTTCAATTTCTTGCACGTATGGTACACGTGCAAATTTCTATTCTCATTTTGCTACTCTCATTTTCTATTTTTCGCATGCATTGGTTTTATTTAGCATTTCTTTTGATCCATGGACTTAAAGTTAAATTCTAGCCCAATAGACTAATTAAAAAGAAAGTCCACTAGAATAATTAAATTAGTTAAATGAAAGTCCATAATTCAAGCCCACTAATTATAACCTAAATTAGGTTGAACCCAAACTAATACAAGACAAGTCACATTTTTTTTGTACACATTTAGAATTATAACAAGTGTATTTAATATATATGTGTACTTGTACATTTGTACAAGTTGTGACCGGTGTGATCATGGAGGGGAGAGGGGGCCGGTTTGCATGAAGAGAGAAAGAGGGAGAATGAATGAGAGGAGTTAGTGCTTTGGAAAAGTGGGGAGGTGGACGGTTGTTGGTTTTAGGAGTTTAGAATTGGAAGGGTTGTAAGAATTAAATAGAGTAATTTATTAGGGGTGAAATTTTGCAAGATACACCTTCCCAAAATCCTATAAATAGCACCCTACCCCTTTTCATTTCACACACAAAAAAAATTAGAATTAAAACAAGAGAAAGAAAAAAAAAAGAAAGAAAAGAGTGTAAGAAAAAGAGAGTAAGAAAGTTATTGTGCTTGGAGGATCTCTTGCTTGGAGCATTTGCTAGGAGGAGAAGAGGACTAGGAGTTGCTAGGAGCAAGAAGGAGCCATTCATTTGTAGTTTTCAACCTTCAAACAAAAGGTGGGTTCTCATGCTTTCTAATTTAGAACTATGCATGCTAGTGACAAAATATGAGCATTTTGTTTTGATATGTAGTTAAGATTTCATGTTAGTGTTACATGCTATGAATGAAAACAATATTGTTATGATTAAACAAATAATAGGAGATTTTGACTAAAGAGCTAATACCATAGATCATGTTAGAATGCTTGTAAAATGTTATGCATGTTAAAAGTGTATTCTTTTGTATGGGAAATTTGTTGAAAAATGTTGTTTTAGTTTATGTTCTAGGGTCATGTTGATTAATGAATAAGAAAGAAAGATTAATATTGTGTTAGGGGTTGATTTTTATATTGTAGTATAAACATGCTAATTTTGATAAATAAAGTAAAATGTGATGGGATAAATATATTGTGTTTATGAATGGTAGAAATATTGTTATGACTAAGAGAACAATTTTCCATCACGATAGTTAAAAATAATAAAATGAATTACTGTCATAAACCATACTAGTACGCATGATTGTAAATGTCGAAATGTATAATTTGTAGGAGGATTGTTGAGACTTCTCTTGTTGTCAAAATAAATATGTAGTAATTTCTTATTTGTGTAAATGAGTTTAAAAATAGTTAGTTAGTATTTCTCACTAAACCTCAGTTTGGAATAAATAAATTACAGTCCACTAAAAGATTAGATCAATTGTATAATCGAGTTTGGTGAAAGATAACTAATCACAGAATAGTAGGATCAAAACTACTTTAGGGTGATCCCTATTCAGAAATCCCATATGGACTTGTTGGCTAGCGGGTTGGGCTTGGGCACTTAGGATCGCGGGTTCGAATCTTGGCCATCCCTTTTTTTTTGGTGTGTTTTCGTTTTGATAAATTCAAACAGTGGAGTAATGTGTATATAGTTTTCAGTTCACCTCTATAACATAAGTCTACATGGACATGGTGGTTTGCGGTTGGATCATGGGTGCTCGAGGTGCCGGGTTCGAAACCTGATGGCACTACTTTATTTTTTTTTGATTTTTTTGAGACTTCTTAATGAGTTTAAATGCAAATTAAATTTGGGAAAAAATTCTAATACTCTTATAAAATGAAATAGAATATAGTAAAAATAGTTGTAGAATTTTTCAACTATATTTGAGAAGTAAAAGAGATATTTGAAGATAGAATGAAATTTTGTTCTTAAGTTAATTATTTTTAAGAATATGATTTTTTTTTAAAGACTTTGATGTGAGAATTAGTTTCTCTTGTTGAGATTATGCAATTATGTTGAATGTGAAATTCTAGATTTCTATGTGTACTCAAATTGTTAATGAGTTTAAATTAGATGAATGCATGAATAGAATTCTTGTTGGAAAGAATTGAGAATAAGTGAATTATGAATAGAACATTGATTAAGTTGTGAATTATTTGTATTTGATTAATTGGAGAGACTTCATGAGTTTAAAATTTGCAAATGAAATTGCTATTGTTGTTGATTCATGAATGAACTAAAAGAGAATTATGATTGATGCCAAATGAGATATATATCAAATTGTGGATGGCTAGAGACATGGAAATATCTAAGTGAAGACATGATTATGAAAGGGGTATGTGTACCCATGTTCCCGATACATGAAAGATTTATGATTTAGGATTAGTAAGACCTCGATACCGGCATTATTGAAAGAAAAGATTTGAGATACGATTTGGAGATATGGCCATGGAGCTATCTCGTGTTTGTCGAAAAAGCCCGGTAGGAGGAAAGACTAATTCTTTGAAAGGAAACTATTCATGTCTTGAACCTAGGAAAATAATTAGGCACTTAAGTGAAGATGTAATGGACTTGTGCAAACGTAAATGGGTGCTTCTATATAGTCGGCGGTAGACCTCCGTGGCTATAGACCCAGTTGGTGGACTGTGGTTGCCCCATAGGAGATGGACTGTATTTTATCCGGGACTTAGGGTAGTCGACGGATGTTTACCATACTCCAAAGAATATGTATATACCGGGGCTAGAGGGGCATTTACGGGATTATTCTCACGATATAATAGCCAGGGAGGCTGGGATCTGTTATTATAGCCAGGGAGGCTAGCCAGGGAGGCTGAGATCCGTATCTGTGAAATAACTCTAAAACTTGTTTTATTACCGGGTAGTCTCATGGCGAGGGATCGAACCCTTCAATATGGAGTACGTAGGCACTTGCCCTCAGACCTATGTAGTATGGGATGCATAGAATCTGAACAAGTGTGCATTAGTGTCATCCTAGTGTAGAGTTGTGTGCATTAGGCATTAAGACATGACATACACTTGTGCTTAGAATAATCACTTTTGACACTTTACTTGTTCATTCAATCTTTTGTGTGATTTGTTAAAGTATGAGATTGTTATACTATTCCCGGCATAGAGAGGATAGCCGTGTATAACATTTCGTCAGTTGTAAGTAACTGACGAGCCCACAGATTAACATGCAGGTAAAGGACCATACATGAAGCTATGAAGTGGATATGCTGATGCTGCTTTTATTTTAAAGATGTTGTAAATAATTTATTGTAAATTTCATTATTCCGCTGTGCAAAGTTAAGATGTAATTGAACTCTGATGTACTATTGAAAAAGTTTTAAATTTTCCTTGTAAAATTGTACGAAGTGAAGTAAAGATCCTGTAAATCTCGAATTTATCTTTACTTGAAATTCGGGGTGTTACACTTAAATAATTAATTTAATTAATAAAATTGAGTGGGCTTAAAAGATAATTAGGCCTAGATTTTAATTAGGCTTTTAAAGAGAATAATTTTTTTTGGAAAAATAACGAGAACAAATACTATATAAAAATATTTTATAAAAGAAATTATACAAATGAAATCATACGTGCACAACACGTAAAATCACAAAAATCTCATAAATGAAAAACTAGGGTGTTACAACACTCCCTCAGAATAGTTCCGTCCCGGGAACTAACTTAAAGAGTGAGAAAATAGGAATACAACTAAGAGATAAGAAAAGAAAAAAATAGAAGATACAAATCACTCAAAGAGCTCAGGATGATCTTTCATCATCCTCTCCTCAGATTCCCAAGTAGCCTCTTCAACCAACTTGTTTCTCCAGACTACTTTGACCATCGATATCGTCTAGTTCCTCAAGACTTTCTTCCGACGATCGACAATCTCAATCGGAAGCTCAATATAACTCAGATCCAACTGCAAACCCTCCGGTACTTCGGACAAATGGTGACTCGGATGCGGAATGTACCTTCTCAGCATAGAAACATGAAAGACATTGTGCACCTGAGACAACTCCTCCGGTAACTCCAACCGATAAGCAGTTTTCCCAATCTGCTTCAATATCTTGTACGGACCTATGAACCTCGGGGCTAACTTCCCACCTCTGCCGAAGCGAATTGCACCCTTGCTAGGTGAAACCTTCAGAAAGACAAAGTCACCAACCTCAAACTCAAGGTCCTTTCTCCGGTTGTCTGCATAGCTCTTCTGCCTACTCTGAGCATCCACCAACCTCTTCCTGATCAGATCGATCTTTTCGGAGGTCTGCTGCACAATCTCGGCCCAAACATCTGCCACTCCCCAACTTCGAACCAACAAACAGGTGTTCTGTATTTTTTGTCATACAAAGCTTCGTATGGTGCCATCCCAATACTAGTCTGAAAACTGTTGTTGTGGGCAAACTCTACCAGAGCTAAGTGCCTTTCCCAACTGCCTCCAAAGTCTAGTACACAACACTGAAGCATATCCTCAAGTGTAATATCCCGGACGGATATTACCTTGTATAAATTATTATTTTATTATTATTTTATTATTATTTTGCTTTAATTCCAAAATTAGAATATTTTGGTGATTTTCACCCGGTTTATTCATAGACATAATCTGTACCCAGATATCGGTCAGCATATATCCGTATTGTATCAAATTGATACCGTGACCTTCCGAACTATTAATAAAATTTATTTTATTATTATTTCCGAGATTAAATTATTTTTATACGGATTATGCGAAGATTTTCGGTATACAGACATATATGCGCACATACGTGTAGTATGTCGATTAGTACATCATACAAATTGTGTGTTGTGTATTTTTGGACAACACTTGTTTTGTTATGACAAAACCTATTAGATTGTTAGGGTTTATAAGTGTTTAACCTAGGTTAAGTGTGCATGAAGAGGTTAAGGAAACCCTTCTAGAAACCCTCACATAACACCTCCACCACATAACACCATACCACACCCATACCTCCACCTCATCCCTACCACCCTAGGAGTATGGCCGGCCCCCATTTTGGGGGAGGACCTTTGTGCACTTTTGTATGTACACATTTGCACTTTCCACCATTCTCTCCTCCTATAAATACCCCCTTCCTTCACCTTAGTCTCATTTTAGAAAGATCAAAAAGAAAGAAAGAAAGAAAGGAAAGGAAAAGAAAGAGAGAACCTCATTCTAATTTGAGAGTTTTTCTTGTAGGTTTAGTAGAGATTTCTAAAAAGCTAGGAGGAAGGAGAAGTTTTAGCTAGCAAGTTCTTCCAACAAAGGAAACAAGGTGGGGGTTCTCCTTTGTTTGTTTGGTTGTTTGTTTGGTTGTTTGTTTGTTTCTTTAAATGGTTGTTTTGACTTCTTCTTCTTCTTACCCTCCTTGTTTTGTTTTCTTTGGTTCTTTTGGGAATGGTTTGTTGAAATGGGATTGTTGTATGTATGTTGTAAATAATAATAATAACCACATAAAAAGAAAAGAAACAAATGGTAGTGTTAAATACACATAAAGATTAAATCTTTATAGTTGTAGTTGTTGTTTGTGTTTGTTATTGGACTAAAATGACATAAGGCATATGAACTTGCACATACAACCGATTGGGGGTTGTAGGACTTGATATGAATTCATGGACAAAGCATATGAACATTTTTATACAACCATTTTGGTTGTAGGACTTGTATTGAACTTGGACAAAAATAATAATAAGCATATGTTGGATGAAGGTTCTTACCTTATTTTATTATTGTAGTTTTCTTTTATAATCTTAAGTGAAAAGAACCTAAATTAGATGTTAGTTCTAATTATGAAAAAGAAATCACTAGTTGTAGAATGAATAAAAAGATCTTTTTCTAATCACTAGTTGTAAAAGGATTAAAAAGATCTCTTTTATGTCCACTAGTAATAATAAGAAACATGTGCTAATAAAGATTAGTAGACATTTAAATAGTAGTAGTATGTTGTTAAAATAAAGTAGTAGTAGCATGTTATTAAAATAAAGTAGTAGTAGCATGTTGTTAAAATAAAATAGTAGTGGTATGTTGTTAAAATAAAGAGGTAGTAGTAAGTGTTAAAAGAAGTAGTTGTAGATGTTTTATGTCCATAAAGTAGTAGTAGTAGTAGATAGTTGTATGTTATGTTCTTGGTTAAAATGGATTAGTAGTAGTAGTAGATAGTTGTAGATGTTTATTTTATGTTCATAAAGTAAATACCATGCTAAGATTGTATTAGATTAATTTATTTATGTTTAGAATGTTGTAGGATCCTTTCTAAAATTACCTATCATGTTTTTATGCTTAGAATGTTGTAGCATTCATTCAAAAAATACCTACCATGTTTAGGAATGATAATTATGTTTAGAATGTTGTAGGATTTATTCTAAAATTTTCTATCATATGTAGAAATATATACATGTTGTAGGATTTATTCTAAAAGTACCTAGCATGTTTAATGATGCTTAGAATGTTGTAGGATTCATTCTAAAATTATCTACCATGTTTAGAAGTGTTATTTATGCTTGGAATGTTGTAGGATTCATTCTAAAATTTCCTACCATGTTTAGATTAATTTATTATGCTTAGAATGTTGTAGGATTCATTCTAAAATTATCTACCATGTTTAGGAGTGTTATTTATGCTTGGAATGTTGTAGGATTCATTCTAAAATTTCCTACCATGTTTAGATTAATTTATTATGCTTAGAATGTTGTAGGATTCATTCTAAAATTATCTACCATGTTTAGGAGTGTTATTTATGCTTGGAATGTTGTAGGATTCATTCTAAAATTTCCTACCATGTTTAGATTAATTTATTATGCTTAGAATGTTGTAGGATTCATTCTAAAATTATCTACCATGTTTAGGAGTGTTATTTATGCTTGGAATATTGTAGGATTAATTCTAAAAAATTGCCTACCATGTGTAGGAATGATATACATGTTGTAGGATTCATGCCAAAATTGTCTATCATGTTTAAGAGTGACATACATGCTTAGAATGTTGTAGGATCCATGATAAAATTACTTACCATGTTTAGGAATGATATGTACCATGCTAAGTCTTTCTACATGCTTAGAATGTTGTAGGATCCATGATAAAATTACTTACCAAGTTTAGGGATGATATGTACCATGCTAAGTCTTTCTACATGCTTAGAATGTTGTAGGTTAATCACTCAATAAATACCATGCTCACATTGTTGTAGGATTGATGCTAATTAATCTACCATGTTTAGAAGTATATATATATATATACTTAGAAATGTTGTATGTTCATACTAGTAGTTACCCATGCTTAGTAAGACATTCATGCTTAGTAGTTATTCATGCTTAATAAAGATTCATGCTTGGATGATTATAAGAAAGTAGTATACCATGCTAGTTTCATTTATCTATGCCTAGATAGTTGTAGGAAAGTGGTATATCATGCTAGATTAAATTATCCATACTCACATGCTTATAGGTAAGTTGTATACCATGCTAGATTAAATAAATATTCATGCTTACATGATATCTATGCTTAGATAAGTATCTATGCTAGATTAATGGTAGGAAAGTTGTATACCATGCTAGATTAAATAAATATTCATGCTTACATGATATCTATGCTTAGATAAGTATATGCTCATGTTATGTTAGTAAGCGATCATGCTTAATCATTATTCATACTAAGTTAGGAGATGTCATGCTAATTGTTGTTATGTTAAGTTAGTAGATGACCATGCTAATGATGATTTATGTTAAGTTAATGGTATCCATACTAATGATATTCATGCTTAGATTAAAGTAACTACCCATGGTTAGTTGTAGTGATTTTACCCATGCTTGTAGAAACTCATACTATGTTGTAGGTTGATACTTAACTAGTATACATGACTAGAGTGTTACTAAAATGTACACCATGCCATATGTTAGTGTTAAAGTAGCATACCATGTCTAGGAATGAGGCATATCATGCTAAAGTTTAAATGCGTGCTTAGAATGTTGTAGAGTTAATGTTAGAATACCTACCATGCCATGGAATGTTGTATGTTATATTAGTTATATATCTATGCTTGGGTTGTGGTGATTAGTCATGATAAGTAGTAAGCATTCACGCTCAAGTTATAACCTATGCTTGACCGTAATAGACTTCATGTCTAGATCGTAGTGATTTTCATGCTAAGATTGATATAAGCACATGCTTAATCATATTCGTACTTAGGAGTATTGTGGTGAGTGGTTATGTTATATAGTTAGATTGTCGTAGGAAGATGCTTGCAATTGTATGCCATGCTTAAGGTGCTATAGGTTGAAGTAATGAGGATTGGGAAGGCCACTAGTAGTAGTCAATTGATAATGGGTGTTATGTCGCCTTCGGTTTTTCATTAGTAGAATACCGATCATAGACTATTAGTAGATTTTTCTGTTGCTTCTAATAATAGAAGATCAAGTTTGCTAGTAAGCACGTTCGGTTGCTTTTAAGATTGATTACCTGTATTGTTGTTTGCATATGGTTATGCTCGTACGTGGCTCGACTGGCCCGTACGTAGCTGTGGGTCTCATACGTAGCTTATTTGGCTCGTATGTAGGTTGTTGTCTCGTACGCGGCTCGACTGGCCCGTGCGTAGCTGTTGGTCTCATACGCGGCATTATTTGGTTGGTATGTACGTTTTTATCTCCTACGAGGCCCGCCTGGCTCGTAGGTAGTTATGGTTTCATACGTAGCTTATTGGCTCGTATGTGGTTATTACTCGTATATAGCGTCTTAGCTAATACGCAGTTGTTGTGCTCATCTAGGGTGATATCATTGCCCTAGGGCTATCGACCATGAAGACGTGTGTTTAGCGTACTCCTAGGGGACTGTGGACGAGTCACTTCGCGGGTGCAGTCAGATCTTAACCGTTGGTTGATTGCGGACCGGAGTGTGACGAAATCCAAGTTCAGGTAGTAGCATGCGAATGCGTTCGTATTGCCGGGGTCTTGGATCGATAGGCCATGAACCGGATCCTGAGGGATTCTGGTAAGTCTAGGTTGAGCAGCCTAGTAGAGTTGTCTTGTGAGGTCTAATTTAAGGCCTAGCATGTTGTGTTTATAATATTATCGTCCCTAGGATTGTCGAGTCAGGGACATCATTAAGGTAGTGACTTAAAAAGGTCATTTTGCTCAGACCCTAGCCGAAGAGAGAGGAGTTGGTTGTAGGGGGCGCCTTACGACCAACTTGTCCCTTGAGGTAGGCCTTAGGTGGTGATAATGGGTTGTACCTTCCTGTCAAAGGGATACGTACGGTGCCGTCTCACCAGTTGAGGACACGGGTTGCGTATCTCGCACTGTTAATTCCTGGAGTACCATGGCTGAGGGTGCCACAGGATAGGCTTCGCGCTGCCCTGCGCTTGCGAGACCCCAGAGGGTGCCACAGGGTAGGCTTCGCGCTACCCTGCGTTGGCGAAACCCTATGATTTGGATTTTGGAATGACGATCGTCTGTTTGTTGTGTGAGGTCCGGTTAGCCGGGTAGCAGTGGCGAACATAGACACCACGGGCGTACTGCATCAGTGGGACATGACCACGTCTGCAACCTCATCAGTCACGTGTAGGTGTCAGGAACAGGTTGTGTACAATTAGAAGTTCATAACGCGGGTTCAAATCCCTATATATGGAGAAACGGCTTGAGATGGGGTCGCATGTAGTATGGGCTGCATGTTGCTTTCAGAGACTTGCTGACATTAGAATAGGAAGCATCCTAGTTCTATTTAAATATCGCATTAGAGTCTAGTCATAGCACTCACGAACACTTAATCTACACCAACACCATTGTTATATTTTGTATATTGTTTGGGAGATTCGCTGCTATATGATCAGCCTTTAAGCGTCAGTGAATACTGACGTCCCCACTTCCATAGGTACTGGATCGCCGAAGTACAATGGCGAGATTCAGAAGGACTCAAGGCGAGGAAAGCAAGGAGTCAGTGTTATGTTTAGTTCCGCTGCAGTGTATGTATTGATTATCCATTAGTTAAGAAGTACTCAAGTGAGAGTCACCAAGTGTTGTTCTTCATTCCTTGTACTCTGATGTAAGATATTGAAGGTTGTAATACTTGGAAATGTAAAGGTAATATTGTAACTCTAGTGTAAGGTATTGCAGTTGTACAATATTCAGACTTGTAATACATTGGGTGTTGAAATAAAAGTTTTAAATTCTCCTGTTTTTCTGTGTATTGTGACTAATTGAAGAAAAGGTCTTGGCTCGTGTCACGGTTTCCCAGTATTGGAAATCGGGGCGCTACATCAAGAATACGGTTGAGTCTCTCGGTCTGCCCATCGGTCTGCGGATGAAAAGCAGTGCTGAAACCCGTCTTGGTACCCAAAGCTGTCTGAAGACTCCTCCAGAAATGCGAAGTAAACCGCGCATCCCGATCAGACACAATGGTTAACGGAACTCTATGAAGCCTGACGATCTCACCAACATACAGCTTAGCCAATCTATCCCTCAACAAAGTGAGTTTCATTGCCAAGAAGTGAGCGGATTTGGTTAATCGATCGACTATGGCCCAAATCGCATCATTACCGTTGGAACTCTTGGGAAAATCCGTGATGAAATCGATACTGATGTTATCCCACTTCCATTCGGGAATAGGTAATGGTTGCAATAGACCTCCGGGTTTCTGATTCTCGGCTTTGACCTGTTGACAGATCTCACACCTCGCCACGAACTCGGCCACATCCCGCTTCAAATTTGACCACCAGAAATGCTGCTTAATGTCCCTACTCGCAGGATGTATTGAAAAAAGAGTAGCATGTGCCTCCTGAAGAATACTTTCTTTCAAGTCTGACTGATTCGGAACACATAGTCTCTCTCCAAACCACAACACTCCATCCCTGATCTGGAACTCGGACAACCTGCCGGCACCGACCTGCTCCTTCATCTTCAGAATCTCTGCATCTTCCTCCTGACTTGCAATAATCCTTTTGTTCAGCGTTGGTTGAAGCCTCAATTGAGCTAAAGATGGTCCCAAGCCTTGCAGAACAAATTCAATAATAGCCCGATCCAACTTCTCTGCCAGCTGCCTCTGAGTTGTAATCAAACTAGCCAGACTGCTCTTGTGGCTAAGTGCATCAGCAACTACATTAGCCTTCCCAGGATGGTACTTAATCTCCGGACGAATGTCCTCAAGCACCTCCAGCCATCTCCTTTTCCTTAGATTCAGATCTTTCTGCTGATAGATGTACTTCAAGCTCTTGTGGTCCGTATATATGTTTAGCTTCTCACCATACACGTAATGTCTCCATTGCTTCAAGGCAAAGATAATTGCAACCAACTCCAGATCATGAGTCGGATAATTCTTCTCATGCGGTCGTAGTTGCCTAGACCCATCATCGATCACTTTTTCTTCTTGCATTAAGACACAACCATGCCCACGATGTGAAGCATCGCTGTAGACATCATACTCAACACCTGCTCTAGGCAAAGCCAAAATGGGAGCAGTATTCAGTCTCTCTTTCAACTCCTAAAAGCTTGCCTCGCACTGCTCAGTCCACTTGAAGTTCACATTCTTCTTGGTCAGACCAGTGAGCGGCACGACTATCTGAGCATAGCCCTGGATAAATCTCTTGTAATATTCAGTCAGCCCAAGAAAACTCCTGATTTCCTTCATTGTGGTAGGCCTTGCCCAATCATTCACCGCCTCTATCTTCTGCGGATCAGTTGTCACTCCCTCCTTAGAAAGGATGTGACCCAGGAATGCCACTTCAGATTTCCAGAAATCGCACTTGGACAACTTGGCATACAGCTCATGCTCCTGAAGCTTCTTCAAAACTACCACCAGATGCTCTGTGTGCTCCTCCTCTGATTTGGAGTACACAAGGATATCGTCGATAAACACCACGACGAAAGAATCAATAAACGGCCTCAGAACTCTGTTCATCATATCCATGAAAATTACAGGTGCATTCATCACTCCAAACAGCATAACTAAGATTTCGTAATGCCCATGTTGAGTTCTGAACGCAGTCATATGCACATCTTCAGCTTTCACTCGAACTTGATGATATCCTGATCGAAGATCTATTTTGGAGAAAACAGCTGCTCCTTGTAGACGATCGAACATATCATCAATTCGTGGGATATGATACTTATTCTGAATAGTGACCTTATTCAGCTCTCGGTAATCGATGCACATTCTCATCGATCCATCATTCTTCTTACCAAAAGCACCGGCACTCCCCAAGGCGACACACTCAGTTGAATAAAGTCTTTCTATAACAGTTCCTCAATCTGCTATTTGATCTCATCCTGCTCCACAGGCACCATCCTATATGGTGCCTTGGAGATTAGTGCACTCCCTGGCTGAATAGTGATGCTGAACTCCACATCACGATGCGGGGGTAATCCATGCAAATCTTCCAAGAACACAGTCGGATAATCCCGAACCACAGGAATTTGCTGCACCTCTACAGGAACATTCTTCTTGCAGATAGCTGCAACCAAACCAGAACATCTCTTCTTCCCTTGGAAAGTGACTTCAGGTCCACCTGGAGCCTTCACTCTTACTTCCTTGGTTTTGCACTCGATGTTCGCACTGTACACCGGCATCCAATCAATGCCAATGATAACATCGACTTCCAAGACATTCAGCTCGATTAGATCAATCCCGAAAATTTTGTCCCCAATTACGATCTCGCAGTCCGCATAGTAACGATTAGTGGTTAGATTCTCCCCTGATGGAGTAACTACTGCCAAGACCTTGCCCGGAAAGACTTTCGGTTCGACTCCCAAAACTTTAGCAAACTTAGGTGATACAAAAATGTGAGAGGACCCAGTATCGAACAAAACAACAGCTTTCTTTCCATTCAAAATAAGTTCTCCTGTTACATAACACACACTCGTTACATAACAGTTCACTATATAAGGCAGGAAAAAGAAACAACAGAAAACACTCTAAACATCCTTCCTCGTACCAGTGATGACGTGATCCACCTCATCAGCATCAGCTTCAGTCAAGGAAAATACCCACCCCTGCTAGTACAACTTCTTCCCAACTTGCTGCGTCGGTCCACTACGGGTGACATTCTGCGGCTTGGGGCATTGAGACTTGTAATGTCCCGTCTCACCACAGTTGAAGCAAGTCACCACAAGAGGTCTCACCCAATTATTTCCGGGTCTACCTTCCGTTGGTTTGAACCTCTAGGTCGGCAACTGTCCCCTGAAGTTGCCAAGAACTGCGGGCCTCTTCCCAACATTCCAATTGGTCCTCCGATTTTGAACAGCATGGAACTGCTCCATATCTGCCTCAGCGGCTGCAGCTCGTTTAACCAATTTGTCAAACCTCCTGATATCGAGGAGTATCACCCTGGATCTCAGACTTGGCCTCAACCCATGCTCGAACTTTCGAGCCTTCTTCGCCTCATCCATCACCAGTTCGGGCACATACCTCGAGAGCTGAGTGAATCTTATCTCATACTCCCTAACCGACATGCCGCCCTGCTGCAGCGCCAGAAACTCCATGGCCTTCTTCTCTTAGACATCTGAGGAAAAATAATGACTGCGAAATTCCTCCAAGAATTCATCCTAGATAAGAACAATACCTCCCATTGTCCGCTTCATCGACTGCCACCACACAGCCGCATTCTTCTCAAACTGCAATGCCGCCAACTTCACCTTGCTGCCCTCCAGAGTCTCCAAAACTTCGAAGATAGTCTCTACCTGTTGGATCCAATTGTCAGCCGTGTCAGGGTGTGACTTCCCCTCAAACACCAGTGGTTTCATCTGCTTGAATGATTCCACGAGTTTGATTGCTTCGGGTACTGGATTCGCAGGCACCCTTCCTTGATTCTGGTTCATGGCAACGACATTGAGCGTCTGATAGACCCTCGCTAGTTCCGTTTCCAAGTCCAGACCTTCACCATTTTGAGCCCCTCTTCTAGCCATATTCTGATGCAAAATATCCATTAAATTCGAAGTATAAAACATGAACTTTAAATCAACTTTTCCATTTCATTGAATTTCAACTTTATACATTCGAATTTAAAACATTTCTGACATCAAAATAAGAAGATACAATAGTCTAGCTCCTACGGTTCCTCTTGGCTCCTCGAAGCACTTCCCGTAGTTCCTTCACTTCTTCCTTCAGTACATCGGTCATGTTTTTTCTCTTTTCGAGTTCCCAAACACGATGACTGAGAATTGCAATATCATCCTTGTGCTTCACCAACTGAGTCTCCAGTAGCTTGACTCTCTCCCGTTGAGTCTCTACCTGCCTCTGAAGAGACACAATGAGACTACTCGGAACTGGTTCTTCCTCATCGGAAGAATCATTAGATGAATCCGGAGGTGGAGTGATCTCTCGGAACTCAGGCTATTCCTCTTCAATTTCTTCAAGATCTTCTTCGTCTGAATCAGCTTGCCCGAGGTAGTAATCTTCCTCAACTATGTGCCAATTGTCATCTCCAGCTTGGTCGAAGTGGTCCGTCATCTTAGAAGAAGAGGAGAAGAAGCATAAATCAAAGAGCAACACAAATGTAAGTGACTTACATTTAAATCTCTAGACTCAACACACGTCCTAATGTCCACTTCTAGGGTGTCGTTCCTTATAAATTTGTACTACTTCGAAGCGTGGCTCTGATACCACTCTGTAATACCCCGAATTCCAAAACAGACAGAATTCGAAGTTCCACAGGATCCTTACACTTCTTTTGTACAATTTTACAAGGAAATAAATTTTTTTGTTACATCAGAGTTTACAATTACATTACATATTTACAGCGGAAGCAATTTACAACAATTTACATGAATTGAAATGTACAACTCTTGAATCAATCTTTAATCAGCAGGCATTCTTTTAGTCTTGTTAATCACTTTACCTTGGATAGAAACTATGGGCGCATCAGTTGCTTATAACTGACGAAATATTATACACGGTTATCCTCTCTATGCCGAAACAGTATAACGATTCTCAAATACTTAGACAATTACAAACTTGATCACAAACAGAACTACAAGGGACTATCCTATAGATGTCGTGTTATGCAGTGCACTTAGTCCTTAATGCAGTTATTTATATTAGATGACACTAATGCGTACTTGTTCAGATTCTATGCATCCCATACTACATAGGTTTGAGAGCAAGCCCTTAGCCGTTCTTCATCTTGTAGGGTTCAATCCCTCGTCATGACTTAAACTACTACTGTAACTACGATAAGTATCCTAGATGTTCTATGAGTTGCGAGCTTATGTCCAGACAGCCTGGAGGAGAATCCCACGTCATGTCACGACGCATCGTGAAGAACCTATGGACAATTTAGCCTCCGTCATGGGACATGACACCACCTACAGTCACCAAACACCCTATGAGGGTCACCTGCAGTACGGATTCCTGGAGACATATCCACGTCATGTCACGATGCATCGTGAAGACAGCCTGTGAATACTCTCACACCGTAGCTCCGAGGCCCTCATACTCGTGTTTTTCTTTTATTTTCATCACGTATTCACTATGTATCTAATCGTTAGTTATTTGAATCATGAACAAAATCAATTCTCTTGAGTTAGCCCTTCCACTATACCGGTCTTAACCATTTATATCACATGACCCAAATCTTGGCACATTTCTTTTCAATGCCGGTATGAGGCTTAACTACACTCTAGTTCTCAATTTCAATTCATAATCACAAAATTGAGTCTTTATACTCATAAATTCTTTTTTACAATTAACATGATTTCCATTCCTTTCCATGAATCAAAACTCACATATCATGTTCAATCTCAATTCTTATATTTCATGCTCAAAAATTTCTTTTCAATAAGCACAATAGATTCTCATACTATAGTTTCTTTCCTTACTTAATTCCATATTGATAAAGTCCCTTTTTTCAATATTCACATTAGGCAATAAAATTCATAGATAACCCACTTAAACTTTCTTTCATTCAAAATTCCTCTTTTATAACTTAGTGTGATCTTTTCATGAAAACAGTCACTTTTCATATTTATACAAATATCAACTTCATACAATTCTACTTAATTCTTTGCTTCTAAACCATCTTCATTTTATTCAAATCATGTCCCAAATATTTTTCTTTAAGTCCACATAATTTTAGAATAATTATAGTAATTTTTACCAAATTTTTATATGCCTCCCAAAGACAATTTAAACTAACAATTAGTAAGTTATTTCTTGTAAAAATATAAGATCAAGTTCTCATTTATACTAGGCCACAGGTCCTAGAAAATTATCTCTCAAAAATCCAGGTATTATTTGAAACTTCAGGTCAGTCGACTGTTAGAACATGGCCAGTCGGCTGTTCTGCAATGATTTGAAACTCGAAGATAAAATGATCAGGACAGTCGACTGTTAAAACATGGCCAGTCGGCTGTTCTGCAATGATTTAAAACTCGAAAAATGATCAGGATAGTCGACTATTAAAACAAGGCCAGAAGGCTGTTCTGTAACTAAAATCCGAAATTTATTACTTGACAGTCGACTGTCGACTCTAATTTGGTCGACTGTCGATTGTACCAAGTTGCGGTCGGCTGTCGATTGTACCAAGTTGCAATTTTGAGTAAATCATGGATATATTTTGACATTGAAAATAAGATCACAATTTTCATATTATTTATTTCAAGGTTTCCATGAAATAATATTTTTACAACACAAGTTTTCATCTTTCTACAATAATGAAACTTTATTTTAGACAATCAACTACACATGATGCATTTAATCAACTATAAGCGTCTAATCTAATTTTAGTACAAACAAATAGAGCATGGTGGCATGGTAAACATCTACATTAACAAATCATAGTTTTACAATCAATTTAACTCCCATTTAACACACATTCAACAAATAGCAATTTGTCTCATTTTCATAATGCATGGCTAGATTAGTTAAAGTTTCTCCTTAATTTAATAATCACATCCTAACATGATGTCTAATTAGAAGTTTAAGAGAAACAGCCACCTTAAATGGAGAGAAAAATTCAAAAGAACTCCTAGAGAATCTCCTACAACGAATGAACAAAGCCTTCTCCTCCTAGATCAAGCCACGTAAGTCGCCTCCTCCTTGATCAAGCTAGAACCCGAGCCTCTCCCTTCTTGGTCCTTGAAATGCTGGCCTCCTCCTAGTTTGGTTGAACACACACAATACTCTCTCTTTTCAACTCACAACTCCTCAATCTTTTGTCTTACTACTTGTATCTTTTCTCTCTTTCTATTCTTTCCTTTCAATTTTTTCCAAGTGTGAGAATGAAGAGTGTGGGAGGGGGTATTTATACAATTTTCTAGGGTGAATGGAGGGCCAAGATTAGATCAAATGGTTAGAGATTAAGATCCAAGATGAAGTAGGGAGTTGAAATAACATCCCATGATGAGAGTAACCAACTCTCCACCACTCTCATCTCTCCCACTCTCCTAATCCCACCTGGCCAACTACAAAGTGTGCACATTGCGCATGCTAGTGCATGCACGTGCCACTCTACTGTCCCCATATTTACAAATTTGTTCATGTAACAAATTTAAATGTCCATGAAATGAGTCTACACTACAAATTAGACCATTTCAAAAGAGAATTAAAGTAAATGGGCTCACTAATGGGCCAAACTAACCATGGGCTTAAATAATTAATTTAATTAATAAAATAGAGTGTGCTTAAATGAAAATTAGGCCTAGATTTTAATTAGGTTTTTAAAGAGAATATTTTTTTTGGAAAAATAAAGAGAACAAATACTATATAAAATTATTTTATAAAAGAAATTATACAAATGAAATCATACGTGCACAACACGTAAAATTACAAAAATCTCATAAATGAAAAACTAGGGTGTTACACTTTGAGAAGCCGTAGAGTCAACTGGAGGATTGTGGACCACGACATGGTCCTGAGGAGGATGTTGCTTTGGACGACTCCTTCAAGAGCCCCCTGGGCAGCCCCTCGAGACCCTGGAGGGGCCTGTTGAGGAGGAGCACCTTGAGCTGGAGGAGGGGGAGGAGGAAGAGAAGTGGTCTTCGGCTGGAGATCGCTACTTTCTCCTTCTCTCTTGGATGCATGGCTTGAAACTAATCTCGCTGATAAAGTTAGGTTGGTTTGCTTTTTCGCTTCTCACAAACAGCGCCAATCTGTTGCCGCTGAATCTTGTGTAGGGGCAATAGATAGAATTTGTGGATTCTTGAGAAAACGAACAAGGCAAACCTGTTGACCTGTTGACCTTCACCAATGTGTTGACTTGGTCTCTTGCTGCTGCTGCGAACCTGCAAAAAGTGCGAAACACCGGGATGGATTCCGGCAACGCACCCTCCGACGCTCTTGTCAATAATCAGAAAAGATTATGAAAGAGCTTTTACTGGAAAAAGATTTATTACCTCCTTATGGTGGGGGGAAAGGGGGTTTTATAGTCGCCTTAGGAATCCGTTTCGAGATAAGAACAAATCTCTACTTCCCAGTGTGGATGGATAGAAGTGGTTAAAACCTCCTCTCAGGGATAATTATAAATCTGAATTCTTCCTTATCCTTCTAAACTGGTTGGTAACGGGTTGGGACTCGTACCCAGTAAGACAGATCCGTTTATGGGTTATTGGGATTTGAAGAAAGACCTAATCCCCATTTCAGACCCATTTGTAGATAAAATTACCATTTTACCCCTGAGCTTTAAGATTTGTGTTCGATTTGAACGGTTCCGATTTAATCCCATTCTTAGCCATATTAATACTATATATGTAACACCCCGAATCCCAAATACAACTGAATTCGAGAGTTCTACAGGATCTTTCCACTTTATTTAATACAATTTTACAAGGAAATTTGAACTTTTCACTTTACATCAGAGTTTACATGAAAACATTACAATTTACACTGCACAGCGGAAGTAAAATTACGACATTTAAATAAATGTACAACAACTTGAATAATCTTTAAGCATCTGTTCATCTTTAATCTTTATCATGTCACTTACCTGCATATAAAACTGTGGGTACGTCAGTTTATTCAACTGACGAACATTATACACGGTCATCCTCTCTATGTCGGAAATAGTATAACTCATTTTCCATATTTAACAAACACAAACTTGTCACATATCAAACTAAAAGGACTACCCTATTGATGTCGTGTTGTGATTGTGTACTTAGTCCTTAATGCAGTTATTTATGTTGCATGACACTAATGCACACTTGTTCGGATTCTGTGCATCCCATACTACATAGGTCCGAGGGCAAGCCCTTAATCGTTCTTCATCTTTGTAGGGTTCAATCCCTCGCCATGACTTAATCTACTACTGTAACTACGGTAAGTATCCTAGATGTTCTATGAGTTACGAGCTCATGTCCAGACAGCCTGGAGGGAAATCCCACGTCATGTCACGACGCATCGTGAAGACAGCCTGTGGTCAATTCAGCCTCCGTCATGGGACATGATACCACCCGCAGTTACCAAACATCCCACGAGCGTCGCCACCGGGACGGTACTCTGGAGCAGTATCCACGTCATGTCACGACGCATCATGAAGACAGCCTGTGAATACCCTCACGCTGCCAATCCAATGGCCCTCATACTCATGTTTTTCTCCTACTTTCATCACATCTCCACTATGTACTAATCCTTAGTTTTTATTAGAATCATGAACAAAATCAAAGCTCTAGAGTTAGCCTCTCCACTAAACCGGACTTATTTATTCATTCAAACATGACCAACCTTGGTCTTTCATTTCAAATTTCATTTCTTTTCTTTCCAAATGCCGGGGGAGACTTAGCTACTCTTTTGTTTCAATTCCAATTCACAATTTCTAAAGTTGAGCGTTTCCAACTCATAAGTTCACATGTTGAGTTATCATACTCAAAAGGTATTTCTCTTTTCCAATCATGATTTCTAAATTGTTCAATAGTCCATAATTATACATTAAATTCAACTATTTATCATGTAGCTCATAGAATATTATTTTCACATTAAAACCCACATCACTAATTATTCAATCAAAGATGGACATTTACACTTCATAATTTGTCGCACTATTCTCCATTGAGAATAAATCACATCACTTCACAATATAATTTCTACCTTTATTTCACTTCTTTTCTAGTATTTTATTTTAAGTCTATTTGCAATGTACAACTTTATAAAATGCAAGTGTAAAACTTATAGTTCTAAATTATACTTCTATTCTCTAAACATACTCCACTTCATGCAAATAATTCTCAAATTATTTTTCATAAGCTCCACATATTTTTAGGATAATAATCATATTTTTTTCCATATTTTTTTTCTCATTAAAATACCCAAAAAAAAAATGTTTTTCCCACAACATAAACAACAGCCGAGACCAAGGATCAAACCAGCGACCACAGGGAAACCAACTGAAGGCACAAGCCACTAGGCCGAGTGCTGCACGCGTTTAGAAGAGAGGGCAAGAGCATTAAGTGCTCTCGGCCGAACTGATTATTTTAAAATGTTCGAAACAAAAAAGAATAGTGTCAACGGGATTTGATCCCTCAACCTCGGAGATTCCCCCCACATATACTGTAGCAATTAAGAGTGATCCGACCACTCGAGCTATAGGCTCGGGTTGTCACTAGTATAATTCGAAATTTATTTACATCAATGCTCTCTGTTATTAAAAATATTTCGATGTTCATCAAAATCTCATTTCAAATTGCTCTTACTAACATACTGTAAAAATTCCAGATTAATCATTTCCATCATGAATTATACCCCAGTATATAAAAAATAATTTTCTTAAATGATTAAACATATTTTTCCCAATAATTAACACTTATCTACCATACAATTTTGGTTAATTTGATATACCACTACTAATACATTCTTTTTCGACATTTAAATTTCACTAATCTCTACACCAATTTTCTGCTTTTATTCTTTTCACAAACATAACAATTGCATCCTAATTCATTCGTTATAACGTCATAAAAAAAATTCCATTTTTGCACATAAAGCAACGTTGTCAATCTACTAAATCTTGCATATAATTTTTAATGCTAACAACGAAGTTTGCTTTACACAATCCATAGCCATAATCATATCGCACACAATTTGAATTTTAATAATAGAACCACATACAATTGCATATCAACAATTCAATCAATTTAGATCATTTTTTCAATTAAATGTGTACTCTTATTAATCTTTTTCATGCATCATTTTTCCAATTAAATCTAGCATGCATTCTTATTTAGAAACATGGAAAATTTACCCACCTTAAATGGAGAGAAGAATAAACTAGCAACCTCCTAAACAAATCTCCTTGCAAACGAATGATTCTCCTCATCGTCGACGCGCACACAAGCCAAGCCCGAGCACTCCACAAGCCAAACCCGAGCACCTTGTTTGATGAAAGCCGGCCTCTTCTCTTCTTGAATGATGCAAGCACAAAACTCCCACACACTCTCAATATTTTACTCACTTAATAAACTACTAGATATTGTATTTAGAACTATAGGTTTGGAGCACAAGAATACTAGCCAAAAGGGTGGGGGGGGTATTTATACTAAAAATCTAGGGAAATGGATGACTAAGATTAAAGTAGGAGTTAGGAACAAATGGCTTAGATTTAAGGAGGAGTTACACTAACTACCCATGATCAAGTAACCATCTCCACCATGACTCCACTCAAAATTTTCTCATTCCCTCCAAAAGATCCAATCCAGCCTAGCATAGGATGGTGCATATTGCACGTGTACGTGCAATGCACGTACATGCATTTGCCTCCAAAAAATTTGTACATTAAATTTTATATAAAAATAACCTTTAAATTGTATTCTACATTACAAGTTGTATTTAAAATAAATTAGCTCATGGGTTTTAGTTTTTGGGCCAAAATAATAATGATAAAAATAATAAATTGAATTAAATTTTGGGCTTTAAGGAGAAGGCTTTTTGTCTAATTGAAAAAAGGGCTTTACATAAAAATAATTAAAAACACATAGTTAAACATTCTATACTCATCATAATGAAAATAATTACCAAAAATATTGCACGTGCACACTACGTGCAAAATAAAATAATTTTTCATTAAATGAAAAATCGGGGCATTACAATATAGCTTATATATAATCGTTGGATTCGTGTGGAAGTCTATTTTCCAGAGACGGATTCAGATTTGAATTTTTGTAGTAACGAGAATCGTTATTTTAGTACTGTACTATCATGCTGTCCTGAATATGAACATACACTGTTTTGTTCGTTTATGTGACCGTATATCACCTCTGCATGTTTATTTATTTTCCTGAACCTAATACTGATTATACCATGATAATTTGATACTATTTCATGCACTACCATGTCTGTCGATAACCATAATAAAAGTAATCAAGCCGGGGTTTCTTAAGGAAAGATCTAGTAGTGGAAAATATGGAAACATGTACTTGGAAGGGAACTAGTGTTCCATACTGTTACTGTTACTGCCACTGTTACTTTTACTGCTACTGTTACTGTTACTTTTACTGCTACTGCTACTGTGACCGATACCTGAGTACACTGCCCTATTATGGTCCACTATGAAATCTAAAAGCGAAACTGTTTGTTGTAGCAACCATGTGTTATAATATGGGGTGTATGAAGTGCTACCTAGCTAGTAATACACACAAGACTGTAAGAACATAAGACTGATGCTGTTAAACTGATACTATTGGACTGATACTGTTATACTATTACTGGACACTGTTAGTTGCCATATGACACTACTTGACACATTTATTTGCACTGTTTGTATACCATGCTAGTTGACTTTGTTTTACTGATTCATGCTAGTTATTACTGTTGATGCATTATTCCATGCTATTTGTTTATCTTTCCCATGTACTTATATCCTACATTATAAGTGGCCCGTAATTTGCATTGACGGGTACTTGTTTTCTCTTTCCTTCTCCTGTAATTATTAATTGCAGATCAGGATGGTCAGCTGCCCGACGGCATTGGCGAAATGAGATATTAGTGCTGGATTTCTTGCTTATTAGTATTGCTATTATTGTTGCTTTGAATAATGTATTTTGAGTACTTGGATGATTCCTTTGTATTTTTTGGGCGATGTGACCCAGAATTTTGTCTTATCCAGATTCTGATTTATTTGAGATTAATACATTTTATTTCAAGTAAATTATGTTGGTTCATTAATTCAATTTTTGCATTTGTGTGGTTGACTCTTTTGCTTCCGACTCTGATTATTTTGTGAGATATTATAATCATTCCTGAACAGCTTATGGATGATGCAAATCATTCGCTGAGTTAAGTCGTGTATCCATATTCCGTATTCTTTTAAGGAAGCAGGGCGTGGCAAGACTTTTAGTGGTATCAGAGTCAGGTTTGGCTAATGTATTAGTTGCCTAATACATTAGACAAGCTTGGCTCGAACTGGGATCGGCTCAATATTTCACAAACCAAGCATGCATAAATGAATTATTATCAACTTTGATTCAGGATGCAAATTGTTTTGATTTTTGGTGCAGCTATGGCTCGTGGGAATTCTTTTCAGCCTGATCCAGTTGAGGTTGTCACTGCTGTGCTTGAGCGGCTGATCAATCAGCACCAAAACCACAGCGATCTTGTGATGGCTGCTCTTGAAGCTGCCCAGGTTCTGCTACCCATTGTGTCTGTGCAGGCAAATCTTCTGTCTCGTCCAGGAATAGTTACGGATTTTATGAGGCAGCATCCCTACTGCTTTTCTGGCACTGAGATGCCTTTGGAGGCTGAACAGTGGTTAATCCTAACCGAGCGCTTGCTCCTGACGGCACGTGTTACCGAGGCTGATAGGGTGGATGTGTTTCCATCCAGCTGGTGGATTTGGCTCATATTTGGTGGATAGCCGAGTCTGAGCGACTTGAGAGGCCTATTGCTTGGACTACTTTCACTCGGGGATTCTTGGAGAAGTTCTTCCCCAGTAATACTCGAGTTGAGATGGAACAACAATTCCTAGCCCTAAAATAGGTTAAGTCATTATTCTATTTTGGAATTTTGTTACATAATTATCCAAACAATGTTGTAACATGGACTTCTTGAAACAGGGTTCCAGGTCAGTGGATGAGTATGCATGTCACGCCAGGCTTCCCAGAATACGGAAACATAGGCACGTAACTGAGGCCCAGCGAATGATGCGAATACATCATTCATAAGCTGTATATTTAACTCAACAACAAGATGACAATATTAACCACGCAAGCATGTTAAATCACAATAAGATTGTAATACCCTGATTTTTCAATAAATGAAAATTTATTTATTTTGCACGTAGTGTGCACGTGCAATATTTTGTTTGGATTATTTTATCATGATGTGTATATTTAAATATATTTTTCTCAAATTATTTTAGTACAAAAGCCTTTCTTTAAAAGCCTTATTTTAGTTTAATAAAAAGCCCTTTTCTTAAAAAGCCCAAAAGCATTTTATTTTATTTATTTTTATAAAATATTTTGGCCCAAAAACAAAGCCCATGAATTAATCTCTTTTAATTAAACTTGTCAGGTAGAAGACTTTTTTTTAACAAAAAATTATTTTTATACAAATTTAAAATGTACAAATTTGGCCTAGTTGCATGCACGTGCACTACACGTACACGTGCATTGCACACATTCTTTTTGGCCGGGTTTCATTCTTTTTTGGAGGGATTTTTGATTTTGGGTATGGAGAACATGGTGGTAGTTTCTTAGTTGTGGGTAGTTTTCCTAACTCCTACCTTAATCTAAGCCCTTCATCCAACAACTACCCAAACAATCTTGGCCCTCCATCTCACTCATTTCCTAGTATAAATACACCCCCTTCTCATGGCTAATTTTTCATATGCAAAGTATAATTTCTAAGTTATAGTATTTTAATAGTGAGAGTTATAAAAGATAAGAGAGTTGTGTGGGCTTTTGTTGCTTGGAGTGGTCGGCATCACCCAGGAGGGAAGCTTTCGGTTGGAGCTAGAAGAAGCATTCGGCATTGGCTTGGAGGCTTGGAGCTTGAGCGCTTTTGGCTAGGAGGAGGTGTTTTCGTCTACAAGGACTTGGTTGCGTTTGTTTGGGTTTTTCTCTCCAATTGAGGTGGGTAAAACATTTTATATTTCTAAAGTAGGTCCATGCTTAGTTTCAACCATTAAAGATGCATGAAAAAAATATTAATAAGAGCCCACTTGAATTGAGTAGTTAGTATGAGAATGGTTTGAAATGAGATGATTAACTTATATGGCTCTAGTGTTAAAATTAAGTTGTATGTAGATTGCTCCATGTTCATTAATATGAAGTTATGATGGTAACAAAATTTAATTGAGAATGTTGCTATTGTGATTAGAGACATAATGCATGCTTGTTAATTGTGAAATTGAGATGAATAGACTTATATGTTGATATGGATATGGACTATTGAACTCACATGTGTATTGGTTGAGTTAAGAACTAATTTCAGTAAGTTATCACTATGAAATTATTGAATAAAAAGACTAGTAGATTAATTATATGGCAATGTCGAAAATACAATATATTGTAGTTAATAAATAAATCTTGGATTTTTTGTGTGTGAAAAATACATTTCATTAGCACCAAAAAAATTATATTATTTTACTGGTATGAACTTATATGACTGAGGATTTAATCTGGAAGTTTTTAGAAAATTTTACCAAAGCAACAAGAAACTATGGCTATTTGAATATCGAGTTATTTTTAAAACAGTACGAAAATAATACAAATGGATTTTTAATTGGGTTAGTGACAACCCGAGCCAGTGGCTCAGGTGGTTTGGACGCCGGTTGGCTTCTCTGTGTTGCACAGTTCGAATCCCGGGAGTAACACTTCTTTTTGTTAAAATTCTCTAAAAACAGTAACAGCGAACTCAGGGTTTATATAGTCCCCAGTCGCTTTTAGGACGTGTTCAGTGACCGGCCTAGTGGTCGGGGCTCTGTGCTGTCTTGGTGCGGCGCCTGGTTCGAATCTTGGGTTCGGCATATAGGGAAAAAATATTTTTTGGGAGTTTTTGAAGTCCAAAAATTATGAAATAAATATGGTAATTCTCATAAAAATACAAGGGATTTTATAAGAGTAAATTGGGTATTATTTGAATGAAATACAATATGGTTTGTGAATAAAAGGCATAATTAGAGCTTTGGTTATAAGAGTTACACTTATGGAATTTATAACTTATAAAGATTAAGTGAAATAGGTTATTATAAAGTAATTGGCAAAAGTACTTGTGGTGTGACATGATTTTATTTATTCTCATTTGAGAATATTGTGCAAGATATGGAGTATGAATGTGACTAGTGATATTATGAAGTTGCTTGAATTCATGTATGATTATGAAATTAAAATCATGATTTATGAAAGGGAAAAAGAAATTGTTGGCTATGAATATGAACTTTGTTAAAAGTATTCATTATGGACTTGTGAATAAAGTGTAATCATGAATTGAAAGAGAATATACATGTGAGTTTGAGAACTCGACATGAAAATTATTATGAGTTGAAAATTGTGAAATGAAATTTGAGATAGAGTAGCTAAGTCTCCCCGGCATCGAGAAATGAAATGAAATGAAAATAGACCAAGGTTGGTCAAGATGAAATGAATGAATAAGTCCGGTTGATGGAGAGGCTAACTCTAGAGATTATTTTGTTCATGATTTTTTTAAATTAAACTAAGGACTAGTACATAGTGAGGAGGTGATGAAAGTGAGAGAAAAACACAAGTATGAGAACTAGGGTTTACGGTGCGGGTGTGTGAGCCGCAGAATGCATGCCTGATGCGTCAAGACATGGCGCGGGCACAACTCAGAATGACCGGACTTTAGTCACGCTTGTGGGATGTTTGGTGACTGCAAGAGGATCGTGTTCAGGGAGGAGGCTGAATTGCCGCAGAATGCATGCTTGATGAGTCGAGACATGGCGTGGGATTCCCCTCCAGGGGCCAGGATACGTGCTTGTACTCATAGATCATCTAGGATACTCACTGTAATTACAGAAGTAGAGTAAGTCATGGCGAGGGATTGAACCCTACAAAAATGAAGAACGAATAAGGGCTTGCCCTCGGACCTATGTAGTATGGGATGCATAGAATCCGAACAAGTGTGCATTAGTGTCATATAAACATAATTAACTGCATTAAGGACTAAGTGCACAATCACAACACGACATCAATAGGGTAGTCCCTTTAGTTTGAAATATGACAAGTTTGTGTTTGCTAAATATGAAATGTTAAGTTATACTATTTCCGGCATAGAGAGGATGGCCGTGTATAATGTTCGTCGGTTGAATAAACTGACGTACCCACAGTCTTACATGCAGGTAAATGACTTGTTAAAGATTAAAAGAGGATGGATGCTTAAAGATTACATTATGCTGTTGTACTTGTATCAAATTGTTGTATTTTACTTCCGCTGTGTAAAAGAAAGATGTAATTATGATGTAATCTCTGATGTATGATGAAAAGTTTTAATTTCCCTGTAAAAGTGTACTAAGAAAGTGAAAAGATCCTGTAGAACATCTTGAATTCAGCGTATTTGGGATTCGGGGCGTTACAGAGTGGTATCAGAGCCACGCTTTCTACACTTTCACACTTGTACAAATTTATAGGGAACGACACCCTAGAAGTGGACATTAGAGTGTGTGTTTGAATCTAGAGATTTAAATGTAAGTGACTTACATTTGTGTTGCTCTAAGATTTATGCTTTCTCCTCTCTATTTCTAAGATGGCTGATCACTTCGACCCTGCTGGAGGCGACGACTTGCACATCATTGAGGAAGAGTACCATCCTGGACAGGCAGATTCCGAGGATGAGTACTACCCTGGACAAGCTGATTATGATGATGAAGAGTACCCTGAATCCCGAGAGATCACCCCACCTCCGGATTCATCTGATGATTCTTCTTCCGACGAAGAAGAAGTACCAGTTCCAAGTGGTCTTGTGACTTCTCTTCAGAGGCAAGTGGAAACCCTGAAGGAGAGAGTTGGATTGTTGGAGGCTCAGCTGGAGAAGCGGAAGGCCGACTATTCTGTTCTTAGCCATCGGATTTGGGAACTTGAGAAGAAAAAGAACCTGACTGATGTGCTGAAGGATGAGGTTGATGAACTGCGGGAAGAACTTCGAGCAGCGAAGAGGACCCGTAGGAGTTAGAGTGTTGTAGCTTCTATTTCTTTCCGTTCTGATGTCAAAAATGTTTTTTTTTAATTCGAATGTATAGACCTTTGGAATTCAATGAAATGGAAGTTGGTTTAAATTCTTGTCATATACTTCGAATTTGACGGATCTTTTTGCATCAGAATATGTCGAGAAGAGGAGCAAGGAATGGGGAAGGTTTGGATCTGGAGACTGAACTTGCTAGGGTCTACCAGACGCTGAATGCAGTGGCTCAGAACCAAGCTAGGGGGCCGGAGAATCCAGTGCCCGAGGCGATCAAGCTGGTGGAATCGTTCAAGAGAATGAAACCACCTGTATTCGAGGGAAAGTCAGACCCAGATGCGGCTGACAACTGGATACGGCAAGTAGAGACGATCTTCGAGGTGTTGGAGACACCTGAGGGTAGCAAGGTCAAGTTGGCGACTTTGCAGCTGGAGAAGGACGCGGCAGTTTGGTGGCAATCCATGAAGAGGACCATGGGAGGTCTGTTGTTTGGTTGGGAGGAATTTCTGAGGAGTTCCGCAGCCATTATTTCCCCTCCGACGTCCAGGAGAAGAAGGCGATGGAGTTTCTGTCACTTCAGCAAGGCAGCATGTCAGTAAGGGAGTATGAGACTAAGTTTACTCAGCACTCCAGGTATGCTCCAGAACTGGTGATGGATGAGGCCAAGAAGGCTCGCAAGTTCGAGCACGGACTGAGGCCAAGCTTGAGGTCTCGTATGATACCCCTTGGTATCAGGCGATTTGATAAGCTGGTCAAGAGGGCGGCAGCAATGGAGGTGGATATGGAGCAATTCCACATGGCCCAGAACAGGAGGAACAACTGGCAGTCTGGGAAGAGGCCTGCACAATCGGGGAGTTTCAAGGGGCAACCATCTGCACAGAGGTTCAAACCGACAGGGGCGAACGCTGTTAGTGTAGCTGGAGGGCCTGGAAACAATGTGGCGAAACCTCCTGGGGTGACTTGCTACAACTGTGGCGAAATGGGACATTACCAATCTCGATGTCCCAAACCACGGAATGGTAATAGCAGTGCACCAACGCAGCAGGCTGGGAAGAGGCCGTACCAATCAGGGCGAGTATTTGCCTTGACAGAAGCTGATGCTGAGGAGGCAGATCAGGTCATCTCTGGTACGAGGGCTGGTGTTTAGAGTCTTTGTCATTTCTTTTCCCTTTGTTTAGTGAGGCTGTTATGTAATGGTGTATATTATGTAACAGGCGAACTCTATCTTAATGGAATGAAAGCTGTTGTATTGTTTGATACTGGATCCTCTCATACATTTGTGTCTCCAAAGTTTGCTAAAGTGTTGGGAGTGGAACCGAAGATTTTCCCAGGCAAGATCTTATCAGTAGCTACTCCGTCAGGGGAAACTTTAACCACTGATCGGTATTATGCTGATTGCGAGATTGTGATTGGGGATAGAATCTTTGGCATTGATCTGATCGAGCTGACTATCTTGGGAGTCGATGTTATCATTGGCATTGATTGGATGTCGGTGTACAGTGCAAGCATCGAGTGTAAGACCAAGACGGTGACAGTGAAGGCTCCAGGTGGACCTGAAGTCGTGTTCCAAGGAAAGCAGAAGTGTTCTAAGCTGGTGGCAACTATCCGCAAGGAAGAGACTCCTGTGGAAGTGCAAGGGATTCCTGTGGTTCGGGACTATCCGACTGTGTTCTTGGAAGATTTTCCTGGGTTACCCCCGCATCGTGATGTAGAGTTCAGCATCACTGTTCAACCGGGAAGTGCACCCATTTCTAAGACACCTTATAGGATGGCTCCAGTGGAACAGGATGAGGTGAAACGGCAGATTGAGGAACTATTGGAAAAAGGCTTTATTCAACCTAGTGCGTCACCTTGGGGAGCACCAGTGCTTTTGGTAAAGAAGAAGGATGGATCGATGAGAATGTGTATCGATTACCGGGAGCTGAATAAGGTCACTATTCAGAATAAGTATCCGATTCCTCGAATTGATGACTTGTTCGATTGTCTACAAGGAGCAGCTGTATTCTCCAAAATAGATCTTCGATCAGGTTACCACCAAGTTCGAGTGAAAGCTGAAGATGTGCATAAGACTGCATTTAGAACTCGGCATGGGCATTACGAATTCTTAGTTATGCCATTCGGAGTGACGAATGCACCTGCAATCTTCATGGACTTGATGAACAGAGTTCTAAGGCCGTTTATTGATTCTTTCGTCGTGGTGTTTATCGACGATATTCTCGTGTACTCCAAGTCTGAGGAGGAGCACACCGAGCATCTGGCAGTAGTTTTGCAGAAGTTGGAAGAGCAGCAGTTGTATGCCAAGTTATCCAAGTGTGATTTCTGGAAATCTGAAGTGGCATTCCTAGGTCACATCCTTTCTAAGGAGGGAGTGGCAACTGATCCTCAGAAGATAGAGGCAGTGAGAGATTGGGCTAGGCCTACTACAGTGAAGGAAGTCAGAAGTTTCCTTGGGATGACTGGATATTATCGGAGATTCATTCAAGGTTATGCTCAGATAGCTGTACCGCTTACAGGGCTGACCAAGAAGAATGTGAGCTTCAAGTGGACCGAGCAATGTGAGGCGAGTTTTCAGGAGTTGAAAGATAGGCTGACTACTGCACCTATCTTGGCTTTGCCTAGAGCTGGTGTCGAGTATGACGTTTATAGCGATGCTTCACATCGGGGGCTTGGTTGTGTCTTAATGCAAGAGGGAAGAGTAATCGCTTATGGGTCTAGGCAACTACGACCACATGAGAAGAATTACCCGACTCATGATTTGGAGTTGGCTGCAATTATCTTTGCTTTGAAGCAATGGAAGCACTACGTGTACGGTGAGAAGTTGAATATGTACACGGATCACAAGAGCTTGAAGTATATATATCAGCAGAGGGATCTCAATCTGAGGCAGTGGAGATGGTTGGAAGTGCTCGAGGATATGCGACCTGAGATCAAGTATCATCCTGGAAAAACTAATGTTGTGGCTGATGCACTTAGTCGCAAGAGCAGTTTGGCCAGTTTGATTACAACTCAGAGGCATCTGATTGAGGAGTTGGATCGGGCAGGTATTGAGGTTGTCTTGCAAGGATTGGGAGCATCTTTGGCTCAGTTGAGGCTTCAGCCTACTTTGAATGCAAGGATCATTACAAATCAGGAGGTTGATGCTGATATCTTGGAGATGAAGGAGCAGGTTGGTGCTGGCAGGTTGCCCGGTTTTCAGATCAGGGATGGAGTGCTGTGGTTCGGAGAGAGGCTGTGTGTCCCAAATCAGGCGGACCTGAAAGAGAGTATTCTTCAGGAAGCGCATGCTACTCTTCTGTCCGTACATCCTGGGAGTACTAAGATGTACAAGGACATCAAGCAGCATTTCTGGTGGTCAGGTTTGAAGCGAGATGTGGCTGAATTTGTCGCGAAGTGTGAGGTTTGTCAGCAAGTCAAAGCCGAAAATCAGAGACCCGGAGGTCTATTACAGCCGTTACCTATTCCGGAATGGAAGTGGGATAACATCAGTATGGATTTCATTACGGGATTGCCTAAGAGTTCTAAAGGCAATGATGCAATTTGGGTTATAGTCGATCGACTTACCAAGTCCGCTCACTTTTTGGCGATGAAACTCACCGCTTCGATGGACAAGTTGGCTGAGATGTATGTTAGTGAGATTGTCTGACTTCATGGCGTTCCTTCGACCATTGTGTCTGATCGAGATGCGCGGTTTACTTCGCATTTCTGGAGGAGTCTTCAGGCAGCTTTGGGTACCAAGACAGATTTCAGCACTGCTTTTCATCCGCAGACCGATGGGCAGACCGAGAGAGTCAACCGTATTCTTGAGGATATGCTTCGGTGTTGTATACTAGACTTTGGAGGCAGTTGGGAAAGGCATTTACCTTTGGTGGAGTTTGCCTACAACAACAGTTTTCAGGCCAGTATCGGGATGGCGCCGTACGAAGCTCTGTATGGCAGGAAGTGCCGGACTCCTGTTTGTTGGTATGAAGTAGGGGAGCGTCAGTTGTTTGGTCCTGAGCTTGTGCAACTGACTTCTGAGAAGATTGATCTGATCAGGAAAAGGTTGGTGGAAGCTCAGAGCAGGCAGAAAAGCTATGCAGACAACCGGAGAAGGGACCTTGAGTTTGAGGTTGGTGACTTCGTCTTTCTGAAGGTATCGCCCAGTAAAGGTGTGGTTCGATTTGGCAAAGGCGGGAAGTTAGCCCCGAGGTTTATAGGCCCGTATAAGATATTGAAAAGGATCGGGAAAACTGCTTACCGGCTTGAATTACCGGAAGAGTTGTCTCAGGTGCACAATGTCTTTCATGTGTCTATGCTGAGAGGTTATATTCCAGACCCGAGTCATCATTTGCCTGAAGTGCCGGAAGGTTTGCAGTTAGACCTGAATTACATCGAGTCTCCTGTTGAGATTGTTGATCGTCGAGAGAAAGTCTTGAGGAATAAGACGATACCGATGGTCAAGGTAGTCTGGAGAAACCACTTGGTTGAAGAGGCTACTTGGGAATCTGAGGAGAGGATGTTGAAGGACTATCCTGAGCTTTTTGCTTGATTGTATTTTTGTATCTTTTGTTCCTGTTGTGTGTGTTGTATTTTGTTTGTTTTCTCGCTCTTGATTGTAGTTCCGGGGACGGAACTATTCTAAGGAGGGAGTGCTGTAATACCCTGATTTTTCAATAAATGAAAAATTATTTATTTTGCACGTAGTGTGCACGTGCAATATTTTGTTTGGATTATTTTATCATGATGTGTATATTTAAATATATTTTTCTCAAATTATTTTAGTACAAAAGCCTTTCTTTAAAAGCCTTATTTTAGTTTAATAAAAAGCCCTTTTCTTAAAAAGCCCAAAAGCATTTTATTTTATTTATTTTTATAAAATATTTTGGCCCAAAAAGAAAGCCCATGAATTAATCTCTTTTAATTAAACTTGTCATGTAGAAGACTTTTTTTTAACAAAAAATTATTTTTATACAAATTTAAAATGTACAAATTTGGCCTAGTTGCATGCACGTGCACTACACGTACACGTGCATTGCACACATTCTTTTTGGCCGGGTTTCATTCTTTTTTGGAGGGATTTTTGATTTTGGGTATGGAGAACATGGTGGTAGTTTCTTAGTTGTGGGTAGTTTTCCTAACTCCTACCTTAATCTAAGCCCTTCATCCAACAACTACCCAAACAATCTTGGCCCTCCATCTCACTCATTTCCTAGTATAAATACACCCCCTTCTCATGGCTAATTTTTCATATGCAAAGTATAATTTCTAAGTTATAGTATTTTAATAGTGAGAGTTATAAAAGATAAGAGAGTTGTGTGGGCTTTTGTTGCTTGGAGTGGTCGGCATCACCCAGGAGGGAAGCTTTCGGTTGGAGCTAGAAGAAGCATTCGGCATTGGCTTGGAGGCTTGGAGCTTGAGCGCTTTTGGCTAGGAGGAGGTGTTTTCGTCTACAAGGACTTGGTTGCGTTTGTTTGGGTTTTTCTCTCCAATTGAGGTGGGTAAAACATTTTATATTTCTAAAGTAGGTCCATGCTTAGTTTCAACCATTAAAGATGCATGAAAAAAATATTAATAAGAGCCCACTTGAATTGAGTAGTTAGTATGAGAATGGTTTGAAATGAGATGATTAACTTATATGGCTCTAGTGTTAAAATTAAGTTGTATGTAGATTGCTCCATGTTCATTAATATGAAGTTATGATGGTAACAAAATTTAATTGAGAATGTTGCTATTGTGATTAGAGACATAATGCATGCTTGTTAATTGTGAAATTGAGATGAATAGACTTATATGTTGATATGGATATGGACTATTGAACTCACATGTGTATTGGTTGAGTTAAGAACTAATTTCAGTAAGTTATCACTATGAAATTATTGAATAAAAAGACTAGTAGATTAATTATATGGCAATGTCGAAAATACAATATATTGTAGTTAATAAATAAATCTTGGATTTTTTGTGTGTGAAAAATACATTTCATTAGCACCAAAAAAATTATATTATTTTACTGGTATGAACTTATATGACTGAGGATTTAATCTGGAAGTTTTTAGAAAATTTTACCAAAGCAACAAGAAACTATGGCTATTTGAATATCGAGTTATTTTTAAAACAGTACGAAAATAATACAAATGGATTTTTAATTGGGTTAGTGACAACCCGAGCCAGTGGCTCAGGTGGTTTGGACGCCGGTTGGCTTCTCTGTGTTGCACAGTTCGAATCCCGGGAGTAACACTTCTTTTTGTTAAAATTCTCTAAAAACAGTAACAGCGAACTCAGGGTTTATATAGTCCCCAGTCGCTTTTAGGACGTGTTCAGTGACCGGCCTAGTGGTCGGGGCTCTGTGCTGTCTTGGTGCGGCGCCTGGTTCGAATCTTGGGTTCGGCATATAGGGAAAAAATATTTTTTGGGAGTTTTTGAAGTCCAAAAATTATGAAATAAATATGGTAATTCTCATAAAAATACAAGGGATTTTATAAGAGTAAATTGGGTATTATTTGAATGAAATACAATATGGTTTGTGAATAAAAGGCATAATTAGAGCTTTGGTTATAAGAGTTACACTTATGGAATTTATAACTTATAAAGATTAAGTGAAATAGGTTATTATAAAGTAATTGGCAAAAGTACTTGTGGTGTGACATGATTTTATTTATTCTCATTTGAGAATATTGTGCAAGATATGGAGTATGAATGTGACTAGTGATATTATGAAGTTGCTTGAATTCATGTATGATTATGAAATTAAAATCATGATTTATGAAAGGGAAAAAGAAATTGTTGGCTATGAATATGAACTTTGTTAAAAGTATTCATTATGGACTTGTGAATAAAGTGTAATCATGAATTGAAAGAGAATATACATGTGAGTTTGAGAACTCGACATGGAAATTATTATGAGTTGAAAATTGTGAAATGAAATTTGAGATAGAGTAGCTAAGTCTCCCCGGCATCGAGAAATGAAATGAAATGAAAATAGACCAAGGTTGGTCAAGATGAAATGAATGAATAAGTCCGGTTGATGGAGAGGCTAACTCTAGAGATTATTTTGTTCATGATTTTTTTAAATTAAACTAAGGACTAGTACATAGTGAGGAGGTGATGAAAGTGAGAGAAAAACACAAGTATGAGAACTAGGGTTTACGGTGCGGGTGTGTGAGCCGCAGAATGCATGCTTGATGCGTCAAGACATGGCACGGGCACAACTCAGAATGACCGGACTTTAGTCACGCTTGTGGGATGTTTGGTGACTGCAAGAGGATCGTGTTCAGGGAGGAGGCTGAATTGCCGCAGAATGCATGCTTGATGAGTCGAGACATGGCGTGGGATTCCCCTCCAGGGGCCAGGATACGTGCTTGTACTCATAGATCATCTAGGATACTCACTGTAATTACAGAAGTAGAGTAAGTCATGGCGAGGGATTGAACCCTACAAAAATGAAGAACGAATAAGGGCTTGCCCTCGGACCTATGTAGTATGGGATGCATAGAATCCGAACAAGTGTGCATTAGTGTCATATAAACATAATTAACAGCATTAAGGACTAAGTGCACAATCACAACACGACATCAATAGGGTAGTCCCTTTAGTTTGAAATATGACAAGTTTGTGTTTGCTAAATATGAAATGTTAAGTTATACTATTTCCGGCATAGAGAGGATGGCCGTGTATAATGTTCGTCGGTTGAATAAACTGACGTACCCACAGTCTTACATGCAGGTAAATGACTTGTTAAAGATTAAAAGAGGATGGATGCTTAAAGATTACATTATGCTGTTGTACTTGTATCAAATTGTTGTATTTTACTTCCGCTGTGCAAAAGAAAGATGTAATTATGATGTAATCTCTGATGTATGATGAAAAGTTTTAATTTCCCTGTAAAAGTGTACGAAGAAAGTGAAAAGATCCTGTAGAACATCTCGAATTCAGCGTATTTGGGATTCGGGGCGTTACAAAGATAACAAAGTACATGACATAGTACATGACATAATACAGGACATAACCAACAACTGGAAAAGAATATAGTTACGGGTCAAACATGCCCGGATTACAACAAGGATTACATGAATAAAACATAAATTAAAATAACATGAACTTAAACAACACTAAAATCTCTGTTCAGCAACACCTTCGGGAAATTCTCCATCTGGGCCTGCAAGTATATTATTATAAGAGGAAGAAACAAAGAGGTACCCGTTAATGCAAGTCACGGGCCGCAAGTGGTACAAGCTAACGGGACAATATAGAATAAAACAAAAGCAGGAAAGGAATCAAGAATCATTTGGTAGAGCAAATACAACGTGCAACAGAATCAAGAACAAGACCTCATGAAACAAATAGCATGCATGTAAACAAGTAAATAATCCATAGAAACATGTAACATGTAACGAGTAAGTAAGAAAACGTGTCAACATGAACTAGTAACATGTAAACAAGTCAACAAGTCATCATAACCATGTAACATGTAAACGGATCATGCAAGTGTACGTGTTAATGTCATGTCTTTTATTAACCTAACTAGGTAGTACTTCATGCGTCCCATACCACATGGTTGCTATCCGCAATCAAGTGAACGTTTAGACTAGTGGTGGATTCTATAGGTCACGTACTCGGGAAACATATCCAGTCGAGTCAAGTCAAGTATATCTTGTATCAAGATACGTGCAATGTGGACATAGTGTAACGTAGCGTGAAACATAGAACATAAAATTTGCAAATTTACAATTTGCAACTTGCAAATTTGCGTCGGGGAACCACGAGCCCCCGTCCGAGTACGCTCTTCTATATTGCCCACTACTAAATCTTTTTCCTTTATACCCCGGCTTGTTATCTTTTTAATTGCAATTTCAACATGAACAATAACTATATGCAACAACAAGGACGGGTAACATGATAGAATCGAGAATGAAGACTTTATGCAATGCAGGAAAACATATCTCAGGGTCTATAAAACATGTTGATGCGACTAATGGCATGTATAACACTTAATCAAGAATAAATTATATTATAACAACATGCAACTTAGGAACAAACAATTCATGCACAACATCCTATATAATAGTATATATATTTATTGTGTTCATGCAATGGATATGACAAAAAAGTACTCGTGATCTTGTACGAATACAGGATCAATGGATTATATACAATACGAATAGAGTCAAAAATATACTTGTGGTATTTTGCAAAGGAGCTTGTACTAGACCAACGAATTTATACAAGGGAATACTTGCCTGTTAGTTGACGACGATGAAATTGAGGACAAGAATAACGGGATCAGTATCCCGGGCAACAGAACACGTGCGAGAGATGTGGCAGCCACGCCAAATCAGCAACAGCAACTTCACGAAGCAACTCCAAAATAGCAGTCAACTCCTTCAATAACTCCAAAACAGCAACTTCTAAAATAGCAACTTCCCAACAACAAACTAATAACTCCAAACCAACCTCACTACAAACAGCAACTCACTAACACCAACACACCAATACAATAACACCAAACAGTAACCCAACTTCACTTGTTGCTGGATCAACCAACCACCAATACACCAAACAGCAACAATACCCCCCAATAACAACTCCAAACAATAACCCAAACATCAACAGGGACACAAATCAACCCAACAGCAGCAACAATCCCAACACACTTCTTCTTCTTCTTCTCAAATGACACCCAGAGAGAGAGAGAGAGAGAGAGAGAGAGAGAGAGAACAGTGGGAGAAGAGGGCTGCGATCGGCGACGGGAGGAGGGGAGCGGCTCAAGCGGCGGCGGGGACAGGGGCGCACTGACTGCGACTTCGGTGAGCGACGGCGAAGGTGAGGGCTCAGGCGGCGGCGGCGACTGGACGGGGGAGTGGTGCTGCGATGACGAGGGGGAGGCACAGGCGGCGAATCTTCAGACGGCGCGATTAGAGCTCGAGCGGAAGAAGAAGGAGGAAGACCACTGGCACCGGAGTGGAAGGCGGAGCGATGGGGACTGGCGGAGCTCGACTGGTGGAGATGGCGACGGAAGTGGAGCTTCGTGGAAGTTGAAGACGACTGCGGAGCGGCACTGGAGAGCGAGCTCGACGGGGGTTCGAGCAAGAGGACGACGAAGGCTTCGGGCTTGCTCGACGAAGAAGACGATCGAGGAGCTTGGGGAGTCGTCGAGGCCGGGGGGTTCTGCGGAGGAGATGAGCGGCGTGTCGATAAAGAGGGTGAGGCGACGGGAGTGAGGCGAGCGCTGGCAACGGTGGCGGTGTGGGGTGGTTCTCGGAGTGGGGACGGGGAGCAGGGAAGACGAAGGAGAAGTCGGAGGACTTCGGCGGAGGGGGTTGAAGACGGCGGCAGCAATGGCAGAGGCGAGCAGAGTGGGGTGTTGATTGGGTTCTTCGTGGGTTCGTTGGAAGCCAGAGGTAAGAGGGAGAAAGAGAGTTGGGTTCTTTGGGTTTTGTTCTGTTTTTGGTTGGAGAACAGGGGGGAGAGAGAATGAAACGGGAAGGAGGGAGTATTAATATAATAATAAGATAATAGGGGTGAAAAGAGAGTGGGGGTAGTTACGAGGAGTGGGGAAATGTGTAGGCAAGTGGGGAGGGAGTTGGAGTACGGGACAGAAAGTGGGGTGTGGAGAAATAAATTGTATACGGGTAAGGGTAGAAAAATAAATCTGTACAAATATAGATACTGGGTTTGGGCTTTAATAATGGGCTCAAATATTTAAAGGAAGTAATTAGTGTATTGGGCTAATCAATTGGGCTCAGATTGATTAATTAAATAAATAAGATCCAAATACAAGTTTGGGCTTTGGATTAATTTAATAAAATCAAATATGAATTTGGGCTTAGGATAAACAATTTGGTTTCAGAATAATAATAAGAGCATCCACAATGGTTGTTTCTCATTTGCTATAATCTGCATCTACAGTAATAGCAAATAGAGAGGAATGCTGCAGTGGTCATTTGCTATATTTTTCTCATTTGCACGAGAGACGGGATATGATATCCCGTCTCTTTTTTCTCATGCTGCAGTGGTTCCTACTTTAACAATGAAATGACCTTAATGCCCTCCACTTTTGGCATTCAAGAAGGCTATAAATCTCCATGTTATAGAAGGGTATTTTAGTAATCCAGGAAATAAGAAAAAATAAAAAAATAAAAATCCTCTCAAACGGTACATGATATCCCATTTGAGACAAACGGGACATCATGTCCCGTTTGAGGAGGATTTTCTTAAAAAAAAAAAATTAAAAAAATAAATGTGAGAGACGGGGAAACATATCCCGTTTGACCATTACTGTGTAATAAAAAATAATAAAAATTGTCAGGCGGTATATCATATACCGTCTGTTGATAAAAAAAAATAATAAAATTTCTTAGACGGGGAATCATTCCCCGTCCTCTATAATATGAGAATTCTCATATCGTTTCTCATATTTGAGAAACAGATTTGCTTGGTTTGCTAAAAAATGGACATTTGAGAAACCATTGCAGCAGTTTTTTTCTCAAAAATGGCAAAATGAGAATTTTGAGAAACCATTGTGGATGCTCTAACAAAATCAAAATACAATTTGGACTCACATTAATAATTTATAAAATCAATAATGTAAACTTGGGCTTAGAATAAATAATTAAACAATTGGGCTAAAAAAATAGTTTAAATAAAAAAAATCAATTAGGAAAAAATAATTATAAGATACTGAGAATTTAAATACGAAAAAATACTTTGAAAATACGTATTAATGAAAACAGGGGTTACAACGCAGCTGAGTTTTCTAGACTTAGCCGCTTCGCTGCCGTTCTTGTGGCTGCTGAAGAGGATAGGGCTCGTAGATTCGTGAACGGGCTTCTGCAGGATATCAAGAGGCATCTTGTCTCTCTCCGTTTGCGTACTTATGCTAAAGCTCTTGAGGCAGCTCGAGCTCAGGAGCAGGCTCGTGGTGGTTTGGTTCCTTCTCTGCAGACTGTTCTGCATTCTGCTGTTAGGCCTTCTGGTGGTCCTATTCGGAGGCCTGTCCCAACCCATCCGGTCAGGGCAGCTCCGTATCCTTCTGCTGGTTTCCAGAAGGGTAGTTTTTGCGACTTCTGTCAGATGTCTGGGCATGAGCGTAAAAATTATTGGCGTGTCAACCACCGGTGCTTTAGGTGTGGCGCCGCTGATCATTCAGTACACGATTGTCCGCAGCAGCAGCAGGTAACTCTTCCAGCCAGTGGTCCTGTTCAGCAAGCAGGCCCAGCTCGTGGTCCAGTTAGGCCTCCGCTTCTTCTTCAGCGTCAGATTGTCGGTCAGAGGACCGCTGTTCTGAGGAGAGTTCAGGCTTTCAACTTGACTGCTGCAAATGCTGAAATAGCTGAAGGAGTTATGGCAGGTATCTTTTACTTTTTGTTTTGTTGTTGTTGTTTTGCTTTCTCATTGTTTCTTCCTTTTGGTCTTTTTTGCTTTCTTTTCGTTATCTTTCTACATTGTTGTTTCCCTTACCCTAGATTGTCTGCTTTTCCTTTCTCCTTGTCTTTTGTTTCCTTAGGTGTCATCCTTATTTGCTCTTTTCCCGTGCGTGTTCTCTTTGATTCTGGGGCAACCCATTCTTTTGTCTCCTCACGATTTTTCGCTCGCCATCAGTTGGATTGCAGCAACATGTCTGAGACTTGGAATATTTTGACTAGTGGTGGTGTTGTCATTTGTTCCCGTGAGTGCAGGCAATGTTCCATTGTTATTGGGGACACAGATTTCAAAGCCAACCTGATTATAATTAGAAATTCAGGATTCGACATTATTCTGGGTATGGATTGGTTGGATGAAGCCCATGCCATTATTGATTGCCGTGCCAAGAAAGTTATTTTTAGAATTCCAGATCGAGCAGAATTTGAGTTCCATGCTGGGGAGTCTTTCCTTGGCCAAGCAAAAACTGCAGTTGTACAGGTGGATTGTGCAATGGAATTGTACTCAGGCTGTGAGGCTGCACCTCTAGTAGTTCGGGATTTCTTGGATGTTTTTCCAGATGAGTTGCCTGGCATACCCCCTGGTAGGGAAGTAGAGTTCGGTATTGATGTTCAGCCTGGAATGGCACCGATATCGAAGAGTCCCTACAGGATGGCACTTATTGAGCTAGCAGAGTTTAAGGTGCAGATTCAGGAGTTGCTTGATTTGCACCAACTGTATTCATGAGTCTTATGAACCAGGTTTTCTCTCAGTTCTTGGATAGATTTATGGTGGTCTTCATTGATGATATTCTGGTATATTCTCGGAATCGGGAACATCATGTCGAGCATCTTGGAGTGGTTCTGCAGACTTTGAGAGAGAATCAGTTCTATGGGAAACTCAGCAAGTGCGAGTTTTGGCACGACAAGGTTTCTTTCTTGGGCACATTATTTCTAGCGATGGTGTTTCTATGGATCCAGCCAAGGTTGAAGCTGTGAAGGATTGGCCTATTCCTAAGTCAGTTTCCAAAGTTCAGAGTTTTCTTGGTCTTGTGGGCTATTATCGAAAATTCGTTCAAGATTTTTCGAAGATTGCAAGGCCATTGACTAAACTGACAGGGAAGGATTAGAAGTATTGTTGGTCTGGTGAGTGCAATGAGGATTTTGTTGAGTTGAAGAACAAATTGACGTCAGCGCCTGTGTTGACTATTCTAAATGGTTCAGGCAGATTTGTAATTCACTGTGATGCTTCTGGTAAGGGCCTTGGAGCAGTTCTTATGCAGAAGGGCCGTTTCATTGCGTATGCATTGTGGCAGTTGAGGCCGCATGAAAAGAACTATCCTACTCATGACTTGGAGTTAGCGGTAGTGATCTGTGCTTTGAAGCTGTAGAGACATTATCTACTTGGAGACCGCGTGGAGATCTTTACAGACAACAAAAGTCTCAAGTATGTTTTCACCCAGAAGGAATTAAACATAAGGCAAAGGCGATGGTTGGAGCTTATGGCCGATTATGACATCAGTTTACAATACCATCTTGCTAAAGTAAACTTGGTCCTAGATGCTTTGAGCAGGAGACCGACAGTTATGTTTCTTACTCAGTACAGTGATCTCATTGAGCATATGAGGAGGTTGGATTTGGAGGTTTTGTTGCCGAGTTCTGGTCGGAGTTGTCTTGCGCTACAGCTTCAGTCTTCTCTTGTTGATCAGATCAATGAGGCTCAGGCTGGTGATGCGCAGTTGCAGGGTTTTCGAGCTAAGGTTGAGTCTGGGTCCAGGACGGACATGGTTATTCATGCCGATGGTTCGCTTCGTTTTGGTTCCCGTTTGTGTGTCCCTAAGGGTGAAGTTCGTCAGGGGTTGCTTGAGGAATCTCATCAGTCCTCGTATTCTATCAATCATGGCGGTTCTAAGATGTATCGAGATTTGAAGCTTCATTTCTGGTGGCATGGTATGAAAAGGGTTGTAGCTCAGTTTGTTGCTCAGTGTTTGATCCGTCAGCAGGTTAAGGCAGAGCATCAGAGAACCGCTGGACTTCTTCAACCGCTTCCTATTCTGAAGTGAAAGTGGGAACATATCACCATGGATTTTGTGACCGCTTTGCTGAGGAGTCCTAAGGGTCACAATGCTGTTTGGATGATTGTCGACCGTTTCAGTGCTCACTTCATTCCTTTTCATGTTAGCCAGTCTACTGAGAGCCTAGCTGAGAAGTACATGCAAGAGATTGTCAGACTTCATGGGGTTCCAGTCAGTATTGTATCTGACAGGGATACAAGATTTAGATCTCAGTTTTGGGAGAGTCTTCAGGCTAGTTTGGGGAGTAAGTTGAACTACAGTACCGCTTTTCATCCCCAAACTGATGGACAGTCAAAGCGGTCTATCCAGATTCTTGAGAACATGTCGCGATCCTGTATGTTGCATTTTGGTGGATCTTGGGAGGACCATTTGCATCTCGTGGAGTTCTCGTACAATAACAGCTTTCAGGCCAGTCTTAAAGCTGCACCGTTCGAAACACTTTATGGACGTAAATACAGATCACCAGTGTGCTGGGATGACATTGGTGAGAGGCAGTTGTTGGGTTCAGAGTTGATCACCAGGACAGTTGATGCTGTGACTGTAACACCTCGGATTTTAAAATACCGAAAATATTCAATTTTATATTTTGTAGGGGTTTATTTTAAGTGATATCTTATTTTGTTTATTTTTAATATCGATACTGGTATTGAATATTTGTGGTAGATTGGTATTACTGTTATATTAGAGTTAAGGAGTTGAGATTTTGTGTGTGAGGAAATATAGTTTATTTTATTTTATCACTATGGGGGATTATTATAAGATAATTTTAATGTATTTGGTATTGTTCGTATTATTATAGAGAAGAGTGGGGTTTATTTGTAAAATTTTTGATTTGGAAGGCTTATATGAAAACATACCTTATTCTTATTATTAATATATAATGCATTTTTAAAAAACCCCCTTCCCCATTCCTTCTTCTTCTTTTCCTTCCCTTTTTCTTCTTTCTCTTCCCGATCGCAAGCAGCGACCCGCCGAACCCATCGGCCTCCTCTCTCTCCTGCCCGATTCCACCTTGTCTCTCCATGGTTTTCCAATTAATCTGGGGGGATGACTAATGGAAGGGTCCTCTACACCATGGTAGCATCGATTTGGAGAAATAACTCCGGAAAGGTATACCCTATTTTATTTATTTGTATAAAATTAAGTGTGATTAGTTTTATTGAGTAGAAATATTATAATAGAGAAATTTAGAGAGGTGGGAAGTGGTAGATTGGAGGAATTGGTAGATGGTTAGAGAAATTGTAAGTTATTGATAAATTAGGATTTTGGATTTGTAAAATAGAGGTATATATATATAAGAATTATCTCTAGTATGGTGGTAAAAATTGTAGTGAGTCATTAGAATAAATGGGGAGTGGTGATTTTGGCATAAACTCAAATTATGGAGTTTATGAAATCGGGTAGAAAACTCGATCCAAATAATTGTAGAAAATGCATATGAGGGTGTAGAGTATTATGAAAGTATTAATATGAATTTAGGATGATTTTTATAGGCTTCCAGCTCAATTAAATTGAGTAAAATGGATTTTAGGCGAAAAGTGCATGTCGGGTATTCGGTGAAATGCCCGAGCGATATAGATGTGAGAATTTGGTGAATTCGGAGGTATAGATGAGTTCCATTATTGTTGTTAACCCTAATTTGAGATATTAGGACAAAGGGATTGAAGAAATTAGGAAATAGGAAATTTTCCTATTAGAAAGCCTCCGATCAATAAGGGAATGTTTGTATTGGGACCCGAATTCGAAATCCGTCGATGTAGCTTGGCTACTTAGGTCATTTGTAACTAGTGGGTGAAGACGGATTCGAATTTGGAGATTCGTAGGTCGAGTTTTGAGTTTTAAGCTAATCGGTCCTATAATTTCCTGTTTAGGTGGAAAAGTTGAACTTCGACTGGCTACAGGACGGACGTGGGACATCGTTTGCTCGATCCGTCAGGTGAGTATGTTGTATTTACAAATATTTTATATTGTGGCCGAATTTCGTGGCCTTTTGATATGTTTTGTGGGAGTTATGCCAAAAGTGGATTTTTATTGAAAATACAAATTTTTAAGGATCCAAAATGGGTTTTTGAGATATGTGGTGAAAGTGACTATTTTAAATATATAAAATCTATAGTATGGGTTATTGTGATGTGTTGAAGTATAAAAATTAAATATATTAAGCGGTTTATGCATATAATTACCTTGTGCATGTTTGGTATATAATTTGGGGCATATAAGCCCTCATAGGTGATTTTACTTACCTAGAGTATTGTGTATGAGCTTGCATGCTTTAATTGGTTGCTATGGAGTTCAGTTAAATGGAATAAGTGATTGTAGTCATGTCTCTTGGAAACTTACAAATGTAATGTATGTGGTGATATATATATATAGACGATAATGATCGGTGATGTGATAAAATACATGTTTATGTTCTAATTATGTTCGAAATAAATTAATGGGTAATAATATGATATGATAACGTGATAAAGTATACATTTTGATACTTTTATGATAGGGAATAACATCCTGTAACTCTTTTATTAATGATACACTTGGCGTATGTCTCTATGTGATTTAATGAAGTAGTAAATAGCCTGGTATTCATAATGTGTGATGTTGTGGTTAAATAAATAACCTGGTGCATTCATGATATGCAATAGTATGACATGATGGGTTATAGGTTAAATGACATGGTGTATGTATATATGTGATATAATGAGATGATAATTAATATCGTGAACGCCGGATATGCATCAAATGGTAAGAAAAGGTAAGATGGTAAGTGTTAATAAAATGTGTTTTTATTCATGTGATTAAAGTCAAGAATGTGGCACTTGTTTAATTAAAAGCTGTGATGCTTTGTGTTGAATTAGTAAGATGAAAAGATGAAATGATTAATGCTTATAACAGATGGCTTTGTTGACCAGCACCTACAGCAATCCTGGGGGTTTGGGCTAGACCTCCTAATACCCAAGGACCGGCTTGGGGCACGAGGACCCAAACTATGTTTGGGGTAAGAGGATTTTATCGCCCAAGCTATCGGCTTGAGGCCCGACTTTTCCTCGATGACAGCTGTCGCGAGGAAGTACCCAGTCTACCTGGGGTCAGTGGTTTTTCCCTCCTGGCTATCGGCTGGGAGGAAGTACCCAGTTTATCTGGGGTTAGTGGTTTTTCCCTCGATGACAGCCGTCGCGAGGAAGTTCCCAGTTTACCTGGGGTCAGTGGCTTTTCCCTCTTGGCTTCGGCCAGGAGGAAGTACCCAAGTTCTACTTGGGGTTAGTGGTTCCCTCGCTAGTTCGGCTAGGAGGAAGACGTAGCCTCGGACGAGTAAGACTCTGTGTGAGCATCGGGCCGCGTGTTTACTGGGCTGTCGGCTTTCAGTATGTTGGGATACTGTGGCTCACTGGTCGACAAACTAATAAAATAACTAAGTGTTAATAAAAATGTGGAAAGTGCAGAAAGTGAATTGTGAATTGTGAATGAGAAAGAAAGTAGTTGTGAATGAAGTAAATGTGAAAGAGAATGAGTTATGAGTTAGTGTATGAAAAGAAGTGATAAATGCAGTGCGTGGTTAATTTAAAATGATAATAATAGAAGAGACATGTGTTCTTACGAATAATACGAAGTAATGGTATTATGTGTGTGATCATTAAAGTAAAATACAGTTGATGTGAGTTGTACCTTGGAATTGTGTCAAGGAACTACCTGCTCGCTGTTTCTATGGAAATGGTGGGAACTACCTGCCTTGGCATAATTCGCGGGGTGAGTTGTTGTAACAGTGGTAATGATTGATGGAAATGAGAAATAAAGTAAAGTGAAAATGATAAGTGATTGAAGTGATTAATAACCAAGCTATCGGCTTGAGATGTGATGTGATATTACCCAAACTGTGTGTTTGGGGTGCGGTGATTATTACCCAAGCTATCGGCTATGGGGTGTGATATGTTGTGGCCCCAGATTGTGTTTGGGGATCAAGTGAAAATGATAATAAGATTTATTGTTTATAAGAATGAGAAATTACTAAAGTGATATAATAAGATGTGAATGAGCTATAAAACATGGTTTTGATGCAATGAGTATAAGTATTCTAATTAATGATGTGTTAATGATGTGATGAAATGTGAGTAAATCGCATGGGCAATGAGATGTGGTAATTATGTCATAAGACATGAAGGAAGGTGGTATTATGAGAATCGATGCATATCTTTATGATGTGATACTTTTTATAACACAATAAAATAAATACCTGTATTATGAGATTGGGTATGAAAATGGTTATTAAAGAAAGTATGTTGTGATATGAGTTTGTGTACCTTGGAAGTGTGTCGGGGAACTACTCGCCTGCTATTTCCGTGGAAATGGTGGGAACTACCTGCCTCGGCACAACTTCCAGGATGAATGTGTGTGTTGATGACATAATATAAGTAAATGAAACGCATGGCTAAATAGAGTTGGAGAAAGGATGTAATAACATCATGTAGTTATGTTAATATAAATAGCGAAATGCTAATAAGATGAAAATTGTGAAGGAATGAATATTTGGGTTAGAGAATTTGAAGTGAAAAGTAGTGGATTGTATGTGTATTCGTGCTATGCGGATGTAAAATAAGAATATATATATATATATATATATATATATATATATATATATATATATATATATATATACGAGGTTGATGTGAAGTACATTATGAACTGTGGGAAGTTGTGGATAATTAAATAGTTGAATGCAGGATTGGCAAAGTAATTGATATATCGTCGTATTGATGATGTTGTTGTGTTCAGGATTCAGATAGCATTATCTTAACTTGGTATTTGTAAGTTTAAATTATTTTGTTTATACTATTTTAATTTGTTATTAGATTAATGACTATACTCACACCAGAAATGGCTGACCCCTGAGTGTTTGGGGGGTTAGGGGAGTCTGAGGACTACCCTAGATCCCCCACTGTTGCAGGTTCTCATCAGTGCAGAGGTGAGGCGTGGATTGGTAGGATAAATTTTTATATTAAAAATTTGTACTATTTAGTTATAGGAATAGTAAAATTTATGATTTAAATTGTATTATGGGTGTATAAGTATGCATATGACGAAGATGAGTATAGTGTGAGGTGATGTGGTATGTTTGTGACCCGTACCCACCTCATTGTGGAGTACCGGGCTCTGTGGTAGGTTTTACAAGGATTTTTCTAAAATTTTACCTTGTTTTTCAAGAAATTTATAGTTTTTAATTGATATTTGATAATCCGTTATGAGTTTGGCCCCCAGAGCATTATATTATATTGCCTGTGTGTATCTGCTCATTTTGGCCTGGGGAGCCCATGAAAATATTATGTGGATTGTGAGCTACGGAATTTTGAGCAGAATTCCGTAAGCTTTTTTGTGTTTCGGGGCAAAATTTACAGGGGAGACTCTGTCAAAATTTTTCCTGAAATATAACTTACTTAGTTTATGATCAAAGTGATATAGAAATTGAAAGAATTGAATTTGGAGACTTAGTTTTCAAAAAAAAAATTTGGGGTGTTACAGTGACTCAGATTAGAAAGCATCTTCAGGCAACTCAGGATAGGCAGAAGCGGTGGGTTGATGTCCATCGGAGGGCTTTGGAGTTTGTTGTTGGTGACCATGTTTTCCTTAAGGTATCGCCGTGGCGTTGTGTCATTCGGTTCGGTGGTGGGGGCAAGCTTAGCCCTAGGTTTATTGGACCGTTTGAGATTTTGGAGCGAGTAGGCAAGGTAGCCTATCGTCTTGCTTTGCCTCCAGCGTTATCAGGAGTGCACGATGTTTTCCATGTCTCACAACTCAGGAGATATATCCACGATGAGAGTCACGTGATCGACTACTCTGAGTTGACCGTGTGGTCGGATTTGACTTGTGAGATTCTGCCAGTTGTTATTGTGGATCGGCGGGAGAAAGTGCTTAAGAACAAGGTCATCAAGTTGGTTCGTGTTGCTTGGAATCCTCACTCACCTAGTGAGTCGACTTGGGAGCTGGAGGAGGAGATTCAGCAGAAGTTTCCTCATTTATTTGAGTAGCGGTTATTTTGTTTTGTTTTGCCATGTTTTCTTTTCTTTTGGGGTTACCCTATGCATCTTCTTTTTTAATTTCAACGACGAAATTCTTTTTGTTAGGTGGGTAGGATTGTAACTCCTGTTTTTCGTTTTTCGTATTTCGTATTTTTGGTGTATTTTTCTCTTTCTCAAGTATTTGTACTCTCTTGTATTTTTCTTGGACCGTATATTGGAGTTGTTTTCAATATATATTCATTTTATTTCATTTTGAGCTCTTTTGTGTTGGATTTGTTGTCTTTTGCTTCGTTCTTCATCGATTGTTGTTCTTTTCTGTTATTTGGGTCTCGTTCTCTTTATTTTTGTTCTTGGATGCTCATGGTGGTTTGGTTGCTCATCCTATTTCCAATCCTATTGTTTTATCCCTAATTGATTACCACAGCAAAATTAAACCACAATCCTATTTTGAATCCTATACAATTTATCCTAATCAATCCTATTAAACTAGTCCTATTACTACTCCTAAACTATCCACAACCCAATACCCAATTACCCACCTCATATTTCTAAACCCTAAATACACCCTATATATACTCTCTCCCTAAAACCTAAACCCTAACCCTAACTCCTATACACCCGCCCTCCCTCTCTTCCTTGGTGCGTCAGCCGCCAACACCCCAACCCCACACCTAGGTCTGCAATCGAGCCGAGCCGAATACCTTCAGGCTCGAGCTTGGCTCGTTTACGAAACGAGCTCAATTTTGAGCTCGAGCTCGGTTCGAGCTAAGCTTTGACCATATTCAAGCCGAATAGCTCGCGAGCTTAGCCTAAAAAAAATAAATAAAGCTCGAGCTCAGCTCGTTTACGAAACAAGCTCGGTTTTAGCTCAAGCTCGGCTCGAGCTCGGTTCGAGCCGAGCTTTGACCGAGCTCGAGTAGAATAGCTCGCGAATAGCTCAATTCGTTTGCAGCCCTACCCACACCCGACGCCCTCCACCTTCGGCCTGTGCACCAACACCCGTCCAAGCCCATCCCGGTCACCCCTACCATTGCCGACCACCCAAGCCGCAACCTCCTACATGGAGCACCACCATCTCTTCCCCTTGCCGTTCCCTTGGCTGTCCGTCGCCGTCGGCCAGTAGCAGCACCGGCAGTAGCAGCAGCAGCAGCCGTACGGAGCCCAACGCTCTCTCTCTCTCTCTCTCTCTCTCTCTCTCTCTCTTGCTCTTAGGTTTTGCATGTGCACGGAGTTACACGTGTGATCGTTGGTTCGTGGATTTTCGTTCATGGATTTGTTCATTGCCCGGGAATTCTTTCCCGTTATTCTTGGTGTTCTTCGTTTCCGTCTTCGGTTAAGGCAAGTAACTTGTATTCAAATTCCTTTGTATGATACAAGTCAAAAATACCGCTTATAGTGTAGTTGGGTTCTAGAGACAACTCGTGTGTGTGTTATCTTTGATGGGTTTTGTCTCTATTGTGCTATTGACCATAGTTGCCTCACGACACAAAATCGACATGAAAATAACTAGGTTTGACCGTTCTTGATCTATTCATATGTGTGAGATAATTAGGTGAAGTTATGTGTTTGATGAGATCCATGTAATATGATGATTGTGAATATGTTATATGCTCTATTTCATGATGTTTGGGCACTCAGTAGACTCTATACCATGTTTGATTGTGATTGGAACAAGTTTCGTATGATTTATGGTGGTTTTGTTGTTAGAGAAAAATCTGTAATTGTCAATGATCAGTTTTGATTTGTATTTTAGACCATATTAAGGTCAGAATTCTTAAATTTTGTATTTTACATGAATTGTAGAGAAATCTGTCTTCTTTCCAATCTCTCTAACTTTGATCGATTTCATTTACGTATGAGTGAGTTATGGCTGTTTTACTACAGAGGTGTATTCTATTCCCAGATTTCGTTTCTTGATGATTTTGATGATTAAACTATTTTGATACTAGTCCTAACTATATTATTTTGATATGAAACTTTGCACAGTATTTCTATACCTATTTAGGGATTACCCAGAATTTTGGTGGATTTTATTGATGAGTTTTATACGCCATTTCATGCTTGTTTATGAAAGTTATACTTGCTGTATTTTGCTCGCTGTTCTGTAAAGAATCGTACATTCACCCTATTTTCTTTTACTGTATGGAAAATATTTATGAAATATGAAAGTTATCTTATTTTTTCTATTTTCATCTCTGTTTGGCGGATTTGGATTTTGTTTCACGGTTTGCGAGATATTATAGTTTTCGTACAGCAGTGTTGGGAATTCCAGATTTGCCAAACTATCGTTTCTTAATGTTTTCTGATTTTTGTTGACTAAACTAATTTTACTGGAATATTATGAAACTCTATATTCTGATACTAGACAAATAGGGGATTACCCTAGATTTTTCCTGGATTTATTTGAGGAGTTTTAATGCTGTTTTTTTGACTGAGAATTCAGTTTACTGATTTATGGCTGAACGTATTTTCAGAATTCAAATTAGTTTTGAGTTATGATTTTGTGAAGTACTATATGGCTTATATATAATTAGTTTTGAGTTATGATTTTGTGAAGTACTATATGGCTGGATTCTTATGAAAGTCTATTTTCTAGATTCTTTGACGGATTTTGGATTTCTTTAGTAACGGGAATCGCTGTTTTAGTACTGTACTGTCATGCTGTCCTGAATATGAACATACAGTACTGTTTTGTTCGTTTATGTGACCGTATATCACCTATGCATGTTTATTTATTTCTCTGAACCTAATACTGATTTTACCATGATAATTTGACACTATTTATGCACTACCGTGTCTGTCAATAACCATAATAAAAGTAATCAAGCTGGGGTTTCTTAAGGGAAGATCTAGTAGTGGAAAATATAGAAACGTGTACTTGGAAGGGAACTAGTGTTCCATACTATTACTGTTACTGCTACTGTTACTTTTACTGCTACTGTTACTGTTACTTTTACTTCTACTGCTACTATTACTGATACCTGAGTATACTGCCCCATTATGGTCCACTATGAAATCTAAAAGTGAAACTATTTGTCGTAGGAACCATGTGTTATAATATGGGGCGCATGAAGTTCTACCTAGATAGTAATACACACAAAACTGTAAGACCATAAGACTGATACATTTAGACTGATACTGTTGGACTGATACTGTTATACTGTTACACTGATATACTGAGCTTACTGTTACTGGACACTGTTAGTTGCCATATGACACTATACTTGACACATTCATTTGTACTGTTTGTATATCATGCTAGTTGACTTTGTTTTACTAATTCATGCTAGTTATTACTGTTGATGCATTATTCCATGCTATTTGTTTATCTTTCCCATGTACTTGTATCCTACATTATAAGTGGCCCGGAACTTACATTGACGGGTACTTGTTTTCTCTTTCCTTCTCCTGCAATTATTAATTGCAGATCAGGATGGTCAACTGCCCGAGGGCATTGGCGAAATAAGATATTAGTGCTGGATTTCTTGCTTATTAGTATTGCTATTATTATTACTTTGAATAATGTATTTTGAAGACTTGGATAATTCCTTTGTATTTTTTGGGCGATGTGACCCAGAATTTTGTCTTATCCAGATTCTTATTTATTTGAGATTAATACATTTTGTATTAAGTAAATTCTGTTGGTTCATTAATTCAATTTTGTATGTGTGTGGTTGACTCTTTTGCTTCCGACTTGATTATTTTGTGAGATATTGTAAAGATTCCTGAACAGCTTATGAATGATGCAAATCATTCGCTGGGTTGAGTCGCGTATCTGTATTCCATATTCTTTTTGGAAAGCGGGGCATGATAGAGGAGGTGATTCAGGTGATATCATTGCTACAGCATCAGCAGGTAGTTCATCTTCAATTCAATGACATGTCAGGTTGGGGCACCTTGGTGAAATGTGTGTCAAGCAGCTTTGTTCTAGGAATCTTTTGCCGGGGCTTAAGAAGGTTGAGATGGATTTCTGTAAGAACTGCGTGATGGGAAAACATAAGACAGTTAGCTTTCGTTGAGTGGGCATGAGAAGAAAATTAGGAAGCTAGAGTTGGTACATACAGATGTGTGGGGTCCAGCTCAGGAATTCTCTTATGGTGGTAAGAGATACTTCTGTACATTCATTGATGATGCTACAAGGAAAATTTGGGTTCATACAATCTGCGAGAAATCAGAGGTGTTTGATGCATTCAAAGCTTGGAAGGCCAAAGTTGAGAATGAGACGTGTTGCAAAGTGAAAGCAATAAAGTCAGACAATGGAGGTGAGTACACAATTAAAGAATTTGTTGACAATCTGGCAAAGGAAGGTATCAAAGGAATCAAAGACAGTTCCTTGGACTCCACAGGAGAATGGTGTAGCAGAAAGAATGAACCACACGATACTCGAAAGGGCGATATGCATGAGACTTCATGTGGGTCTTCCAGTCCATCTTTGTGCTACTACAGTAGATACATCGGTGTACTTGATTAACCGTTGCTCATCTAGTACCCATGATAGGTTCATTCTACAAGAACTATGGTCAGGTAAAACTATCAATTATTCGCATTTGAAATTTTTTGGTTGTATTGCATATTCACTAATTGACAGGGAAGAAAGAAAGAAACTAGATTCTAGGTCCAGAAGGTGTGTATTCATTGGCTATGGCGGCGATCAGTATGGTTACAGACTTTGAGACTTTCTGGATAACAAGGTCATTCGCAGCAGGAATGTAGTGTTCAATAAAGATACCCTATACAAGGATAGGCACACAGGTCAAGATAGTACAACTAGTTCAGAGTCAGATTGTGGTTCAGACTCAGATTCAGATTCAGATTCTGAAGGTGGTCTTATTGGTGGGGACCCTACACTGCAGCAGTAGGTACAGGTGCCACAGGCAGCACAGGAGGCTCATGGTGAGCCTATTGGGAATGAACAAGTTATCCAAGATGAACAGGTACAGCCAGAGCAGTTCGGTGAACCTGAACCGGTCAGTGAATCGGTACCCACATTGAGGAGATCGACACGAGAGAGGAGGCCAACCAAGATATTTGATCCATCAGCTAGTGTTGTTCACGAGCATGTTCTGTACACGGATTCAGGAGAGTCAGAGACTCATGAGGAGGCTTTGAAGGATGAGGCTCGAATTTCAGTAGGAGTTAGCCATGAGGGACGAGATGAACTCTTTGGAACAGAACCAATCTTAGGAGTTGACCACGTTACCTGCAGGGAAATGGGCTCTTATGAACACATGGATTTTTAGAGTCAAGGATGAGGCAGATGACAGTAAGAGGTCAAGGCGAGGCTTGTTGTGAAAGGATTCTCTCAAAGAGAATGTGTTAATTACAGTAAGTTCTTTGCACTGGTTGTGAAGATGGCTTCAATAAGGATTCTGCTTAGTATTGTGGTAGTTGAAGACTTGCACTTAGAGCAGTTAGATGTGAAAACAGCATTTCTCCATGGTGATGTTGAAGAAGAGCTATACATAAAACAACCCACAGGTTTTGAAGCAAAAGGAAAAGAAGACATAATGTGTCGACTAAGGAAGAGTCTTTATTGGATCAAACAACCACCACAGAAATGGTACTTGAAGTTTGATTGATTTATGAGAGGAAAATGTTTCGATAGATGTGAAACAGATCATTGTGTGTATGTTCGTAGATATGAGGACAATGATATAGTTACCTTAGCATTATATGTGGATGACAAGTTGTTTGCAGGTTCATGTATGGAGAAGATCAACGAGGTGAAGAAGATGCTAGCTTCGGAGTTTTCTATGAAAGACTTGGGTGAAGTAAAGCAAATCCTCGGCATGAAGATTAGTATAGACAGGAAAAGCAAGAAGCTTTGCTTATCTCAAGCGGACTATGTGAAGGTGTTGAAGAGATTCAATATGGATGGTGCTAGTCCAGTCATTTGTCCTACATCATGTTATCGATGGACTTGTGTCTTAAAACGGAGGCAGAGATGGAGGAAATGGCTATTATTCTTTATGCCTCAGTCGTTGGGAGTTTGATGTATGCGATGGTGTCTACAAGACCAGACATCGCACAAGCAGTGGGAGTTGGCAGCCGTTACATGAAGAATTTAGGTAAACAACAATGGGATGCAGTAAAGTGAATTCTTAGAAATCTAGCAGGTACTTCAGATTTTTCTCTTTGTTTTGGGCGAGATTCTTTGCAAATACATGATTATATGGATGCGGATTTTTTGGGCGATCGTGTTGGTTGCAGAAGTACTATAGGGTATGTTTTTATAGTTGGAGGAACATCTATCAATTGTGCTTTGCAGTTACAAAAGGTGGTAGCACAGTCAATAACGGAGTCAGAGTATATGGCACTTATAGAAGCGACGAAAGACATGTTGTAGATTTCGGAGCTTATGAAATAGTTGTGCAGAGAGCAACCCATAGGTGAGCTATGGTGTGATAGTCAAAGTGCAGTTTTCTTGGCAAAAAACTGGGCATATCACTCTAGGACTTGGCACATCCAAATGAGGTATTATTTTATTAGAATAGCGGTTGAGAAGAAATGGTTGAAGCTATCTAAGAATTTTGGCACTAAGAATCCGGCGGACATTCTCACAAAGGTAGTGGATAGCAGGAAACATCAGTTCTGCTATACTGCTTTTGGATTGTCTCCAGGTTGTTGATTGATGAGGAGACTTGTAGAGGCACAGGCCTAGACTAGGCCAACGAAAGAATAAAGAACAGGTTAGAGACTTCATGTATATGTCTCCAAGTGGAAGATTGATGGGGTTTGTGGATCCAAATACATGATAATAGGGTTGAAGAAGTTAGACGAGAAGGAAAGCCGAAGATGGAGCAAGCAGCTGCAAGCAAGTTGCGGTCGACCGCACTTGGACAGTCGACCACACACATATAGGAAAATGTACAGTTGACCGTGCAGGCGACCGTCTCGTTCTCTGATTGAACCCTACAGACTTGAAGAAATGACCGGTCGACCGGGTAGTCGACCGACCCACTCTCTGTTAGTCCCTATACAGTCGAAGGCATGAACCGGTCAACCGTACTAGTGTTGCGGTCTACCGTCGCGACACTGATTGATGAGCGGCTGAGATTAGTAGTCGTGTAAACCTACATATATTGTATTGTTTACGATTTTAGGGTAAAGGAGAAAAGAAAAAAAAGATCTATCAGCCGTCATTGAGAGAAATGGAGATAGAGAGAAACTCTATACCTTGGTGGTGAGTTCTTGAAAGTTTTGTAAACTTGTTCTTCATATTTCTAGTGGAAATCGCAGGAGTGCCTCTGCGCGGGGAAGTATTCATTGCATTGGGTGAACATCGAAAAAATCCCGTGTGTTCTTGTGTGTTGCTTTTGGTTGTTTGTTATTCTTTTGCTTTTGGTTCTATTATTCTTGCATCTCGTTGGTGAGTTATTCTGCAGTTAGAACTCAACAGGTTGAGGGCTATATTCTATCATTAGAGCTTTTTAGAGAAGTTATGAGCAAAACCTACCCCACAACTAAAGCAAAATTGAGAAAGTGGAAATGAAGTGGATACTTTTATTTTACATGGAAAGCCCCCCAAACGAGACGGGGTAAAAACCACGGGAATTGTAGTAGTATTTTATTATTGAAAGTATGAATTACAGTACATTCTTTCTAAATATAAGAAGATAACAAATTCACTCTCTCTTATAATAGGTGAAATAATTCTCTCACAAATTTGAGGAAAATATGAAGTATACAAATTATTTCTAAGGAGACAGTATTATCTCTCTTTAGAACACCCTTGTAATACTCCTTTTTTTTAACCCCTATTTCTTTCTTCTTCCTCACTTTCTGCTGCGACGTAACCCTTCTCCTGATCCTAATTTATAGCTACGGGGAGAGGGTTTGGTTTTTGTTTTTCTTCGTTTAGTCAAAGGTGTCGGCAACCGCTTATTTCCTTTATGTTGTCAACATTGTCGGCAATAGCCACTTCTTTCTTTTATTTTCTTTCTTTTGTCTGGTTCTTTCTTTCCTTTATGTTGTCAACCTGGTCGGCAACAACCACTTCTTTTGTCAACATTGTTTAGTGTGGTGAGGCCCATATGGTGGGCCCCCACCTACTATTGCTGATATTCTCCCACTTGGAGACTTGATTGAGGATTAATTATGTCTCCACACATTCTTTCCTACCTTTTCATTCTCATGCTGCTTATATTACTGCTAGACCACATGATGATCTACACCATTCAAACTTGCCAGGGTTGATAGGATTGGCATAACATCCGCTAGGTTCTTGTTAGTGTGAATCTTGTGCATATCCACACTTCCTTCCTCCACTACTTCTCGAACGAAGTGACACTAGACTCTTATATATTTTGTCCATGAATAAAAGGTTGGATTCCTTGAGATGTGCAAGCTACTCTGACCGTCACAAAACAGAATAATATTCTCTTGCTTATACCCGAGCTTCTTTAATAATCTTTAAATCCAGATTGTCTCATTGCAAGCTTGTATAGCTGCCATGTATTCTGCTTCCATTGTTGATAAAGCTATAACAGTCTGTAGTTTCAAAACCCAGCTTACAACTCCTCCTGTAAGTGTAAACACAGCCCGTAGTGGATTTGCTTTTGTCAAGATCTCCTGCAAAATTCAAGTCAACATAGCCTCTGACAATTAATTCTGATCCTCTGTAACATAATGCAGCATCTGAGGTTCCTCTAATGTATCTCAGAATCCTCTTCATTGTGCTCCAATGCTCTCTACCAGGATTTGCCATATATCGATTAACCGCTCCCACTGCTTATGCAATGTTGGTCTTGTACAGATCATAGCGAACATCAAACTTTCCACAGTTGATGCATGCGATACTCGAGACATCTCCTTCCTCTCTTATTGCTAGGACACATATTGGAGGATAACTTGAAATTAACAGGATGTGGGGAAGAAATTGGCTTACTCATGCATGTTGAAACGCCGCAAGATCTTGTTGAAGTAGTTCTTTTGGGAAAGCCAAAGCTTCCTGTAATTTCTGTCTCAGTGAATCTCACTGTTTTAAATTTCGGCTGATAAAAATTTCGGTCAAAATTTTGTATTGGCTAACTTGCCGATACGAAATCACAACTTTTATACTCTATATTGTTTTAGAACGAAATGTGTAGATTTCGGCCGAAATTACCTAAATATCGGCCAAAATAGACATTAATGCAATTGTGAATACATACCTTTTTTTATTTTACTTTTGCATATTAAGTCTTTCAATATAGAACATTAAGCTAAGATAATGTGAGGATTTCGTCTCTCTAGTATTTGTGTATATGCAAAGTCAAGTAAGTCTATTAACTAATACAATTTTTTAATTGATGCATTTTGAATTTAGTTATATACTTATATTAGATTCTCTTTTATACTGTTGTTAAATTTTATGAATATTTACAGTGAATGATTCATTTCATTAGTTATATTAGACAATATATTATATGATAAATGACATTGCAAACATATAATATCTTGTTTAGTAAAAAAAAATGTTTATTGAGTGTCCGAAATGAACATCCGAGATGTTCCCATTTACTCAAGATCTCCTCTGATATCTCCTATCTGAGACGAAACATCCCTTTCCTAGACGAGTCTGAAATCCAAGATTTAAAACTCTGGTGAATCTGCATCCTTATAATCTTGTTTGCTGGTCCTAAGTCCTTCATGTCAAACTCCTTAGCCAATTGGGCCTTCAATTCTTAGATTCGATCTTTGTTTGGGCCTACTACCAACATATCGTCCACATACAACAGTAGGATAATGTAGTCATTCCCACCATCAAACCTTTTGTAGTACGTACAATGGTCTGAACTAAGTCTGTTACATCCAAGGCTAATAATGAAGGAAACAAATCTCTCGTACCAACAGCTCAGTGCCTGCTTGAGATTGTACAGAGATCTGTTCAACCTACAAACCAAGTTCTGTTTGCTTGTTTAAGCAAAACCTTCCAGTCGGAGCATATGTGTTTCTTCTTCAAGATCTCTATTACGAAAAGCAGTCTTAACATCTAGCTGCTCTAGATATAGGTCAAACATATACACATCGTCAAAACTACTGACTGTCGTGAGTCGAATCACAGGTTAAAATATCTCATTGAAGTCAATACCTTCTTTCTGAGCATATCCTTTTACCACCATTCTTGCATGATACCACCCCACTTGGTCATTTCCATCACGCTTTATCTTGTAGACCCATTTGTTGCCAATGGCCTTTCTGCCTTGTGGTAGCGTAACAAGATCTCATGTCCTATTCTTGTGTAGTGCTTCAATTTCTTCCTGCATCGCTGTTATCCACAGAGATACATCCGAGACTTTGATTACTTCCTGGAAAGATGATGGCTCTCAATCCTCAATTGAAAGACAGTATGCAACATTGCACTCCGTAACATATTCCGAGTGCCAGGCTGGCGGTTTTCTCTCATGAGTTGACTGACGAACCTCTAGAGCCTCGGACTCGATTGGTTCTTGTACTCGTGCTTTGGTGCTACTTCAGAGGAAACTAAATCTTCATCTGGCCTATCTTCCACTTGAACTGTAATAGTCTCTAGATTCTCCTTTGACGTGCTATCGCTTCCATCTTTCTTATGTAGCTGATTTTCTACAAAGATTACATCCCTGCTGACAACAACCTTGTGGGTAGTAAGTTCCCACAGGCGATACCCCTTCATACCGTTAGCATACCCTCAAAACATGCACATCCTGGATTTTGGATCGAACTTCGTTTTTTTCATGGGTGTTTTACATCACGTACGTGTTGATTCTTGATTTTGATGATTACAACACACTGCAACATGTATCTGTGCTATACTATATAATTGCAGGTTGAATACACAAAAGCCTCATTACTATACAGCTGAACAAATGAACAAGCACACGCTCTGGATAAAGACAATAGCTTCACTCAAGACTCAAGTCAAGACCTATGCTTCAAGTGTCATATTTTTATGTCTTGTAAACAAATGTAATATTTTGCTTTATTTGAGTCTTAGAATGATGTACAGCCTTGTCACACACACATACACTCACATATAACTCTTTTAAATGTGTGATTTTTCAAAACCAAAAGTCAAAACAGCTTGAACTAGATCAGCTGTTGCCTACCAGTCGACTGCTACTTGCTCCAGTCGACTGAGCTGGTACAAAACTGCCTAATCTTATTCAAACTCTGACCAGTCGACTCATCATGGCAATCCAGTTGACTGTTCAAGTGCGTTTGACAGTTTTCTGTTTTTAAAATCGTTTTTGAAATTCAAATCTTTTTTAGATGCGTTGGTTGACAGTTGAACAACTGATTCCCAACGTCCAATGAATCTATCTCTATAAATAGAGGTTAGAATCCACTGTTAAAAACACTAATACTCCAAGCATTTCTTTGAGATCTTAAGTTTTACATTTTTCAAGACACAAAAGCTTTCAACTCACTAAGACTTGGTTCTCTGTCTTGAGTCAAGTATAACATTTGATTTCGTTTTGGACTGTATATAGAAGTCAACCATTTAGCCACGTACTATATCATAATCATAAACAAGGCTATAGGTTGATTGTAAACAATTTTTATTGTTTTCTTTTCCTCTCGGTTGGAGAGTAGGACTCTAGGGTGTAGAGTCTGGTTTATCACTCTTGGTGGAAGAGTGGGTTGCTTTCTCTGGTTGAGAGAAAGGACTACGGGTTAGACAAGGTTGTTGTCTGAACGCCGTAGGGTATTCTTGTAAATTTTTTCAAGAATAGTGGAAATCTCAAGTGGGTTGCTTGAGGACTGGATGTAGGTCGGGAGGACTGAACCAGGATACATCGTGTGCACTCTGTGGTTGTATCTCTCTAACTTGCATTTATATTTTCTTAGCTTGTGTTGTTGTTACTGTGTAACTTGTCAGGACAGTCGACTAGGTACTTGATAAGTCGACTGGTCAGACTCATATACTTTGATAGTTTTCTGGTTGTTAAGTCGACTGTTCCAACTCTAAGTCGACTGCACAGACTTTTTTAAATTACTTTTTCATTTTGTTAATTCAGGCGACTGGTTTACTCCTTAAGTCGACTGTACAGAAGAAAAATCTCTATTCTGCAATTTAATTTTTATAAACACTATTCACCCCCCCTTTAGTGTTTGTTGTCTTGCCTACAGGATCCAACACTTGGTATCAGAGCGAGGTTAAAGGCTATGGCAACTACGTCAAATGCAAATCAGTACCATGAAGGGCAATCTACACAAAGGCCACCTCTCTTCGATGGAACAAATTACAATTATTGGAAGTGCAAAATGAAGATCTATCTCCAATCCATCAATTATGAAATATGGAACATGACTGAAACAGAATACACTGCTCCTACTATTCCATATGCACAGTAGAATGATGACATGAAGAACCAAACAATGAATAATACAAAAGCAATGAATGCATTATTCTGTGCTCTTACAAAAGAAGAATTCAACCGTGTGTCAAATTCAACAACCGTACATCAAATCTGGCATACACTCGAGGTAACTCATGAAGGAACAAACAAAGTGAAAGAATCTAAAATATCTGTTCTTGTTCACAGGTTTGAAATATCCCGCATGAAGGAAAATGAAAGTGTGTCCGAAAAGATAACCATATTTACTGACATTACAAACTCACTTGTGGCACTTGGGAAAATATACACTCAAGCAGAGATGGTGAGAAAAGTTCTTCGTGCACTTACTCCTGAATGGGAAAAGAAGACCACTGCAATAGAAGAGGCCAATGATCTATCACAACTTTCTCTTGAGAATCTTGTGGGAAATCTAATGGCTTATGAGGTTCAAATTGAAGAACGGAAGAAGGATGCAGAACCACAACAGTCAAAGAAGAAATCATTAGCCTTTAAAGTCATGACAGACTCAGAAGATGAAGAAGAAGATGAAGAGGAGATAGCCATGTTCACAAGGAGATTCAAAAAATTTCTAAAGAAAGGTAAGTTCAATTCTAAATTTAGAGATTCTAATGATCCTCCAACTTGTTTCAGGTGTAATAAAACAGGCCATATGAAGAAGGATTGTCCGCTAGAAAATACAAAGTCCAAGGAAAAGACATCCAACTTCAAGAAGGATAAGTACACAAAGAACAAGTTTGCCAAAAACAAAAAGGCATATCAAGCAACTTGGGATGATAGCGATTCTTCCTCAGAAGAAGAAACTGATGAAACCAACAAGGTTGCGGACATGTGTTTTATGGCTTCACAGAATCAAGTAAGTAATGATTATGATTCAAAAGATTTACTTGATGCTTTCAATGAAATTTTTCAAGAATTGAAAAAAGAAAATATTAGAGTTAAGAATCTAGAGAAAGTTAATCAAACGCTTTCTCAAGAGAATCTTAACCTTGATAAAGAAGTAAAATCTTTAAATTCTCGTATTTCAAGTTTAGATATGGATCTTGAATCTCTAAAAAAGAATTATGAAGAGATATCCAAGAACGTATCTAAGCTCAATAAAGGAAAAGAGAATTTAAACGATGTTCTTCAAAATCAAGTGAAATCTAGTCAAAAGTTTGGTTTTGGTTTTAAAAAATCTTTTGTAGAAGATCTTTCCTCTAAAAACACTAGTAGAAATAAACCTGAATCTATTTCTAGTGTTAAACATAAACTGTATGAATTCTTTGAAAAGCCTAAGCTTATAAATTTTAGTGATAAAAGCAAGTCTAAAGTTCAGTCAAGTCGACTGAGCCCATCCACCAGTCGTCTGTCCGGAGGAACTGAGTCTTATTTCACAAGACCAAAACCTCATATAAGTCGACCTATATTACCATCCAGTCGACTTACTTACAGTAGAAGTCGACTGAAGGATGCTATAAAGTCGACTGGACAGAACAAACTTGTATGGGTTCCAGTAAACTTGAAACTGAATGATAGAACTGCGTATATCAATTCATATATGTTAAATATATGTAATTCTGTTAATTTTATTCCTGCTTATGGAAGAAAATCAAACTCATTATGGGTTTGGTTTTCCCCAAACTAATATGTTTTTGGACCCAATGAAAAGGGTACCATATTCACATTGAATATCTTATAGGTACCAAAGAAAGATCGTTGGATACTTGACAGTGGGTGTTCAAAGCATATGACTGTTCATGCCAATCTCCTATCCACCATACAAAGCATCAATGGAGGAACAGTTACCTTTGGTGATAACAACAAAGGAAAAGTCATAGGAATCGGCATGGTTGGTAAAAATACTAATCCTACTATAGAAAATATTTTGTTAGTTAGTGGACTAAAACATATTTTGTTAAGTATTAGTCAACTATGTGATAAAGGTTATAAAATTGTATTTGAAAAAGATGCTTGCTTAATTTATGATTCTACAATGCAAAACATTATTTTTCAAGGTTTTCGCAAAAACAATATTTATGAATTATGTTTGAATACAAATGATTTTTCAAATGATTTTTGTTTAATAGCTTCTAATAATGATTCTTGGCTTTGGCATAGATGATTTGGTCATGTGAATATGAAAAATCTCTCTAAAATATCTAAGTATAACCTAGTTAAAGGATTGCCAAAACTATCCTTTAAAAAGGATAAGTTATGTGATGCATGTCAACTAGGAAAACAAATCAAATCCACTTTTAAAACAAAAGAAGTAATCTCTACTAGTAGGCCACTTGAGTTAATTCATATGGATTTATTTGGCCCTACTAAAGTTGCTTCTTTAAATAAAAGTAGATATGTATTTGTTTTAATAGATGATTTTTCACGATTCACTTGGACATTCTTTTTAAAACATAAAAATGATGCTTTTGATGAATTTGCAAATTTTTGTAAACGAATTCAAAACTAAAGATCTCTAACCATAGTCACTATTAGAAGTGATCATGGTGGAGAATTTGAAAATGAAACGTTTACAGAATATTGCAACAAGAATGGTATAACACATTCATTTGCATTTCCTAGAGCTTCACCACAAAATGGAGTGGTTGAAAGGAAAAATAGGACTTTGCAAGAATGTGCACGTACCATGCTTGTTGAAAGCAATTTACCTAAGTATTTTTGGGCTGAAGTCGTTGCTACAGCTTGTTATGTTTTAAATAGGATTCTAATAAGACCTAAGCTAAAGAAGACTTGTTATGAGTTATTTTTTAACAAAATTCCCAGAGTCTCTTATTTTAAGACATTTGGTTGTAAGTGTTTTATTCTGAACACTAAAGATAATTTGGATAAATTTGATCCTACATCTAATAAGGGTATCTTTATAGGATACACAAATAGGAGTAAATCATATAGAATTTTCAACAAGTCAACAATGACTATTGAAGAATCAATGCTTGTTACATTCGATGAATCTCTGTCTTCATCAAATTTAATTAAAGATGATAAAACTGATTCATCACCTTTAAATAAAGTAATTACATCTTTAGAACAAACTAGTCTCGCAGATAAGTCGACCGATAAGGACATCAAGTCGACTGATGTAAACCAGTCGACTGAGGAACTTGTCAAGTCGACTGATCCTATTGTGATATCTTCAACTTTACCAAAATCTTTTGTTGAAGTTAGAGATCATCCTCATGACTTAATAATTGGTGACATCTCCCATGGTATTCAGACACGATCACATATTAATATGTTATCTCATACAGCCTTCTTGTCGGATTTTGAACCGAAAAATATACAAGAAGCATGTGAGAATGAATTTTGGATGAATGCCATGCAAGATGAGTTAAACCAATTCATAAGAAATGATGTTTGGGATTTAGTTCCACGACCTCTTGATCATACTATTATTGGTACCAAATGGGTATTTAAAAATAAGTTAGATGAATCAGGACAAGTTGTTAGGAACAAAGCTAGACTAGTTGCTCAAAGATATAATCAAGAAGAAGGCATAGATTTTGATGAAATATATGCTCCTGTTGCTAGATTAGAATCAATTCGTATTTTATTATCTTTTGTTTGTTTCATGAATTTTATACTTTATCAAATGGATGTTAAAAGTGCTTTTCTTAACGGGTTTATTAAAGAGAATATTTATGTTAAACAACCACCAGGTTTTGAACATGAACAATTCCCAAACCATGTTTTTAAATTGAAAAAGGCTTTATACGGTCTTAAACAAGTACCACGTGCTTGGTATGATCGCTTGAAAACTTTTCTTTTAGAAACAGGGTTTGAGATAGGTAAAGTAGATACTACCTTGTTTATCAAGAGAATTAAGGATGACATTTGAATCATACAAATATATGTTGATGATATAATTTTTGGTTCTACTAATAATAATCTTTGTCAAGAGTTTGATAACACCATGAAAAACGAGTTTGAGATGAGTCACATCGGTGAACTCAATTATTTCCTTGGACTACAAATTAAACAGTCTTCAAATGGCATATTTATTAATCAAGAAAAGTATGCAAAGGAATTACTCAAACGGTTTAACATGGATAATACAAGTAGTAAATCCACACCTATGGCTACTACTACTACCCTTGACAAAGATATATTAGGTAAGAGTGTCGATCAGAATCTCTATCGAGGTATGATTGGTTCACTCTTATATATTATTACTAGTAGACCAGATATTATGTTCAGTGTATGTTTGTGTGCTAGATATCAGTCTAGTCCTAAAGAATCTCATTTAAAAGCTGTAAAACGAATTTTAAGATATATTAAAGGCACATCTGATTATGGTTTATTTTATCCACACACTGATAATTTCCAACTTTTGTCGTACAGTGATGCTGATTTTGCTGGTAGTAAAACTGATCGCAAGAGCACTAGTGGGACATGTCACTTTTTGGGACATTCACTAGTTTCTTGGTGCAGTAAAAAGTAAAATTCAGTGTCCCTATCTACTATAGAAGCTGAATATATCGCTGCAAGTTTGGCATGTGTACAAATTTTGTGGATGAAACAAACCTTATTAGATTATGGTATTTCTTTTGAAAAACCTTCAATAATGTGTGATAATACCAGTGCAATTAATTTATCTAAAAATCTGGTTCAACATTCACGTACGAAATATATTGATATTCGACATCATTTTCTACGTGATCATGTTTTAAAAGGAGACATATCTTTAGACTTTATCTCTACTGATAAACAAGTAGCTGATATCTTTACAAACCCCTTAAAGAAGATACTTTTGTTTCTTTAAGAAGAGAACTAGGGATATGTAATTTTCTTGATATTTGTTGAAAATATTTCTGTTAAGTCGACTGCGATTTCACGAAGTCGACTGTCCCGTATTTTTTATATATATACTTATTTTTTTCTTCTCTAACCAGTCGACTGACATTTCACCAAGTCGACTGATCAGTTGTTATGATTATTTATTTTTCTCTCGACTAAGTCAACTGTCTCTGAATACCAGTCGACTGTCGCGAATCAGTATGTCTTCAACTTCGGATTGTCACACAGTTTTTGAGACAAATTTTTATCCTTTGACTCGCCCGTGACTTCTTTGTGAACCGTTGATCTCGTTTCTATTCAATCTCAGCCGTTGGCTTCAGTTAAAAACCCTCTTCACTGCCTCAATTTTTCACTTTCACTTTTACCCCAATTCCAGATCTAAAACCCTAAGGAGAAAAGAGATAGATCCAGAAGTCGACTGCCGAATCTTCTGTTTGGAGCTGCTGATTTTCGCTCCCTTTTGCTGTTTGATTCCATTCTCCTTGTTGGTATAATCCTTTTAATTCTCACTTCTCTTTGTTTGATTCCCTTAAATTTTTTAATGGCTCCGAAACGATCTAAGACATCTCGTGTTGATGATTGTTCTTCGTCAAAAGACTATTCTCAGAATCTTAGGAGTCCTGATCTCTTAGAAAAATGGTATCTTATTTGTAACATTGTGATTTTTCCGGGTAGATTTGTCAACTTCAATGATTTAGATAGGTTCAATCTTATTTCTCTTTTTCAACATTGTAGTCTATATAAGTTTTTATCCTTGGAAAATCAACCCGACTACTACCCACAACTCATCTATCTTTTTTATACCAATATGAGAGTAGTTCAAACGGATGATGGAAAAATTGTTGTTTATTCTTCGGTCAAAAATAAGAAGATTAAACTCACATCCGAGAGAATTAATCTTATTATGGGTATTGATGATGAGAAACTTGATTTAGGTGATATCATTTTAGATGATGCATCTATCCTGTCTAAAATCTTTTTGCCAAATCATGGACCCCCCATGTCTAGTAAATCTATCACACCTATTGCAAAACTAGTTGCAAGAATACTATCATATAATATTCTTCCCAAAACAGGGAGCTTTGATCAGTATTCTATGGAATTGCAACAAGCGGTTTATGCAATTTTTGGTAGAAGAAATATCAATTGGGGTCGTGTCATCTTTTCAAGACTCCACAAGTCTCATACTCACTTTTTGCCCTTTGGTGGTCTCCTTACTAGAGTCTTCCTTGCTTATGATATTGATCTCGACTCCGAGACCAATGTGGTTAAGCATTATGAGTGCTTCGATCGTGCCAGTTTAGCACGTATGAAGCTTCTTGATCCTTCCCCTAGACATTCCCCTAGACCTACTCCTCACACCCAAGTTCCTTTAGCAACTTCTGCTAGACCATCTTTAGCCTCCAGCTCTTCTCGTCCCCGTGCTGATTTTGATGATCCACGTAGTCTATATCTTGCTGTTAACTATCTCATGGATCGTCAAGATACCCTTGCTTCCCATATTGTTTCCCTTGATTCCAAAGTTTCACAGCTGACTCAGCTGTTTACGACTCAATTTCCACCTCCGTCTCAGGATGTTGATAACGACGACAAAGACGAAGATTGCTGATATTTTTTTTGTTTTTTCTTCACTATGTATTTCCTTTCTTGCATTTTTTTATGTTGTTACTTTTGTAAGCTTTCCTTATTTTTGTAAGACATTATCTTGTGTCCTTTTTGTTGATGACAAAGGGGGAGAACACCTCCTGTTGTGTTATGTTGTGTAATGTTTTTCAAGTTCTGTTCTTTTCAAGAAGTTCTGTAGAAGTTCTGTTAAGTCGACTGATTCTTTCTTAAGTCGACTAATATAATATGCATTATGTGCTTTTAATAGGGGGAGCATATCAATGATTGTATGCTTGTATTATTTTTGTTATTATCAGCTATTGTGTTGTCATCATCAAAAAGGGAGAGAATGTTGATTCTTGATTTTGATGATTACAACACACTGCAACATGTATCTGTGCTATACTATATAATTGCAGGTTGAATACACAAAAGCCTCATTACTATACAGCTGAACAAATGAACAAGCACACGCTCTGGATAAAGACAATGGCTTCACTTAAGACTCAAGTCAAGACCTATGCTTCAAGTGTCATATTTTTATGTCTTGTAAACAAATGTAATATTTTGCTTTATTTGAGTCTTAGAATGATGTACAGCCTTGTCACACACACATACACTCACATATAACTCTTTTAAATGTGTGATTTTTCAAAACCAAAAGTCAAAACAGCTTGAACTAGATCAGCTGTTGCCTACCAGTCGACTGCTACTTGCTCCAGTCGACTGAGCTGGTACAAAACTGCCTAATCTTATTCAAACTCTGACCAGTCGACTCATCATGGCAACCCAGTTGACTGTTCATAGGTTGATTGTAAACAATTTTTATTGTTTTCTTTTCCTCTCGGTTGGAGAGTAGGACTCTAGGGTGTAGAGTCTGGTCTGTCACTTTTGGTGGAAGAGTGGGTTTCTTTCTCTGGTTGAGAGAAAGGACTACGGGTTAGACAAGATTGTTGTCTGAACGCCGTAGGGTATTCTTGTAAATTTTTTCAAGAATAGTGGAAATCTCAAGTGGGTTGCTTGGGGACTGGATGTAGGTCGGGAGAACTGAACCTGGATACATCGTGTGTACTCTGTGGTTGTATCTCTCTAACTTGCATTTATATTTTCTTAGCTTGTGTTGTTGTTACTGTGTAACTTGTCTGGACAGTCGACTGGGTACTTGATAAGTCGACTGGTTAGACTCGTATACTCTGATAGTTTTCTGATTGTTAAGTCGACTGTTCCAACTCTAAGTCGACTGCACAGACTTGTTTAAATTACTTTTTCATTTTGTTAATTCAGGCGACTGGTTTTCTCCTTAAGTCGACTGTACAGAAGAAAAATTTCTATTCTGCAATTTAATTTTTATAAACACTAATCACCCCCCCCCCCCTCTAGTGTTTGTTGTCTCGCCTACAGGATCCAATAGTACGCGGGACATCCGAACCAGTGTAAAGTAGAGTAATTTTCCGGCTTGTCAGTCCACATCTCCATTTGTGTCTTCAGCTTAATTGCTCTTCATGGCCATTGATTTATAACATAATAGGTGGTTTTGGCTACTTTTGCCCAAAAAGAGTTGGGCTGACCTGCAGTCCGCAACACATCTCTCATCCCTTCTGCAAGATTCCTGTTCATCTGCTCTGTCACGCCATTTTGTTGAGGTGTGACTGTGAACTGTCTTGTGATTCCTTCTCGCTTAAAAAGTGGAAGAAACTACCCGTCTGTATACTCCCTTCCATTATCTATCTTCAAGAACTTGAGCTTCTTCCTTTATTCAAGTCCCACTTGCGCTTTGAAGTCTTTGAACACTGGAAACACATCTGACTTCTTCTTGATTGGATACATCCACAATCTCGTAGATTAATCATCGATGAAAGACACAAAGTACTTGCTCCTCCTAGGGACATTTCCGATGATTCCCAGACATCAGAATGGATCAAGTCTAGAATGCATTTACTTTGTACATTCAAATTTAAAACATTTCTTACATAAAATGAAAGCAATAAGAAGATACAACATTCTAGTTCCCACGGTTCCTCTTGGCTTCTCGAAGCTCTTCCCGTAGTTCCGCCACTTCCTCCTTCAGTACATCGTACATGTTCTTTCTCTTCTCGAGATCCCAAATACGATGATTAAGAGTTGCATATCCTCCTTGCACTTCGCACACTGGGCCTGCAGTAGCTCTGCTCTCTCCCTCTAAGCCTCTACTTGCCTCTGAAGAGACACAATGAGACTGCTCAGAACTGGCTCTTCCTCATCGGAGGAATCATCAGATGAATCCGGAGGTGGAGTGATCTCTCGAGACTCAGGTCATGCCTCTTCAAATTCTTCGGGATCTTCTTCGTCAGAATCAGCTTGTCCGGGGTAGTAATCCTCCTCAATTATGTGCCAATCATCATCGCCCGCTGGGTCGAAGTGGTTCGCCATCTTGGAGAGAGAAGAAGAAGTATAAATCATAGAGCAACACAAATGTAAGTTACTTACATTTAAATCTCTACACTCAACACACGCTCTAATGTCCACAATAAGGTGTCGTTTCTTATAAATTTGTACTACTTGGAAGTGTGGCTCTGATACCACTCTGTAACACCTCGAATTCCAAATAAGGCTTAATTTGAAGTTCCACAGGATCTTTACACTTCTCTTCGTACAATTTTAAAAGGAAATAAAAACTTTTATTACATCAGAGTTACATTTAAACAGCAGAAGCAAAGTTACAACAATTACATGAATGAAATAAAACAACACTTGAATAATTCTTTAAGCATCAATTTCTCCTTAGTCTTTTTCATGCACTTTATCCTCAATAGAACCTATGGGAACGTCAGTTCATTCAACTGACGCAAAGATGTAATACATCAATTTTTTCTTACTTAGAATGCACACACTTATCACAAACAAAACTACGGGACTATCATATTGATGTCGTGTTGTGCTGTGCACTTAGTCCTTAATGCAGTTATTTATATTACATGATACTAATGCGTACTTGTTCGGATTCTATATATCCCATACTACATAGGTCCGAGGGCAAGCCCTTAATCGTACTTCATCTTGTAGGGTTCAATTCCTCGCCATGATTTAAACTACTACGGTAACTACGGTAAGTATCCTAGGTATTCTATGAGTTACGAGCCCACGTTCAGGCATCCTAGAGAGAACCCTACGGACTGACACATGACTCATCATGCAGGCATCCTGTGGTCAATTCACCTCTGCCATGGACCATGGCACCACCCATAGTCACCAAATACCCCACAAGTGTCGCCACTGGGACAGTACTCTGGAGTAGTATCCATGCCCTAATCATGACGCATCATGAGGACATCCGGTGAATACTCTCATGCCGTCAATCCAATGGCCCTCATACTTAGGTTTTTCTCTTACTTTCATCACATCTTCACTATATATTTAGTCCTTAAATTATTGGAATCATGAATAAAATCAATCTCCTAGAGTTAGCACTTCCCCTATACCGGTCTTACACATTAATTCAACAACATGACCCAAACTTGGCCTTTTTATTTCAAATCTTATCTCAAAGAATTCATTCAACGCCGGTATGAGGCTTAGCTACACTCTAGTCCTTTAATCTCATTTCATGTTCACTGATTTGAGTATTCATACTCATAAAATCTTTCTCATAAACCAACATGATTTCTATTTCATTCTTATGTACCATTTCATGTATATCACTACAATTCATTTTTTCACTTGTCAACATTCATACATACACTTCACAAAATTTCTTTACATTCATAATGTCATCCTTCCACTTATTAGGTCAAAATTACATTTATCTTACTTAAATTTTCCATATCACAATATCCATTTTAAAAGTAACTCCACTCTGCAGTATTTATTTAATTAATCAATATTATATTCTAAGAAATTGTATCAAGTTTCTTTTTCTCAAATAGCCTTTAGTTCTCATTATAATAGGTCAAAATGAAAGAAACAATTTTCATGAAGTCTAGGAATTTTTAGAATAAATCTAATATATTTTTCCTCAATTTTTAGAACACTTGAAAACTTTTTTTTTTTTGTTGAAATATTTCATCAGCCGAAAACCGTGATAGTCGACTGTTAAGATAGGCCAATCGACTGTTCTGCGAGGATTTAAAACTCGAAAACCAATAGTCAGGACCGTGACAGTCGACTGTTAAAACATAGTCGGTCGACTTTTCTACAACTAAAATCCGAAATTTATTACCTGACAGTCGACTGTCGATTGCACCAGGTTGCAATTTGGAGTAGATCATGAATATATTTTCGACCTTAAAATTCAACAATTTAGCACTACTATTATCACAAAAGATTGTTTTTCTTATTTTCTTTTATTTCTAAAAACATTTCTAGGACAAAATTCTCTTTTATTACACTAGTGTTCCCTTAATTTAGACAATGCAACTTCAATGGTTCACTTAATCAACTAATCATTACATAAGCACAATTTTCTCAATTTAGCATGGCTTAAATATATGTGTCATGGCAATATGATAAATTATAGCATGGAAATCACAATTGTATCAACTAGCAAGTCAATTCACCAAGCATTTATTTTATCTACAATTTTTTTCTATATACACAAACATGGGCCAATCTACTTAGTTTTTCTTAGAAATTTTATCAACCAAACCCCAGCATGATATCTAGTTAGAAGTTTGAGAAAATCACCCACCTTTATGGAGAGAAACAACTAAGAACTCCTAAAATCTCCTAGAATGAACGATTGGATCCTTCTCTTTCTAGCTTGTGCCACCAATTTGACTTCTCTTCCTAGCTTGAGTGGAACCCGAGCTCCTCTTCTTGCTCCTTTGGTGTAGGCCGGCCACCTCCTGAAAGAACACACAGACAAATAAATCCCTCAATCTTTTACTCACCAAAAATCTCAATCTTTTCTCACTCTAATCTTTTTTTTCTTAATCAATTCTTCTAGTGTACTAAATGAGAAGAACTAGGGGGTATTTATACATTTTTTGAGTGAGAATAGATGGCTAGGATTTAATCAAATGGTTAGGAATCAAAGGCTATGATGAGTTAGGGAGATGTAGCAACTATCCATGATTGACAAACTACCTCTCCACTACCTCTATCTCTCCCTCTCTCTTTGTCCACCATTCGGCCACCCCTCTATGGGCTCCAAACACGTGCTAGAGCAATACACGTGTTATCAAAACACCCCCGTAATTACTAGTTTGTACAAGTTTAATTAATTAAATTTGCTACAAAACTAGTCTACACTACAAGTCATGTTAATTAAAGAGGATTTAATTAATGGGCTCACACTAATGAGCTAAAAGTCCATGGGTTTCTAAATAAATTGATTAATTAATTAGGGTGGGCTAGAGTGAGACGAATAGGCCTAGAGTTTAAATAGGCTTTCTAAATAAGGAAGAGAATAATTAAAACATTTGTTCATGAAGAATAAATGTTAGGGAAAAAATGTACTAAAAATTTGCACGTGCACAACACATGAAATCAAACAACTCTTATTTAATTATAGCTGAAAATTCAGGATGTTACAATATGTATCATATAACCTAGTCAAAATATGCTGAAATTGATGAGTAAAAACAATATGATCAAAATCTTGTATTGCATCGTATGGGGCATAAGTGTAAAAAATTTCAATTAAATTTTTTGTGCCATCTAATTTAATCATGAGATTCATTACACTAGCTACAAAATATACCATAGGAGGTGGATGAAAATAGTTTAAAAATTTAATATATGTCGCATTAACCATATCCCCAATAAACCGGTTATTTTGCAAATCTTTAATTGTTGTCATCATAGTGACAATTTTAAGTAAAATATCACTAGATGTGTAACACCCCACAAAATTGGAAATGACAATTTTGCCCTCGTGTGTTATGCACGTGTATTTTGTAACGTGTTTCACTACGTATTTTTATTTCCGACTATTTATGCATTTTTCGTATTCTTAAAATCCTATTTTGAGTCAACTCAAATATAATATTTCAATCTTTTTATTTTATGTGCTTTTTATGTGTTATCGATGCACGTACCGATTACGTATTTTCCCACCGCTACATGTGATATTTCTGTATTTTAAGTATTTATTTTATGTATTCAAATCCATTTTTAAAACAGAAATTCATTTTCCCCTATTTTGATTAAAATAATTTTGTACGTGTAATGCACGTGTTTTCTATGTACGTAGTGATTACGTCGTGGAATATGTAAAAATTAATAAATATATTTTTTTTATGTTGTTTTCGATTATATTGTAATAATTTTTCGTTGATAAAGGCGATTTCGTAATTTTGTATTTTATGTGCGACGCGCGTGTTTTCGGTGCGCGTATTTTGAGCGTATTTGTTTTCAAAATAAATTTTGGAGTGTGTGTGTATTTATTTTATTTGTGCATGAAAAAATATAATTTTTAATTAATCTAATTTTTAGTTAAACATTTTCTATATATTATGAACCTATATTTTTAAATATATATATATATATATATGTGTGTGTGTGTGTGTGTGTGTGTGTGTGAGTGAAGTGTGTGCAAGTGCACGTGTGTATGCATGATAGTTGGTGGCCCGGCTGTGTGTGAGATGGAGGGAAATAGCAAAATTTTGAATATATGAGTGGAGTTAGTGGTGTTCTTGTGGGAGTAGTTATAATAACCACTCAATTAATTTCCTACTAATACCCCCTAAACCACTCACTACTCTTCATCCCCTCCTTCTTCCTTCTCTGTCTCATTTCCGAAACCAAAAAGCCACAGACCAGCATGTCCTCTTTGATTTCTTCACTCTTTCCATCATTCAATGCATATACATATATATTAGCATATCTATATAATAAAACCCAAAGAAAGCTATCAAGTGGCTCTCATTCAATAGGGTTGAAATCAATGGTCCAGATTTAACCTCACAAAACATATTTTTCCGCCCAAAAGTCCCCCCCCCCCCAAAACTCAAATTCAAATCCCTTCAAAACAACTCCTTCATTTATTTATTTCTCTCTCTCTCTCTCTCTCTCTCTCTCTCTCTCTCTCTCTCTCATTCTCTCAATTTACTCATAAACTTATTTTTTCAGATTTCAGGTTTATAAATTTTCACATTTTTTATTGCTCATGTTACATTGAAAATAGCAAATATCTCATCAACAGTTAAATTTAATCATTTTCCACACTCAAAGTTCTATGAAGTTGAATTTTACACACCATTTATAATTACTTTTCAACATATACTAATGGAAACATGGACTTTTATTTACAACTAATTATTGTTTTACGATTCAAACTTGAGCTACATAATTGTTGTTTTATTATTTACAAGACTTTCATATGTTGTATCGTTCCGAAGACGTGCCGTAGGCATGTGCCCACGGGCAAATCTAGTATACATATATATGTACATGTATGTGAAAGTGAGATGAAAGCTCTTTCTCTCCCATTCTTTCTTTCCTCCCCTGTCACTTCCGAACCCCCAAATCCATCAAGCAAAACCATCCAGCAAACTCTTGTACTTCCTCCACTTAATTCCACTATATATATACCCCCTAAAGTCATCATCTTTCCTTCTCTGTCAAACCCGAAAGTCATCAATCTAGCAATCCACTTTTGTGCTTCTCCACCTACTCCCCATACCAATATACACCTATATGTATCCTAAGCTATTCATTATAGATATAGGTATATAGATATATATATATGTAGATACATATATATATTTTTGGTGCCATGAGTTGGCCACTGTTCATGGAAATGAAGTTGGAGTGCTCTTGCTGTGCTTGGCCGAAAATAGAGCTTGGGTTTTGGTGCACGGATTTCGAGGAGACAAATTGGAGTTTCTAGGAGCTTCTCATTCTGGGAGTTCAATTACTAGAAATTAAATTTTCTTGGGTGGGTGATTCTAAAATTCTTTCTAATTTAGGAGTAAAACTTGCATGCTAGATAATGTAGAATTTAATTTGTTAAATTTTGATTGGTATGTTAAGTTCTAGATTACTTAATCTTAATTATTTTGTGTCATGATGTGTTGAATTGATGGTGTGATTCGTATAAATGATTAGAATTCTTGTTAAATTAAAAAGTAAAAAATGTATCATTTACAAAATTGTTGGAATGAGATTTGATGCATGTTAGAATAATAGTAGTCCAAAATAATGCAATATGTATGAAAAATAATTTTTTGATGCTAATGTGATAAAGAACTGTGGAATTAATCTCACTAGTATTTATTTTGTGAGTGTAGGAACTTTTATAAAAAGTTTTGATGCGAAACAACATTTTATTTGCAACTTGATTATATGTGTGTTTTTTTGTACAATTTGGAAGGAAACTCTTGTTATTGTCAAAAAGAAAATTTTATAAAATTTTGAATATAATATACTATACTGTATTATTTGGATAGAAATACATTCTGGAAAAAAATATATTAAGTTTTTGTATAAGTACAAATCGATGGACGAATCGAGTTAATTAAGGAAAAAAATTAAATACAGTACGATATATACAAAAAGTATGTAACTATTTTCATATCAGTTAATTACTTTGGACTTACTGGTCTTCGGGTGCGATTTTAGTCTGTTACTGTAGCTGAACGGAGCATATGGTCCGGGTTCGAGTCTGATAGGAACTTTGTTTTATTCAATTTCGATTTAGTTTAAATCACCGAAAGTATATACTTAAGTATATTTCGATCTCTCTTTATATCAATTAAACACTTTGGACCAACTGGTCCTTGGGTGTGAATTGGGAGGGTTATTGTAGCTGGCGGGTTTGACTGGTTCGAATCTCGATCTTGCCACCTTGTTTCTTTGTTTGATTTTTTTGGTATTTTGAGTTTTAAATGAAATAAAAATTGGAAAAAATCCTATTTAATTTTATAAAATTGTTTAGACTTTATAAAAATTAATTCTATAAAATTTTGATATTTTGTGAGAATTAAAAGAGGATTTTACGTTAAATATTGTTGAAGGACTCGATTTTTTATCGATTAAAAAGTGACTATTGTTTAATTTAAGAGAAATGAAAGTTTAGAATGCACTTAGTTTCTCCTTAATGAGATTTTATGATTATCAAGATTTGATTAAGATTATTTGATTTTGTGCACAATATTATAAATGATTAAATTGATAAAAGAAGCTGAATTGAATTATTTCATGTTATAAGTTTATAAAGAATGTTTCTCTTTGAGAAAGAGTTTATGAATAAAGGAAATTGAAATATTATTTTGAGATTGAATATGAAATATTATTGATCTCTAGAAAGAGATAGTTGTTGGAATGTAGAGGCTAGGCGAAACCCTAGTGACCGGCAGTTTTATTAATGAATTTGAGAGCTAACCAGTGTGGGTTGAGCATCTCTTGAGAAGTAGCCAGTTAGGCTGACTGTCTTTTTTATTTGTTTTAAGCCCGGTAAGGTAAGCTAGCTCTAGGTTGTGATGATTTTCTTCTAAAACAAACTGAAATTGTAAGGACTACACTATAGTGGAGATGTGATGAAAGTAAGAGAAAAATATAAGTATGAGGGCCATGGGATCTACAGTGTGAGAGTGTTCACAGGATGTCCTCATGATGCGTCATGTCAGGGTGTGGACACTACTTCAGGATATCGTACCGGTGAAGACGCTTGTGGGTGTTTGGTGTGGTGCCATTGTCCATTACGAAAGTGAATCGTCCACAGGATGCCTGCATGATGCGTCATGTGTCAGTCTGTGGAATTCTCTCCAGGATGTTTGGACATGGGCTCTTAACTCATAGAACACCTAGGATACTTACCATAGTTACCGTAGTAGTTTAACTCATGGCGAAGGATCCAACCCTACAAGATGAAGTACGATTAAGGGTTTGTCCTTGGACCTATATAGTATGGGATGCATAGAATCCGAACAAGTGCGCATTAGTGTCATATAATATAAATAACTGCATTAAGGATTAAATGCACAGCACTCACGACATCAATAGGATAGTCCCTCTTTAGTTTGTTTGTGATCAAGTTTGTGTTTGTTAAAGTATTTAAGAATCGTTATACTTTTTGGCATAGCGATGATGGCCATGTATAATATTTCGTCGGTTGTAAGTAACTGACGTGTCCACAGTTTTATATGCAGAACTTGGAGTTTACAAAAATATATAAAGCTGAAATTTGTTGTTGATGATTACTTAAATGTTAAAGTTGTCACAATTATACATTTATTATTGTTGTAATTTTATTTATTCTGCTGCGTGTTGATGTAAAAGACTCTGTTATAATAAATGTTTTCAATTCCTTGTAAAATTGTACGAAGTGAAGTGTAAAAATCCTGTGGAACTTCAAATTCAGGCTTATTCGGAATTCGGGGTGTTACATGATGTAGATGTATATGTTTTTGAAAATTGCAAAGTAACATCGTTAAATATTCTAAAAACTTATACAAACTATCGGCAGAAAGCCAAAAATAATCATCTAACCTACAATTTTGCATACACATTGCAATACAAAAATCTCTAAGATTAAAACGATAATGAAGAAAAATACCTAATAAATTAAATGTAGAATTCCAACGATGTCTAACATCTTTAGGAAAACGTTTATATACAATTCCTCTAAGTTTACACCAATCATGAAATGCTTAATATATTGGACCACTCAATATAATATATTGAACACAATATCTCATTTCATCAAGTTTATCATTTCCATATTTTAGTGCATCTTGTACACAAAGATTTAAAATATGACAAACACTCCTAACATGAAAATTTCGGGTTCTATAGGATCTAAAGTAATTTTCAAACTATCAATTGCCTTAGTATTGTTAGAGGGGTTATCAAAACCAATAGTAAACGTTTTATCATAAATACCAAAATTATTACATGCTTCTATAATATCTGTGGCCATAATTTCATCCTTATGTTGGCACCTAACAAATCCAAATGAAATTATCCTCTTTTGAAGTACCCAATCTGAATCTATCCAATAACATGTTACACATATCATTGGAACGCCGTTTACTCCTACCCACCCATCCAATGTCAAAGAAACTCTAGTGTTTAGTGATGTTAGTGTTGCTATCAAAAAATTCTTAGTCTCATTGTAAACAAATTTACAATCACCCTTAACTACATTCCTAGCAATCTTTTTATAATGGGGGTTTAAGAAGGTTTATGCAAAAATCTCTACATACCTACTTTCACCAAAAGAATATGGTAATTCATTCCTAATTACTAACTTAGCCATTTCCCTAAGAACGATATCGTGATCGTAGCTATGACTATTTTCTTGACCGGTTCTAGGATGTATTTTTTGTTGTATGAGATTATCTTTAGAAAATTCGGGTTGACATTTGTTTATGTGACGTTGAAGTATACCTGTGCCCGATCCTCTTTTAAACTTATATGGTGTTTTAAAATTCTTACATATTTTTAGTTCTACACTTTTATCATTGAAATAATAATTGAAATAATTGTGTACTTCGGAAGTAGTCCCTCTTGTTTTACAGATTAGAGAAGGACCTTGTTCCAATGGTTGTGGTTCTACATGATCTTCTATTTCTATAGGATTTGAGTGTGTTCCATTCAAATCGAGAAAACTATCATAATTGATGAATGTTTCTTCACTATCTATATATGGAATTAGAATGGAAGGAATGTGATGACTAGTGGACTCTTGACTACTATATCTACTACCGCGTGATTGATTAGAAGCCATTTAAATATTAAAAACTAGTGTATGTATAGTTAGAGAAAAAGTAAGTGTACGTTTTAAAATTTTAATTAAAAGAAACTACTACATGTATGACAACTAATAATTTAAAAAGAAAAAATTAAATAAAGAGAAACAACAAAATTTGAAATGAACAACAATCCATCTCAACTAAAAAATAACAATAATAACAAGAACTAGTGAGCAGTGTATGTATATTTACCACTTTACCAAATTTACAAATGAAATCTAAAAAAAAGAGAGAAAGAAGTTCAAGGAAACCCAAACTAATTAAGAGATATAGATGAGAATAATCAACTATGTTAAATTTACAAATTAAATATATACTAAAATACCGTATGAGTGTTTTAAGTTTGAAGTTGAAGAATGAAAGTTGAGAGAGTTGAGACTTGAGTTTGTAGTAGTGTTGATTGTTGTTGTTGATCACTTGATTATTGTTGATTGTTGATCCTTGCAAAATGTAGTAGAAACTTGATTTATTGAGAGAAAGTGGAGAGATTTGAGAGAAAGTAGAGAGATTTGAGTGAATTAGTGAAGAGAAATGAAAGAAATGATGTGGTATGTATAGAATATGCAATTTTTTTGATTTCCTAAAGTACCTCCTAAAACTAGCTAGTATAGATCCCGTTGGGGGGCAATTTGTTAGTTTTCCAAAAAAAAAATTTAATTCTGAACCAAAAAAAAAAAAAAACCTAACGGTCGGCCCGGTCCGGCCCGTGCCTGGGCGGGCCGGTTCATCTAGTCCCGGTCCGAAACCGGGCCGGGCCTAGCCGGGCTTTTATGAAAAAAATGAGGACCGGATCAGCCCCTGGGTTTGGGGGGTCGGTCTCGGATTGAGCCCGCCAAAAGGCGGTCCGGACAGGGCTTAAAGCGGGACCGTTCACATCGGAGACGGATCTTAAAGCTCAGGGGTAAAATGGTAATTTAACCTACTAACGGGTCCGAAGCGGGTACTGGGTCTCATTCTCACAGATCCAATAACCCGCAAACGGATCCACCTCAACTGGGTACGGGTCCCGACCCGATACAAACCCAGTCCGACAGGATAGAATTAGGGTCTCTGATTGAGCCAAATCAACGGGCCTGATTCGCGACTATCCTCTCACCGGGAATTAAGGGATTACATTCCTAATCTGATTACGAGGATTTTATGCCTTATCAGATCACAAGAATCACATTCCTAATCTGATCCCAACGGCGACTATAAATACCCCCCACCTACCACTGTTACAGGTTAATCACTTTTTTCCAACTTAAGATCTTTTTTAATCATCACTGGTTACTGACAAGAGTGTCGGAGGGTGCGTCGCCGGGATCAACCCAGGTGTTTCGCACTTTCCTTGCAGGTGTACGGCGGGAGCTCAACAGCCCAACTCCGACGAACAGGTTCGGACTCGCTATTCAGGTTTTTCCACGAACCCATAAATTCTATCTGTTTACCCCCACACCAGAATCAGCGGTAACAGATTGGCACCGTCTGTGGGAAGACCATACGAATAGCCTCTGCCTCTTCCTCGTCGACTAGCTCTTCTCCAGCCATGCCTCCCAGAAAAGTAAGATCCAGGGGGTCCAACCGTGGACCCAACCCTGTTGATCAACAGCAGGAAGTCCCCGTCCATCCCGCTCCGCAGCAGGAGCAACTTCCTCCTCCGGCCGAGGACCGTGTCCAGCAGGACCCACCTCCTCTTCCGAACCAGCAACCCCCAAACGGTCCCGATCCACGGAAGCAAAAACAACCTCTCCATCAAGACCACATATCGGTACACAATGCCTCTACAGACTCTTACGCCTCCCATAGTCCTCAGGCCCCTGACCTTCGAAATACTATCCTCAACCAGCAGAAGGATGAGGATCTCCGCCACCGTCTGGACGAAAAGCGATCCCGAGAGGGAGCCTCCCGCCTAAAACGTCCAGATGAGCGGAATCCTCACCACCGCGAGTGTAGATGGTCTCCTACCAGGAGAGAGCGGAGAGAGTCACCCGAGCATTACAGGAGGAGGCGCAACTCTCTTACCGGTCGGCATCAGCTGAGGAACAATGAGGCGCCCATCACTCGCATCGAGTTCCTGCAGTTTCAAGCAACGGTGTTGCAGGCTCTTAACCTCCGACCCAACAACAATGAGGCCCAAAGGGTTCCTTCGCCCCAACGGGTTCCCAGTCCTCGCCGTAGGTCTGCCTCTCCTCCGCCGGCTACTAACCACCAGCAGCATGATCTTAACCCTCGCCGCTTATGGGACGACCATCATCGTAGCCCCGGCTCTCCCTCCTACGAAGACGGGTCCAGAGGCTCGTTCGACTACCGCGGGAGAGACGATGCCCTATACCGCCATCTCCATGAGGTGGAAAGGCGAATCGGTCAGATAGACGAGGGGGGGTCGAACAGCAGAACCATCCGTCCGAGCAGACCCCCTTTCTCCCGGACCATCATGGAAGCTCCTATCCCAAGAGGTTTCGAACCCCGAAGTTCGAAACTTACTCGGGGGAGTCGGACCCCGTGGACCACATCGAAAGCTTTAAGACCCTCATGCTAATCCACCAAGCTTCCGATGCTTTGCTGTGAAAAACCTTCCTCGCCACTCTTAAGGGTTCGGCTCGGGAGTGGTACTCCTGCCTCGCCCCGTCTTCCATATTCTCCTTCGAGCAATTCGAGAGCCTCTTCATCACTCATTTTGTGAGTAGCAGACGCACGGAGAAAACTAACATCTCGTTACTCCAGCTCCGCCAGGAGAAGGGAGAGAAGTTGAGAGACTATGTGAAGAGGTTCACTGCGGAGGTTAGGTCCATAGCCTCCCTCGACCAACCCGTCGCAACAGCCGCCTTCCAATCCAACGTCTTCAATTCCAGCCTCCGCTCCTCTCTTGCTAAGAAGCCTCCACAGAACTTTGCCGACCTCCTTCTCAGGTGTGACAAGTACATTCGTGCCGAAGAGGCCGCCTACCTTCCAAGCTTCGGAGGGTCTACCTCAGGGACAAAATGAAAGTTGACCGAAGAAGAAGAGGCTAAGAAGCTTCAGAAGGAGGGCAATGGCCAGCGCCGCCCGACTCCTCGGTTTGAGAAGTTCACCCCCCTCGTTGCCAATATATCAGAAGTTCTTATGGAGGTGGACAAGGAAGGGCTCCTCCGCGCTCCCCCGAGAATGAATACACCTGGCAAGAAGAGGAACAAGGATAAGTGGTGCCACTTTCACAGGGACCACGGCCACGATACGGAAGATTGTCGGGCTCTGAAGGAGGAGATCGAAGAACTCATACAGCGGGGGCACCTGACCAAGTTCGTCCAGAAAGAGGGGGCCAAGCTTCCCCCCTGAGGAGCAAACAAACGAACCGAAGGGCCCGCCGAGCTTTAAGACTCAGAACCTCCCGGCTCTTCCCAAGAGATCTTCACCTTATCATGGAAGCAGGATCTTGATTTTTGATAAGGCCGATGCTTGTAATCCGGCCAATAGCATGTAATAAGGGCTCGCCATATTGAAGCAACCACTTAGTTTATTTCAATAAAACTTTACGTTTTTTCATTGGAAATTATTGCTCTTGCTTCATCTCTACCTCTCCGAGTCATGACTCGCTGAATGGTGAGTTCGGAGTCCAGCTTCTTCTACATGGCTGCTCCCGCAACTTACTTAGCTCTTCACAACGAGTTCGGGGTCCAACACTTGGCTCGATTCCTCTTCAAATAACCTGCTCTTCAGCGGGTTAGAAGTGGTTCGCCATTCGGAATTGCTCCCACAACTGTTGACTACCTCTACCGATGGTTCGGAGTCCAACACTTGGCTCGATTCCTCTTCAAATAACCTGCACTTCAGCGGGTTAGAAGTGGTTCGCCATTCGGAATTGCTCCCACAACCGTTGACTACCTCTACCGATGGTTCGGAGTCCAACACTTGGCTCGATTCTGCTTCAAATAACTTGCTCTTCAGCGGGTTAGAAGTGGTTCGCCATTCGGAATTGCTCCCACAACCGTTGATTCTCTCACATAAGCAGCGAGTTCGGAGCTACAGCTCTCCCCTAGAGTTGCTCCTCACACTCGCCTCACAAATGGCTCTCTTCCAGAGCCGAGCTCTTCCCTCCGCTCGCCTCCGAAGCGGACCTCTTCTCAACGAGTTCGGAGCTTACAGCTCTCCCCTAGAGTTGCTCCTCACACTCGTCTCACAAATGGCTCTCTTCCAGAGCCGAGCTCTTCACTCCGCTCGCCTCCGAAGCGGACCTCTCCTCGACAAGTTTGGAGCACAACTCTCTCCTAAAGTTCCTCCTCACACTTGTCTCACAAATAGCTCTCTTCCAGAGCCGAGCTCTTCACTCCGCTCGCCTCCGAAGCGGATCTCTTCTCAACGAGTTCGGAGCTCACAACTCTCTCCTAGAGTTCCTCCTCACACTTGTCTCACAAATAGCTCTCTTCCAGAGCCGAGCTCTTCACTCCACTCGCCTCCGAAGCGGACCTCTCCTCGACAAGTTTGAAGCACAACTCTCTCCTAGAGTTCCTCCTCACACATGTCTCACAAATAGCTCTCTTCCAGAGCCGAGCTCTTCCCTCCGCTCGGATGCCGAACAAGTGCCGATCTGACCCCAACATCACAGAGCCCAGTCGGCTAACCGAGCAAGTGCCCATCCGAGCTGGAAAACGGAGAAAACTCACTTTCTCCTCAACATTCGTGTAAGATCTCGATCAGACGGCCCAGATCTTGCCAGCGTCGCTAAACGACAAGATAGTGTTTTCTTGGAGACTGTGCCCGCCTCGAGATCCGCGCTGAGATCAACGACTCAGTTCGCTCCAGCAGCACTAAACGACAAGATAGTGTTTTCTTGGAAACTGTGCCCGCCTCGAGATCCGCGCTGAGATCTGACGGCTCAGATCGCTCCACGTCGCTCGGTATTCCGAGCCGAGCGACTAGCGATCCGACCCACTCGCGCCTCTTCTTCGCCCCTAGGGTCTTCCTAGCACATCTTCCAAGGGTCTTCCTAGCACAAGGGTCTTCCTAGCACATCTTCTCCGCCCCTAGGAGTGGAGCTCCTCTTCTAAAATCCCCAAGACCAAAGTACTTATCAACTTCATGAAGACAAGCATCTTGCGGGGCTATTTTGACCATGAAGGAGGGTGAATCTTCATCCCACTCCTAAAGAGAAGTTGTAGATCATCAAACTAGCTTCGAAACAAGGGGTCGCACGCCCCGATCGGACCTCCGTAGCACCGGAAAAGTGGATCTCAATGCAGCTGCGCCGAATAGCTCGGAAATCCGAGCCGAGCCACTCGCACGAGGGCGAAATCCGAACCGAACTCTTCCCATCCGAGCTCTTCCCATCCGAGCAAGAATCCGAGCTCTTCCCATCCGAGCCCCAACATCAAAGAGCCCGATCGGCTAACCGAGCAAGTGCCCATCCGAGTGTCAAAACGGAGAAAACTCACTTTCTCCTCAACATTCGCATAAGATCTCGATCAGACGGCCCAGATCTTGCCAGAGACGCTAAATGACAAGATAGCGTTTCTTGGGAATTGAGCCCGTCTCGAGATTCGTGCCACCATCCAACGGCCCAGATCAAGCCACGTAGCTCGGATCTCCAATCCGAGCTACTGCCCTGCCGAGCTGCAAAATGGCCAAAAAATTGCCTCAAAATCCGTGCTCGGATTCGCCGAACAAGGCGCCAAAGGTACAAGGGGCCGGGTTCGGACCCGTTAGGGTCCTCAAACCCGAACCCGCCTCCGCCACGTCACTCTCCTTCTCCAATATCCCTGCCGCCAAAACACAAAAAAAAAACCCATGCAGCTCTCGTTCCTCCGACGTCGAGCTCCTTTCCTCCGTCGCCGACCTCGACTTGCCACATCCAAAGCTCCACGCCTCTGCCGCCAAGCTCCAGCTCAGGTGACGAGCTTCAACGTTTCCTCGCCGAAACCAAGCTTCGAGCTCGCCACCGCCACAGTCGAGCTCAACTCTCGACCCATCACCAACTGCCTCCGAGCTCCGCTTCCACCGTCGCCAAGCTCTACCTTCGTCATCTTCGACCTCGTCAGCCTCCAACTCCAATAAGGAGCCCCATCGAGATTCACAGCCGAGCTCCTTTCCTCCATCTTCACCGAAGCTTCCAAACCGCCGAGCTCGCCACAGTCAGAGTCGTCCAACGGCGAGCTCCCTCGTTCGCCGCTCGTCCCCTTCCCGAGCTCGAACCCAAAACTCCTTCCACCTCGTCGAGCTCGCCTTCTCCCTCGAAGCGCTCTTCTCCTTCCTCGTCGAGCTGTCTCCGCATCACCAAATCCACCAACCCTCCAAGCTCCTCAACCACCTCAAAGAGCTCCGGACGCCACCAACACTGAGCTCCGATGCCAAGCTCACCCCTGCATCGAGCTCCATCACCGCCTCGACGAGTTCCGAACTACGCGAGCTCCCTCTCCATCGAATCCATGGCCGAGCTCCATTCATTTCAAGCTTCTCCGTCGAGCTCTCCCACAATCGAGCTCCATCACCGCCTCGACGAGCTCCGAACTGCGCGAGCTCCGTCTCCATCGATTCCATGGCCAAGCTCCGTTCATTCCAAGCTCCGTCGCCGAGCCCTCCACTTCGCGAGCTCGCCTTGCCACTTCGACGTCACAGAAATCCATTGACGCCCTCGGGGATGGAGACGGGGATGAAGTCAGAGTCAGAGGCATTGTCGAGTCGAAGGTTGGGTCGGAGCAACGAAGAAGAAGACACAGAACGAAGAACGAAGAAGAAGAGAAAGAAGAAAGCGCGGGAAAAAAAAAGCCACGTGGCATCGCCACGTGGCCTCACACCCGAGGTCGAAGTCACCTCTCGGTCGGCTAGCCGAGCAAGTCCCCATCCAAGCTGAAAAACGGAGAAAAAAACAGCCGAACAACTACAACCGTTGGATCTTCCAGAAAAATGCGCAATAGTTGATGAACGGCTCAGATCGCGCCACGCGCGCTAAACGACAAGATAACGATTTCTGGGGAAATGTGCCTCCTCGAGATTCGTGCCGGGATCCGACGGCACAGATCGCGCCACGTGTCAGGTAATATTTAATTTATTCATTTATTTATTTAATTGTTTTTTTTATTTAAAAAATCCGAAAAAATATTTAAAAAATCGAAAAAATTAATTAAAAATTCTAAAAATAATTATTAATTCAGAGAAAATATTTTGAAATTCTGGAAAAATAATTATTAAATTAGAATAATTAATTAATATTTTCAATAATTAATTATTTAATTCGAAAAATGAATAAAAAATTCAAAAAAATGAGAAAAAAATCCAGAAAAATCTGGAAAAATCACCAAAAATCCAGAAAATTCTGAGAATATTTTTGGGCATTTTACAAGCCCAGAATAACACCGTTACACCCCAAGCAAGATCCAAAACTCCCTTAAGAACTCCGATAAAATCACGTACGCCATTTGAACAGTAAAACTACTCCTCAAAGACTGAAAAACTCAGTCTCTAGGAGTGGGGGGCTCGTGATATGGCTAAAAATAGGATTAAATCGGGACCGTTCATGTCACGCCCCGCTTCCCAAAAATATGGAATACGAGCACGTGACGAAGCCCAGCGAATGACTTTTACATCATTCATAAGCTGTAGGATCGACTCAGCATCATAACAAGAATATAACCAGATTTATATATAACCAAGCATGCATGAATAATTTATTAAGCAACAGAAAACAATTTAAACAAATAATAATATTCAAATAGTTTTCATGTCTGGATCAAGTGTAAACTCGGAAACAAGTCTTATACGGCAGGAGAAATAAATACCTTAAGGAAAGCAACTATTTAAACAGGTCCTTGCTCCAAGCAAAACCTGAAATGTCAGCTCGCCAATTTCAGCAGGTAACTTGTCCCAAGTCTGCTTAAAAAATATAAGAGGGAAAACAGGGAAAACAAGAAAGAATGCCCTTAGTGCAAGCTAGGGCCACAAATAGTAAAAATGAGTACAAGTAGGGGGAACAGGAATCAAGAATGCAACAGGGATACAACAAGTAGTGGGAATCTAAGAACTAGCTAGCAAGAGGGGCATCCTAGTCAACAGGCTAGTTAACAACTGTTAATAGTAAAACATATGTCAGGTGAACTTGTTGGGGTATCTAACATCAACTATCATGTTTCATGTGTCAGGTTTTATGTATCAAGTTTCATGTTTCGAGTTACAGGTGTCATGTTCAAATTTCATGTATCAGATATCAGGTAACCAGGTAATCAGGTAACAGGATAATCAGGTAACAGGTATTAAGTTCAATTCTTGTGTGATTACTATCTAGGTAGCACGACATGCATCCATACTTTTACTACATGGTTGCTACAGTCAAAACAAATTTCGTTTAGACCTAGTAATGGAGTCTATAGGGCGGTGTACTCAGGTTTCAGGTATCAGGTATCAGGTATCAGGCAGGCACGGTTCATGAATACGAAATTAAATAACAGGTTCACGAAACGAGTTCGTGAATACTAACAGGTTCAAGGACCACACAGTGGTTCCATGAACACAACAGGTTCATGAGTCAAGTAACTGACTCCATGAATACATCACATGCAACAGGTTCATGAACCGAGTACTGGGAAACACGGACCCCCTTCTGAGTACACTTACCTATATTATCCACTCTATAGTCTTTCCCTTAACCCCGGCTTATTACATTTGTTCAGGCAGAATTTGTATATTTGTATTCATTCATATGAAATAGTGTTGAAATAATGTAGATTAATTCTAAGAAAAATTGGGGATGTCCTATATGATGTCCAGTAGCTGCATATAAAATTTCGTGTCAAACGCTCGCTGTTTACACAGCTAAAATAATTTGCAAAGTAAATATATACAGCAGTTTTGCAAATCTGCATCTACTGACATAGCTGCAGTATAACTGCCATAACTCCTAGACCGTAACTCCAAATTCAAAGATTTTGGAGTCTATCAATATCTACACATCCGGATCTACAATTTCTATTCAGGGATCGGGCCCAGATTCAAATGATAAAAGGGTCGAAACCGCAAAAGAATATTCAGACAGCAACACGTGGAATTAACTTGCTAGTGTAGATTTCATGGAAAAATGTTATTTGGTGTCTAGGTCATTATGTGGCATAAATACATGATAATGGAGGTCAAAACAGCAAATAATAAATGTTTTTCAAGTCATAATATTCGGAAGTTCGTCAAATAATAATTATATATGTGTCTACAAATTTAGGGCTCCTTAATTCATATGTCTATGTTTTCATGTGTCCAAGGTTAAAAGAGTCCAATGATTATAAATTAAATACAAGGAAATTTTGTGACTCTTAGATTTGTCAATTTGGAGGTTCAAGATCATGTGTCTGCATGTGACTCTTAGACTACAATGATATTTCAAAGAGGAGTCACAATCTAACTATTTGTAGTATTTCAAGGGTGCTTGTACTAGAACAATAAAATGTACAAGGATACTTGCCATAGATTGATGATGACTAGATCCACTTGTAGAAGAAATTGGGTAGAAAAATCCCGGAAGAAGTCCTCAAAAAGCACGTGCAAAAATTGATCGGAGATCGAGTTTTCCCCACACCAGATCAGCCAGAACAGCGTACGGCAAATCTGGATCTAGCGCGCCAAAACACAGAACACCAAAAACAGCGAATCAGGAAGCTTCCTCACACCGGATCAGAGCCGAACAGGAAACAGCGAGTGGGATTCGCTGTGGGCATAACACGGAACAGCAATCTCGATCGCACGGATCTTGAAGCGATCGGATGGTTGAGATCGAATCCCGCCCCAATCGCTGTTCTTCTTCTTCTTCGTTTTCTTCTTCGATGGACAGAGCACGAGAGAGAGGGAAGGTGCGGCAGTGCCGGCGATGGCTGCGGAACTTTGACTGACGACGCGACGACTGGGAAGTCGACGGCGGCGACTGGCGGCGAGTTAGCGATGAAAAGGCGTGGCTCTGTTCTTGGGTTCGAACAGGGGAGAGCGGCAACGGGGGTTTCTCGGCACGTGGACGGCGACGAGGGTCAGTGGTGGTCGTGGCGATGTGGCGAGGCGGTGCTGCGTCATGGCGAGGGCGAAAGGAGGAGACTGGTGATGGGTTGCAAGTTCGAGAGTTGGGTTCGGTGGAGTTGGTTAATGGCGGAGGATGGGTTCGAGAGGCGATGATGGCGGTGGTGGATGGGAGGCGACGTGAGGGTGGTTGCGAGGCGAGATGATGTTGGCGATGGTAATGGAGCGGTTGTCGAGAATTGGGTTCGAAGGTGGATGGGTTCGAAGCTGGGTTCGTTGTTGATGATGGTGGATGCAGGCGGTGGTGGTGATGTGGGGTTGACGAGGAGCGGGAGTCGAGTAGGTGGTGGTCGGAGGTGGCGAGGCAATCGGAAATGGATCGAAGGTGGGTTGGTTGGCGAGAAAGATGGAGACGAAGGAGGAAGGGATTAGCGGCGGGTAGTTTTTAGGTTAAAACAGTGATTAGGGTTGGATTAGGGTTATGGTAGGGTTTAAATAGTAGGGTTTGCGGGTTCGTGGGTTTTGGGGATCCGTTTCAAAAAGAGCCCAATAGGAGAAATGGTCAAAATGCACTAAAATGGAGATTAAAGATATAAATGAGAAGAAATGGTAAATTCTTCATGAATAACGACACAAGTACACAAATGAATTCGATAAAAGGACCAAGAATTTGAGTTGAGACGAAAATAATGATTTTATTCAATCTGAACAAATTACAGGATCTCAAATAGACGAGAGAGTACAATTGAGCAAAATACAGTATAAAATATAAATACGGGGAAACAGGAGTTACAGTTCATATCGGAGACGGATCTTAAAGCTCAGGGGTAAAACGGTAATTTCACCTACTAACGGGTCCGAAGCGGGTACTGGGTCTCATTCTCACAGATCCAATAACCCGCAAATGGATCCACCTCAACTAGGTACGGGTCCCGACCCGATACAAACCCAGTCCGACAGGATAGAATTAGGGTCTCTGATTGAACCAAATCAACGGGCCTGATTCGCGACTATCCTCTCACCGGGAATTAAGGGATTACATTCCTAATCTGATTACGAGGATTTTATGCCTTATCAGATCACAGGAATCACATTCCTAATCTGATCCCAACGGTGAATATAAATACCCCCCACCTACCACTGTTACAGGTTAATCACTTTTTGCCAACTTAAGCTCTTTTTTAATCATCACTGGTTACTGACAAGAGTGTCGGAGGGTGCGTCGCCGGGATCAACCCCGGTGTTTCGCACTTTCCTTGCAGGTGTACGGCGGGAGCTCAACAGCCCAACTCCGACGAACAGGTTCGGACTCGCTATTCAGGTTTTTCTACGAACCCATAAATTCTATCTGTTTACCCCCACACCAGAATCAGCGGTAACAGTGACATAGTCGATGGCCACTCTGCCTCGATCCACTTGGTGAAGTAGTCGATAGCCACTATGAGGAAGCACCTTTGGCCGGTAGCCTTGGGAAACAGACCAACTAGGTACATCTCCCACATGGCAAAGGGAGCCGGGCTGGAGAGTGACTTGAGTTCGGCTTGGGGCATGCGCCTAACCGAGGAGAACCTTTGGTAGGGGCCGCACCTCTTCACATGGTCGTGGGCATCCTGCAGTATTATCGGCCAATAATAGCCGTGGTTGAGTGCCTTTCTGGTGAGCAACTTGCTACTCATATACCCCCCCCCCCCCCCCTTATTCCTTCATGTAGCTCCTTGAACGCATATTTGGCTTCATCGGGGCTCAGGCATCGGAGGTATGGTCTTCCACCAATCTTTGTGTACGAGCGCTTGAAGAGGATATTATCGATGAGGGTGAAACTCTCTGACCTAACTCTTGTCCTTCGTGCTTTGTCTGGGTCTGGGGGAAGCTCTCCATTTAAAAGAAATTTCTGGATGGGATCCATCCATGTGGCAGTTCGGGCGCCTTCGTTGATACTGAGAGACTTGTGGCTCTCAATGCTAGGCTTGAGGAGGATTTCAATTAGTACTGTATAATCGAGGCCCTTCAATGATGATGAGGCGAGCTTAGAATGGGCATCAGCCTGGGCATTGTGTTCCCTCGAAATGCACTCAACAGCAGCCTACTCAAAGACTGTCAAGAGTTCTCTGACGCGTGCTAAGTACAGGATCATCCATGCGTCACGGGCCTCGTACTCTCCAATGATGTATTTGACCACGAGCTGGGAGTCGCTGAAGGCCTTTACCCGTCTTGCCCCCGCTTTGTGTGCTAGCATGAGTCCGGCGATCATCACCTCATACTCAGCCTCGTTGTTGGACACCTGGAAGTTTAGACGTAAGGAGTACTGGAGAATAAAGTTGTCGAGTCCCCTAACTATGATGCCTGCTGCGCTGCCACATTCGCATGATGACCCGTCCACATAGACTTCCCATACCGATTCATCTTTTAGGACTTCTGGGGCTTCGGTAATGGTGCATTCTGTGATAAATTTTGCAAGGGCCTAGCCCTTGATGGCTGTCCGAGGTTGGTAGATGATGTCATGTTGGCTGAGCTCGGTGGACCACTTGATCAGGCAGCCAGAGTTCTCCGGTTTGTGGAGGACAGTTTTGAGAGGTTGGCCTGTCAGGACTTGGATGCAATGTGCCTGAAAGTACGGTCGTAGCTTCCGAGCGGCGATCACCAAGGCATAAGCGATTTTTTCCGTTCTGGCGTACCAGAGTTCAACATCATGAAGAACTTTGCTGACATAGTACACGGGATTCTGAACCCCGTCTTCCACCATGACCAATACATCGCTAAGTGTGTGCTCTAATGCAGCCAGGTAATGGAAGAGGGGTTTGCCAGTCCCGGGTTTGCTGAGGAGGGGGAGGTTGGCCAGGTAAGACTTCAGCTGATAGAAGGCCTGCTATTAAGGGTTCTCCCACTTGAATTTTTTTGCCCCCCGAAGGGCTTTGAAGAACGAGAGTGAATTTTCTCTAGACTTGGAGAGAAAATGGCCGATGGTCGCCAGTCGACCCATAAACCTTTGGACCTCTTTGACATTTCTTGGAGGAACCACGGCTAGTATGGCCTGGATCTTCTCGGAATTCGCCTCGATGTCTCGCTGGATGACTATGAATCCAAGAAATTTTCCCAATGTGACACCGAAGGCGCATTTGGAGGGGTTAAGTCGCATATTGTGGGATCGTAGGACCCCGAAAGCCTCATCCAGATCATTAACATGATCCTGCCTTCTCTGGCTTTTGACTAGCATATCGTCGACATATACCTCCATGTTCCATCCTATATGTTTCTTGAAGACCCGGTTGACTAGTCTTTGGTACGTGGCGCCTACGTTCTTCAGCCCGAAGGGCATGACCTTGTAACAATAGATACCTGATCTGTCACGAAGGCGGTCTTCGGAATGTCTGGGGAGAACATTATGATATGGTTGTAACCCAAGAAGGCATCCATGAAACTTAGTAACTCGTGACCCGAGGTTGTGTCTATCAGGGCATTGATACTGGGTAATGGGAACAGATCTTTGGGACAGGCCTTATTGATGTTCGTGAAGTCTATGCAGATCCTCCACTTGTTGCTCATTTTTTTACCATTACAAAATTTTCCAGCCACTGCGGGTAGTTGACCTCTTATATGAAGCACACTGAGAGGAGCTCATCCACTTCATTTTTCACGGCCTGTTGTCGGTCGGGAGCGAACTTACGCCGCTTCTGCTAAACCGATTTGGTGTCCGGATGGATGCTCAGTTTATGCATGATGAGTTCTTCTAAAATCCCCGGCATATCTGATGGTGTCCAAGCGAAAAGGTCATCATTCCTACAGACGCAGTAGATAACATCGAGCTTTAGTTCCGGAGTGAGGGACTGGCTTACTTGGAACCGTTTGGATTCGTCCCCCTCGTAGAAGTGGATCTCTTCCAACCTGTCAACGAGCTACGCATGCAACGGGCTTCTGTCATATGGGAGTTCCATTGCATCAAGGGAGAAGACCCAGCCCCCTACGATGACCATATAGCATGCACGCGCGGACTATTGATTAACATGGACACTGTTGAGCCCATGGTTTGTAGGAAATTTAAGCTTCAGATGATAGGGCGGAGGGTACCTCCTGTAGGAAGCAGAGACCGAGCCAACCCAGGATAGCGTTATAGGCATCCCTGATGTTGACCACCATGAAGTCCATCACCTCCGTTCGGGTGGTTGATGCCATTCTGGCTGTGACGTCGAGAGTGACAATTCCCTTAATTTGGACATGGATGCCCGAGAACCCGTGGAGGGTGTACCCGTCCGACTTCATTCTATCATGAGGGAGTTTGAGATTTTCGAATGCCTCCTGGAATAGGATATTGACAGAAGTATCGTTGTCAACAAGGATTCGGCGTACTTCGTTGTTTGCCATGCCGAGGCCGATTACAAGAGCATTACAGTGAGGGAGCCAGACACCTACCAGGTCTTCGTTGGAGAATGATACCGACATTTCTTACTCCATGGGGGGCGTGTAGTTGTGAATGGAGTTAACCTCGCAGACAAAGGCCTTGCATGGCGGTACGGGATTCACCCCCCATGGGTCCTCCGTGAACACAGTGAAGAATGGCTGGCCCCCTGGCCCCTTCTGTTTTGGTCTCCATTTTGGGCCCCTTGTCAGACTTCTGGGGAGGGGGCAATGTTCTCTGGTCCCTCAGATCAGTTCGAGTGAACTCCCTTGGATACCCCTTCTGTATGAGTGCCTCGATCTCGTCTTCGAGGGCGTGGCAACTATCGGTTTTGTAACCATGGTCACGATGGAGCTGACAATAGAACCTCCTGTCCCTCTTCTTCTTGTTGTTCGCTCGGGGTGGGTGGCGGACCATCTCCTTGTCTTCAATCTCCATATGGATGGCGGATACACTCTGAGTTAAGGGAGTGAATCTCTCAAAACAGGGAATAGAAGGAGGTCATTTTTTATCGAGAGCGTCTTTCCGGGCTTTCTTCAGTGGCTCGGAGTCGTCTGCTTTTCCCTTTCCCTTGGTGGGCACTTCTTTCTACCTTTCTCGACGAAGAGCATCCTCGACTCGGATGTATTTTTCGACCCTATTGAGGAGGTCAGGAAAGTCAAGAGGCGGCTTATTTGCCAGTGATGCCTTAAGCTGGCCATGTCGGAAGTTGTGTTGGAAGGCTGCTGATGCAACACCCGCGTCGAGAGAACAAATTGCCCTGGCCTCGGTGGTGAACCTCTGCACATAGTTCCAAAGGGTCTCTCCTTCCACTTGTTTGAGGTCCAGGAGGGACGCGCTTGTCTTCTCCACCTTTTGGCTGGTCATGAAGTGGGCAAGGAAGGTCCCCTCCAGCTGGTCAAAAAAAAGATCGAGCCAGAAGAGAGTTTCGAGAACCATTCCCGCATTGTGACGTGTAAAGTGGTTGGGAATGCGCGGCAGAGGAGAGGATTCAAAGTGCTGTGAATCATCATGAGGGTTTTGAACCCTTCCATGTGATCAGCAGGTTCAGACTCTCAGCTATACATCTCGAATTGACGGGGTCGGAAGTTCTTCGGGATTTTAGCATCGAGTATGGTCGCGGAAAATGGGGGTCGGTTAGGGTGAAACCATCGGTTCGGTTGGGGACCGCTCTCTCCGATCCGAGAAAGGCGATTCTCCATTTCTTAGAGGCACTGGAGGACGGCATCCTCGCGCCTCGCTGACCGCATTGAACTGCGCAATTCTCTGCCGTGGGCTTCTTCCTTGCGGGGGTCGTTATTTGGATGCTCGGCTTTGGGACCGCCTCAGAGAGCCTGGAGGACCTCGTTCCGAAAGTCCCGGAACTCAGCCTTCAAGACCGGGGCCTGCTCGCCCTAGCCACGCGGGGCGGGTAATCTCTCGGAGAGGGTGTGCACCAATTCTCTCGACCCTGAGACGGAAAGACTCTGTGGGTCGGAGCCTGGTTAGAGGGTGCAACCCCTCTCCTTGATCGGCTATGCTGATGCCAGAGGTCATTTGCAAGGTATCGACTATTGAGAATGTGCCGGAGGTCGTCGGCGACCGAACATGAAGTGCCAGGACCGGGCTCCGAATGAACCTCGGCTAGTTGCCTTTGGGACCCCTGCGTCATGGCGTGACTGCGTGAGTGGTGAGGAGGGTCGGCTTGACGTTCCGCCGTTGGTGCTTTCCTGGCCTTTGGTGCCATAGAAGAGTACGGTCTCGGGGTCAGATCCGAGCCTGAGATCGAATTAGTCTTTAGTTTTTCCCACAGACGACGCCAACCTAATGCAGCTTTTTTATTGTGGGGTAACCAGGTGTGAGTTCTTGTAATTTATAGTGGAATGGAAAGATCTGAAGTAGATCCCAGCCATAGATATGGATCTGAGATGTGGAAGCTGTGGAGTGGGAACTGCTGATAGCTGACCCCAGGAGTACCTGTAAAGTGCCTAGAAACACCGGGAGTGCTCCCGACAATAGGCCCTCCGACGATCTAGTCAGTCACTGGAATAAATGAAAGCTAGGGTTCAGGTGGAGAAAAGTTCCTTACCTCTGAAGGAGAAATGGGGCCTGGTATTTATAAGCAGAGAGAGTGGGTATGTTAACCCTAATGGGCCGGGTCGACTTGTTTCTTGGTGGGCCTGAACCTTTAGAAAGCCTGTTGGATCATCAGGCATGATGATCAGAGGAGCAAATTTTGAGGGGATCAGATAGCTCGGATTTAACAAGATTTGCTACATCAGTGATGATTGAAATAAAAATACTACTAAGTAGAATCATAAGATGTAGAAAACTTCACAGTTGCGGTTTTAAAAGGTTCCAAAAGTCATAATAAAGATTTGGCAAAATACCATGATTGGGAGTCATTTGAAAAATTTCCATGTTTTTTGCAAGACAAAAATTCTTTATAATATCTTTGTATTGAGTAACAACATTTAGTAAATTGAAAGTACAGTTCCATGGTGTTTAACATCTTTAGAAAATTTTCTAAAATATATTCTTCTAGCTTTACACCATCCCTTAAATTCTTGAAGCGTATGACCACTCAAAGTAATAAAATATACACAATTTCTAATTGCAATTATATATGAATCAGCTAATGCATCTTGTACACATAAATTTAAAATATGACACGCACATCTAACATGAAAAATTTTATTACATGGATGAGCTAATTGTGTTTTTCATGTACTAATCGAAGCATTGTTATTAGATGCATTATCAAAACTAATAATAAATTTTTTATCACGAATCTATATAATGAAACACAAAGAAAAGCTATCAAGTGGCTCCCCTTCAATTGAAACCAAATCAACGGCTCAGATTCACCATCCCAAAACATATTTTCTCTCCAAAAAGTTTTCCCCCCAAAATCAAATTTTTCCCCCCAAAACTAAAAAAACTCATTACTTCATTACTATATCTCTCTCTCTTCTCTTTTTGCTATTTCATATTCCTCTCTTTATCTCTCCCCTTCTCTCTCTATCTCATTCGCTCTCTATTTACTTAGAAATTTAGATTTTCAAATTTCAGGTTTGTAAATTTTCAAATTTTTTTTGCTTTTTTTATTGCTCATGTTATATTGAAAATAGAAAATATTTTCTCAACAGTTAAATTTCATCATTTTCCACTCTCAAAATTCTAAGAAGTTGGATTTTATACCCCCATTTATAATTATTTTTCAACATATACTAATAAAAATATGGACTTTTATTTTAAAACTAATTATTGTCATACTATTCAAACATGAGCTACATAATTGTTGTTTTATTGTTTACAAGACTTTTCTTATGTTGTATCGTTCCAAAGACGTGCCGTAGGCACGTGCCCACAGGCAAATCTAGTATGATATAGATCACAAACTTTTAAAATACGTGTTGCAATAACTAGTTCACTATGGAGATACGGCAAAGCTGTAAGTGAGATGATTCTCTTTTGAATCATCCAATTACTATCCATCAGCAGAATATTGTTAAAACATTTCCAACAATCGGAAGTTAACGATACTCTACAATTTAAAGAATACAAGAGTGCAATTAAAGCGTCTCTCATTTCGTTGTAAAGTTCAAAACAATCGGATTTTAGTGTATTTCTATGAATTCTTCTAAAATGTGGATTTAGTGCATTTTGGTTGAAAAACTCTACATTCCTACTCTCGGAATAGAAAAAAGGTAGTTCATCCTTAATAACTAGTCGAGCTATTTTCCGACGAACAAGTTCGGGATCATAGGGTTGGCTATCTATTTGTCTGGTCCTAGGGTTGATTTGTTGTCATTGTTGGTCTTGTACTAATTCTTTGTGTACATTTAAAATATGCCGTTTAATTGTACTTGTTCCCCACCCTTCTTCCATTTGTAACTCTTGTCACAATGTTTACAAATCTTATGTCCTATACCCGGATTATTCTCATCAGCGATATAGTCATAAAATCTATGCCAATCACTTGTTTTCCACCTAGTTTTTGTACCACTAGTGGGTTCGGTTTGTTTTGTTTGTGTGTCAACATTATGCATTCATTCTTCTATGTCATATGGAGGGACATCGTGAGATCCTACCATAGAATTCGGTATAAATTCGAGCTCTACATGTGAGATTATTGGAGGCCGACGTGAAGTATTAGTGGAATCTTGTCCATTTTGGCTACGGCCGCTACCTCGTGATCTAGACATGATAACAGTGTATGTGAAAAAAAACGATTTCTAGTGTTTTACTAGTGTATGTGAAATTATAAAAAACAATCTAGGAGGTATTTGTTTTTAAAAAATCTAAAAATAATAGGAGGGTTGAGAGAGAGAAAAGTGAAAAACCAACAAACAAATATGACACAAAAAATTAGAACAACAACAAAAATCAAGACGAAATGAGGGTTGTGAAATTTTGATACCGTACTTTGCGGATAATCGAATATAGAAATGAAAGAGAAAATAAAAGTAGAGAAATGTAGTAGATGTAGTCACGGCGTCACGTAGTCCGGTGTTCGTTGAAAAAGAGAGAGAGAGAGGGACAGAGAGAGAGAAAGAGCTTCTTTGTTGAAGGAGTTGAAGTAGTCGTTGTTTAAAGTTGAACCAATATAATTCGATACGATCGAAAATTTTCACTTCTTTGTTGCATGTTTCTTTGTTAAAAAAATTTGATTGAATTGAGATTGAATTGAGTAGTAGTAGTAGAGAGAGTAAGAAAGTAAGATGTAGAATTTTTTTAAATTGAATTAAGGGGGTATTCATAGAGGGGAATTAAAAAAAAAAAAAGCCCAATGGTCGTAACAGAGCCGTTGGCTCTGTTTTTTTGCATTTTTATCCCGTTCGACCTGCAGGTAAAATGTTTGACTTGCGCGGGTCAACAGGTCCAAACCCGCGGGTCGAGATGCGGGTTGTGGATGGATTTGACTTGGTCAATGGGTTCGCAGGTCGGGTAGAGCGGGTTGGATTTCCTTTTTTTCAACCTAGGTCAACCTGGATCGACCTGCGGGTTCGATCCGGACCCGAACCGCCTATTTGTGGGCCGGATTCGAGTGGGCGGGTCGCGGGTCAACCCGATCCGGTTGCCATACCTAGTGTATTCCATTCCTTAAGAAAAGAAATGTTATGTTCTTGAAACAGGAGGTTATTACTTTAACGAGGCAGGTGGTTAAGTGAGTAAAATTTACTTTTGGGTCTTCATCTTATTGGTTTCTGGTAGCAGAATCATTCTGTGATAGTAGGATCAGGTTGAGTCCCATCCGTTCATTCTTCAAGTCTTGCTCACAGATAAGATAATACTTTCTGTAGCACAAAGACCTCTGATGAGCTTAAGCATCTTCTTAATAATAGATTTTTTTTGTTTTTTGTTTGGATAAAGGGATAGAAGAATCCAACAACCAGCCAAATTGTCATTAAACACCAAAATATAGCAAGTTAGAATACAAAACATCATGAACCCAAATCTTCATTCTGGTGTTGATGAAGCTACAGGCTTCAAACCAAAATACCACCAGAAGAAAAGTACTAAGAGCATCACATAAACTAAGACAACCCGTTACAACACCCTTACACACTCAAGGATCAATCACCATCAAAGGATTTCCATCTTCTTAATAATAGATTATAAGCAGTCTTATATTATTGTCACCACCTATACTATTTTGAAATGTATTTGATTCCTCTTGTATTTCATTCTCCTGATTCACTCATTTGCTCCTTTTAGGCACAGATCTGATATGAGGTCCAAGAGGCGGCTGCCTTAGACCCAAATTTTTTGGGGCACCATTTTTCTTCTTCTTTTAATGTACGTAAGCCCAATTATAAACAAAAGCCCAAGACACTCAATCTAATCCTTTTAGTCTGCGTAAAGAGATTTTATTTTCCTATGATATCTAATCATCTAATACAATCAAGTATTTTCGTAGGATATCTAAACGTTTAGTTGTTGTCAAAACTCAAAATCCTCAACTCTTCCGGCCTTCCGTCGCTAAGGTCGCTCTCCATCTCCTCAATGACTTTACGTTTTCTGGCTTTCTGTTGCTGTCAATCTCTCTTTACTGCCATTGTCGATCTCTTTCTCTCTGTTTCTTAGAGGTAATTGAACAATTTATAGTTTTTTCTTGAATCTAGTTATCTAGATATCTGGGCAGTGGGACTTTAAAGTAGTAGAGGACATCTAATATACGAATTTCTTATTTTATTTTTTCATCGATTACCATATCCGATATCTCATATCTGCATATGTGATTGCATACTTAATTAGTAACAAAATTATTAGCTTTTTTTCTTTTTTTTTATTATCATTATAAACTACCCCAAACATTATTAGTTTTTTTAATAAATTTTTATGCATTCGTCTGGAACATCAATTTTATTTTTGGGTTTGGAACATCTTCAGTTTTATTAGTATTTGATTATGACATTTATGACATGTATTATATCTTTTGTCTATGTTTTTATTTCTCAAATTTTATGTTGACAATATCGTCATATGAGCATCAAGTTTTGAATGCACCATTTTTGGAGTTCGCCTCATGTCTCAAAATCTCAAAATCTCAGGTTTGGCACTAGCTCCTTTTATCTACAGTGTCCACTTGTTACTTCCCAAGAGATCAGGAAGATAAGCACAAACCATCAAAAGACAAATAAGATTGTAACCAAATCTTTTCATATAGAAAAAGAAGTGTGTTGCTGCTTAGTTCGGTGTGGGAGCAAACAGATAGTGAGTTAATAATGAATGGAAACTACTAAAAGTCCAAACCTGTGCCTTGGCCGTTAAAAGTGGTTAAAGCTCTTGAGATTGAATCTGGATCGTTGATTGACCTCCTGTGATCTGAATTCGATAGTTGGTGATGCAGCCGATGGACCTGCAAAATGCCTGAAACACCGGGGGGTGGCCCCCGGCGACAGACCCTCTGATGCTTAAGTCAAAACCTGTAACACCCCCTTTTTTTTAAAAAAAAAAACTAAATCTCTAAATACCATTCTGTCAATTACTATATCACTTTAAACATAAACTAAGATAGGTATATTTCAAATAATTTTTTGGCAAAATCTCCCCTGAAATTTCTACCCCAAAACACAAAAAGCTTACGGAATTCTGCTCTAAATTCCGTAGCTCACATTACAAGCAATAATATCATCGGCTCCCCAGGCCAAAATGAGCAGAATCACACCGACAATATCATATCATGCTCTGGGGGCCAAACTCATAATAGAATATCAAATACCAAATAAAAACCATAAATTTTTTTGAAAACGAGGTAAAATTTTTAGAAAAACCCTTGTAAAACCTACCACAGGGCCCGGTACACCACAACGAGATGCGTACGGATCAAGAACATACCATACTACCCCACACTATACTCATCATCAACATCCAGGTACTTTTACATTCAAATTACAATTTAAACCACAAATTTCACTATTCACCGAACTAATTTTATACAAAAATTTTAAAATAAAAACCCCACCCTACAAATCTACGCCTCACCTCTGCACTGCTAAGGACCTGTAACAGTGGAGGATCTAGGGTAGTCCAGGGACTCCCTAACCCCCCAAACACTAAGGGGTTAGCCATTTCTGGTGTGAGTATAGCCATTAATCTAATAAATAAATTAATTTGTATAAAGGTAATAAATTAAACTTACAAACATCAAGTTAAGATGATGCAACCTGAAATCTGAACATAAAAACATCACCAATACGATTTTATATCAAAATACTCATCAAATCTGCATCCAATTATGTAATTACCCATACGTCACACATTTCACTATATGCTTCACATCGACCTCATATATATCCCTCATTTTACATTCGCATAATACGAATTCACATACAATCCATTACTTTTCAATTTGAATTCCCTAACACGAATTGTCATCTTTTCACAATTATCGTCATAACAGCATTTTGTTATTTATAAGAATAAAACCACATGATGTTACTACATCATTTCTTCATCTCTATTTAGCCATGCACTTCATTTACTTGTATTATATTATCATCTCACCCATTCATCCTGGAGGTTGTGCCAAGGCAAATAGTTCCCCGACACACTTCCAAGGTACACAAACTTATAACACAACATACGTTCTTTAATAACCATTTTCATAACCAATCTCTTATTACATACATCGCACGTATACAAACAACAATACCATCTACATCGTCATACCTTCTCATTACAAGTATTTATTGTATTGAATAACATCACATATCACATCATAAACATATGCATTCATACTCATAATGCCACATTCATTCATATCTTATAACACAACACAACATCTCATTGCACATTGCAACTTGCTTGCAGTTCATCACATCATTATCATATCACTAATAACACAAATTGCCATTAACTTCACTTGCATTCTCATCACAATATACTCCATATCCCAAACATAGTTTGGGCAATCACATATAACACCCTAAAGCCAATAGCTTGGGTAATAATCACCGCACCCTAAGTAGAACTTGGGCAATATCACATCACTTTCCAAGCCGATAGCTTGGTTATTAATTTACTTCAATTACTTTTCATCTTCACTTTACTTAATACTCCATGTCCATTACACATTACCGATATTAGATTAACAACTCACCATCTCACCCTACGAATTATGTCAAGGCAGGTAGTTCCCACCATTTCCACAAAAATAGCGGGTAGGTAGTTCCTCGACACAATTTCAAGGTGCATCAACTCATATTATACTGTATTTTACTTTAATAATCATTTACATAATACAATTACTTCATACTATTCATATTAACACACATCTCTTTTACTTTTTCATTTTAAATTAACCACATACACTCGTATTCCTTCATATTCATTTTTATTCACAACCACTTTCTTTCACATTCACAATTCACGTTCCACTTTCTTTACTCTCATATTTTTATTTTCACTTAGTTATTTTATTAGTTTGTCGACCAGTGAGCCACAGTATCCCAACATACTAAAAGCCGACAACCCAGTAAACACGCGGTCCGATGCTCACACAAAGTCTTACTCGTCCGAGGCTACGTCTTCCTCCTAGCCGAACTAGCGAGGGAACCACTAACCCCAAGTAGAACTTAGGTACTTCCTCCCAGCCGAAGCCAAGAGGGAAAAACCACTGACTCCAGGTAACCTGGGTACTTCCTCCCAGCCGAAATCAAGAGGGAAAACCACTAACCCCAGATAAACAGGGTACTTCCTCGTGACAGCTATCATTGAGGGAACAACCGAGCCTCAAGCCGATAGCTTGGGCGATAAAAACCACTTATCCCAAACATAGTTTGGGTCCACTTACCTCAAGCCGGTCCCTGAGTGTTAGGAGGTCTAGCCCAAACCCCCAGGATTGCTGTAGGTACTGGTCAACAAAACCATCTGTTATTAGCATTAATCATTTCATCTTTCCATCTTACTTTATCAACACAAGCATTGCACCTTTGAATTCAATAATTGCCACCCCCTCGACTTTAATCACGTGAATTAATGACATATTTTATTAGCACATACCATCTTATCTTTTATCTTACCATTTAATGCATATCCGGTGCTCACAATATTAATCATCGTATCATTATACCACATTATGCATACACCCTGTCATCCAACAGATAAAACCATCATATCATATTATTGCGTAATATTAATGCGCCAAGATATTTATTTTGCCATAACATCCCACTTTAAGAATACCATGTTATTCATTACCCATTGTATCATATATAGGCATAAGCCAAGTTATAACATTAATAAAAGAACCACATTATGTTATTCCATATCGTAAAAGTATCAAAATATATACTTCATCACATCATAATATCATACTATTGCTCATTAATTCACTTTGAACATAATTATAGTGTAAACATATACCCACTTACTAATTTCATCAATTATCACATCACGAGTCAATATCATGATATATATATATATCACAAACGTACACCACACATGCGGGTTTCCAAGAAAAAGGGGCCAAAATCACTTATTTCCTCTAATTAAATCTCATAATATCCAATAATAGCATACTAGCTCATACACCATGTTCCATGTAAGTAAAATCACCTATAAAGGCCTATATGTCCCAAAACATGCACAAAACATGCACTATAAATACACGAGTTTTCAAAACATGATTACAATCACTAATTTCGTCTAATTACATCTTATAACATCCATCCATAGCATGCTAGCCCATACACAAGGCTCTACATATACCAAATTACCTATATCGGCCTATATACCCAAAAACATGCACAAAACATGCACGGGCTAAAGATATGCATAAACCGTCTAATATATTTAATTTTTATACTTTAACATGTCACACTAACCCATAATATAGGTTTTATATACCCAAAATAGTTAATTTCATCGAATATCACAAAAACCCATTTTCGGCCCTTAAAAATCCGTATTTTCATTGAAAATCAATTTTTTGGTATAACTTCTACAAAATATATCAGAAAGCCACGAAATTTGGCCACAATATAAAATATTTATAGATAAAACATACTCACCCGACGGATCGAGCAAACAATGTCCCACATTCGCTCGGTAGCCTGTCGAAGTTCAACTTTTTCCACCTAATTGTAAAATTATAGAACCGATTAGCTTAAAACTCAAGACTCGACCTACGGACCTCCAAATTTGAATCCATTTTCACCCACGCATCACAAATGACATATTTAGGTGAGCTACATTGACGGATTTCAAATTCGAACCCAAATACCGTAACTCACATATTGATCGGAGGCTTTCTAATAAGAAAATTTTCTATTTTCTAATTGCTTTAATCCCATTTTTCCTAATCTCTCAAATTAGGGTTAATAATAATAATAAGACTCAATTACACCTCCAAACCCATCAAATTCTCACCTAAATCTCGCTCGGGCATTTCACCGAACACCCGGCATGCATACATGGTATACCCGTATTTTTGAGATTCCAACGGATTTCTAACTCCATAAAATTTTCACTAAACTCATTCTAAATTGTTTCCCCTTAATACACGATAATTTCTATAACTCATACTTATCAATTATTCTATTTATTACCCAAATTCTAAAGCCAACACACTAATTAATTTATAATTCACAAACCACTCAATTTCTTACCAATCTTCCTTCTCTATAATTACTAGCATCACCTAATTACCCTACTATATCATTTTCTAGCACTTAAACTCAAAATCATATATTCTCATAAAATAAACTTCATAATTTCTTACCTTCCAAGCCTTATCTTTGCAAATGGACTCCGGAAATGAGTAAAGCACCTCCAAATTAGCTAAAACCCTTAAATTTTTGTGAAGAAACAAATGGAAAATGACTAGGGTTTTGAGCCCTAAGTCTTGGCCGGCGGTGGGGTTTCTTTTTCTGGCCGAAACTGAAGTGGGAGGGGGGAAGAAGGGTATGGAGATGTAAATAAAGTGGTAAAATTGCTTATAAGTCCCTATATGACCATAGCATTATATATATACCCTTCTAGTTAACTTTTCTAGGGTTTTTCTTATAAAAATCACACCATAATATACTTAAATTCATCCCAAACATAAAATAAAATTAGAAATGCATTTTTATGCATAGCTGTAATCAAAATCAATAGTTACGAACAATAGCAATACATATAAATATGTATATACACGAATATCGCAATATTTTTGAGAAATACTTTCAACTTCAAACTATAATTTAACAACTGGAAAATTTAAACCCCCTATAATGAAAAAATGTCCCAGAAAAATTCGGGTCAAATCGGATTCGTCTTATCCGAGAAAACAAATATCAAAACCCCCATATTTTCAATTTTTCCCGTTTACCCCAAAATATCAATTTAATCATTCTAATACTAATAAAATCAATTAATAGGGGTAAATATACTCAGAAACATATTTTAAAATAATTTAAATCAAATAATTAAGGAATTAAAAAAAACAGATGTTACAGAACCAGAAAAAGAGAGAAAGTAAGAGAGTGAAAACTGGTGAATTGTTGATTACCTGGCGAGTGAAGAGGGAGAGGGGTATTTATAGGCCTGGGAGACATTCTAGAGATCGAATCGTGACTGTTGGAACTTTCATGTCTCTCCCCGGAAGAGATAAGATATCCCTGTTAAGGGATAAGAGATTTGACTCCTAACCAGCATGAGTTGGCTGTCTCTCCTAATGGGCCTAATCTGTCACTTTTTATGGGCTTGAGAGAAGCTCATGTCTCAGAGTGGGCCCAGGCCTGTAAAATAGGCCTGTGATGTCTAATCTGCCTATAGATGCTTTGAGATCCGTGCAGAGATCGTGCTGCTCTGATCTACTGCGATTTTTACCATCATCATAAGCCCCCCACTCCCGGAAGGCGATTTTCATGGCTTTCTGGAAGTAGTACGTCATACTTTTAGAATCTAGCGAATAATCTTAGCAGTCGAAGTGTTCGAAGATATCTAGAACTGATCTGTGGTTTCTGAAGGCAGTGAATATGTTCCTGAATTTTTCCATATTTTTTCGAATTTTTTCGAATTTTCTGGAATTTTTCGGGAATTTATCCTTAGTTCTTCGGATTTCTCCGAATTTTATGGAATTTTCTCCAATTTCAAAATCACTTTTTCGAATTTTATAATTAATAAATTCAATTTTAATTATTTTTTCGGATTTTAAAATTATTTTTCAGAATTAAAATAATTATTTTTGAATTTTTAATCAATTTTTTGAATTGAAAATGATTTTAAATTAATTTTCTGATTTATTAAATCTGGGCTTGCTTTTTGGAGAGATCTAAAGCGTGGATCAGAGATGGGCTGGCGTGCTGAGGAGATCTGATAGCTGAGCAATTTTGATCAAGATAGAAAAATGGCTAGGCATTGAGATCGGACGGCTCTCCGTCGTCTTCTTCTACCCCTCAGCTTGGCGAACTAATTTGCGAGCAACACGTCCACTGTCGATTCTTGGGGATCTCGCCGAGCTACCATGCCCTCATCGACCTCTGGGAGTGTTGAGCTAGCTCCGCTTGGTCGAGCTATGGGGATTCGGAGCTCCGTTCTCTGTCGAGTTAACTCCTTTGCCGAGCTATGGGATGTCGAAGCTTCACCGAGCTATGATAGCTCATTTCGTCGAGTTGTGGTAGCTCGTTTTCGCCGAGCTATGGCGATAGTTCATTTTGGCCGAGCTACGGAGATGCGGGTTTCACCGAGCTATGGGCTCCGTGCTCTCTCTGAGCTATGGCCATGGAGCTCTCACCGAGCTATGGCGATAGTTCGTTTTGGCCAAGCTACGGAGATGTGGGTTTCACCGAGCTATGGGTTAGAGCTATGGCCATGGAGCTCTTGCCGAGCTATGCGTTCGCTCGTCTCGCCGAGCTATGGTCATGGAGCTCTCGCCGAGCAATGGACTTAGAATTTTTTGGGTTTTTTGGAGATTTTCGAGCTCTGCTTTCGGCGAAACTTTCGTCGAAGTGGGAGCTCTTGACCTCGGTGTGGCGGAGCTCGATGTTGGAGGGCTTTGGAGGTGGTGAAAGCGTCGAGGTCGGCGTTGCGAATGAGGAGGAGAGCTCTCGGTCGAGCTCTGTTCCTGGGGTTTTCGAAGTTGAGCTTTTGGCGATAAAACTCGGAGAAGAAGAAGAAGGAAAGGAGCGCCGGGGGTTTTCGGGTGTTCGGGTTTGGATCCGACCCGTTAAGCCCCCTTTTCTTTACTATTTGGTTTTAGTTTGCGGGTTTGGGTATTGGTTTGTGGATTTGAACCCGAACCAGACCCGAAATCTTCTTTTTCTCCCTCTTTGCATTTGTGAGCTTCTTTTTGGGAATTTTTTGGAGCTATTTTGAGCTTGGGCTTGTATATAATTTTTTTTATATATGTATATATTGTCGTGTATATGCAACAACTCTCTCTCTATATATATACTAGATTTGCCCGTGGGCACATGCCTACGGCACATCTTCAGAACGTACAACATATGAAAAGCCTTGTAAACAGTAAATCAACAATTATGTAGCTCAAGTTTGAATAGTATCTCCACCTTTTCTTCAAAAAAAAAAGTTTGAATAGTATGACAATAATTAGTTATAAATAAAAGTCAATGTTTCTAATAGTATATGTTAAAAAAAAATTATAAATCGGGGTATAAAAGTCTATATTTCCATAAGTATAAATATATATAAGAAAGAGAGAGAGAGAAATAAATTTTTTAAATTTTAATTTTTTTTATTATTAATTAAAAAAAATCTAAATTTTTTTAAATTTTTATAAGTTTTTGAATTTTTTGAATTATTTTAAAAAAATTTTAAAATTTTAAATTTTTTAGTTTTTTAGTTTTTTTTAGTTTTTTAATTTTTTTTTAAATTTTTTATTTTTCTTAAATTTTTGGAAAAGAGAGAGAGAGAGAGAATTAAATAAATGAAGGAGTTGTTTTGGGTGGGGGAGATTTGAAGTTGAGTTTTGGAGGGAAACTTTGGAGGTAAAATGTGTTTTGTAAGGTTAGATATGGGCCTTTGATTTTGGGGAGATTAAAGGAGAGCCACTAGATAGCTTTCTTTGTGTTTTATTATATAGATAGGGAAATAGGGGGATGAGCAACTTGCTTATTTAGTAAATAAGCAATTGATGATGTGGCATACATATAATTGAAAAATCCTTAAAAGGGTTAGTTGTTCAATGTATCACATGCATGCCACATAATCAATTGCTCATTTACTAAATGAGCAAGTTGCTCATATCCCTTTTACCCATATATATATATATATATATATATATATATATATATATATATATATATATATATATATATATATATATATATAATTACTTATATGTGTATACCCAGCTTTTTTACTTCATCACCGTCGATTGGTGAATTTTGAACACATATAGCTGTCCTGGGAGAGCTATTTGCAGACTTGCTATTTGATCCCAACAAGTCGTTATGACATATCTGGGACAGAGTTGAACATTTTGAGCTTGCCGTTTGCACCCGGCAAGCGTGTAGAGAACTCGATGACGGAGTTGGACATTGCACCTGCTGTTTGCGCCTAGAAAGCGTGTAGAGACAACTCTGAGTTAGGGTTGACGTAAAAATTACCGTTTGACCCCGGCGCTCGTACCTGAGTTTGTAGAGGCAACTCGTACCTGAGTTTGCATAGAGCTCTCTATTTAATCCCAGCGAGTGTGGAGAGACAATTCAGTGGTAGAATCAATGTAGAAACTGCCGTTCGGTCCCGGCGAGTTTGGAGACGACTCCGATATAGAGTGGAACATTCAAGCTTGCCATTTGTGCCTGGCAAGTTTAGAGGGATAACTTTTTTACTGAGTTGACGTAAAGCTTGCTATTTGTTTCCAGCAAGTTTGGAGAGAACTCAGTGGCAGGATTGAGTGCTGAACTTGTTGTTTGTTCCCAACAAGCTTAAAGAAGACCACCTGTACGGAGTTGGATGTTGCACCTACTGTCTGTGGCCAGCAAGTGTGTAGAGACCACCCCTTGATTGAGTTGGTCCAGTAACTGCCGTCTGACTCCGGCGAGTTTTGAGACAACTCGTAGGAATAGCTGATGTAGAAACCGCCGTTTGATCCCGATGAGTTTAGAGACAACTCGTAGGAGGAGCTGATGTAGAAACTGCCATTTGTACACGGCGAGTTTAGAGAGGACTCTATAACAAAGTTGGATATTGCACCTACTGTTTGCACCCAGCAAGCATGTAGAGACCACCCCTTGATTGAGTTGGTCTATAAACTGCCATTTGATTCCGGCGCGTTTAGAGAAAACACTGAGATAGAGCTGATGTTGAAAATGTCGGTTGATCCCGGCGAGTTTGTAGGGGAAACTATGAAATGAACTTGAGCTTGAACTTGTGGTTTGGCCCAGTTGTTAATGGTGCTTGGGTGAAGACCAAGGCTTTGAACTTATTATTTGGAACTAACGAGTTGTTGACGGAGCTCAAGTGGCAATCAAAGCATAAAACTTGCCGTTTGGAGTCAACGAGCGATTTGGTGAAGCTTGTGAGAAGACCAAGGCATTGAACTTGTTATTTGGAGTCAACGAGCTGTTTGGTGGAGCTTGAGGGAAAACCAAAGTGTTGAACTCGTTGTTTGGAGCCAACGAGCTATTTGGTGAAGCTTGAGCGAAAACCAAGGCATTGAACTCGTTGTTGGGAGCCAACAAGTTACTGATGGAGCTCATGCAAAGAGTAGAACATTGAACCCGTTGTTTAGAGCCAACAAGTTGCTGATGGAGCTCAAGCGGCGAGCAGAGCGCTGAACTCGTTGTTTGGGACAAACGAGTTGCTGATGGAACTCAAGCGGCGAGCAAATGCTGAACTCATTGTTTGGGACAAACGAGTTGTTGATGGAGCTCAAGCGGCGAGCGGAGCACTGAACTCGTTGTTTGGGACAAACGATTTGTTGATGCAGTTCAAGCGGCGAGCAAAGCGCTAAACTCGTTGTTTAGAACCAACATGCTATTGATGGAGCTCAAGCGGCGAGCGGAGTACTGAACTCTTTGTTTGGAGCCAATGAGCTATTGATGTAGCTCAAGCGGCGAGCAGAGCACTGAACTCGTTGTTTGGGACCAACGAGTTGTTGATGGAGTTCAAGTGGCAAGCAGAGCTCTAACTCGTTATTTGGAGCCAACGAGCTATTGATGGAGCTCGAGTGGCGAGCGGAGCGCTTAACTCGTTGTTTGGAGCCAACGAGCTATTTGGTGAAGCTTGAGCAAAGACCAAGGTATTGAACTCGTTGTTGGGATCCAACAAGTTATTGATGGAGCTTAAGCGAAGAGTAGAACATTGAACCTATTGTTTGGATCCAACGAGTTATTGATGGAGCTCAAGCGGCAAGCGGAGCACTGAACTCATTGTTTGGGACCAACAAGTTGTTGATGGAGCTCAAGCGGTGAGCGGAGCATTGAACTCGTTGTTTGAGACCAACAAGTTGTTGATGTAGCTCAAGCGGTGAGCAGAGCGCCTAACTCGTTATTTGGAGCCAACGAGCTATTGATGGAGCTCGAGCGGCGAGCGGAGCTCTTAACTCATTGTTTGGAGCCAACGAGCTATTTGGTGAAGCTTGAGCGAAGACCACGACATTGAACTCGTTGTTGGGATTCAACAAGTTATTGATGGAGCTCAAGCGAAGAGTAGAACATTGAACCCGTTGTTTGGAGCCAACGAGTTGCTGATGGAGCTCAAGCAGCGAGCGGAGCACTGAACTCATTGTTTGGGACCAACGAGTTGTTGATGGAGCTCAAGCGGCGAGCGGAGTGCTGAACTCGTTGTTTGAGACTAACAAGTTGTTGATGGAGCTCAAGCGGCGAGCAGAGCGCTTAACTCGTTGTTTGGTGCTAACGAGCTATTGATGGAGCTCGAGCACGCGAGCAGAGCACTGAACTCGTTGTTTGGGACCAACAAGTTGTTGATAGAGCTCAAGCGACGAGCGGAGCGCTGAACTCTTTGTTTGGAACCAACGTTCAATTGGTGGGGCTCAAGCGGCGAGCAGAGTGCTTAACTCGTTGTTTGTGACCAACGAGTTGTTGATGGAGCTCAAGCGGCGAGGAGATCGGGGTGTTGGACCCGTTGCTCGATGTTGACGAGTGGTTGGCCGGAGGAACTCAAGTGGCGTGCAGAGCGCTAAGCTCAGTTTTAGAGCGGATGAGTTGTGGGTATCCGGAGGAAGTGAAGTCACTTGTGTTTATTTAGCATCGAGATGATTCCATTCTTCTCTTCACTGACAAGTAGTTGCGTGCATCGAACGAGGTTCTCTGGGACACTGAGCTTGCTCTCCTTCGTGGTACGCTGTGCTTGACGGAGTTAGAACTCTTTCGGTTGCACGGCACTTCAAGCGAGACGGAGTTGGAGCTTTCTCAAGTGAAGGTGGTCGGATACATCTGGAGTTTGCTCGTCTAAGGAAGACTCGTCTTAAATATTACCATCAAGAGTTGAGGAGGCCCTATGGGGCTGTTAGTTGGTAGGAGGCCGGCGAGGAGTTTGGTTTCTCTTAGGTAGAGCATCTCTCCAGTGTGTATAGCTGGAAGAACATCTTTCATGACAGTTTGATGTACGGTGTTCGCAGGACTTTCGGTAGCAATTCTTAGACGTGAATCGTGGAGTCATTGTTACTTTGCTATTGTAATGAGACTTGTAGTTTTTGGAATGAAAAGTCTTCTACATGCCGGTATCTTGTCCTGTGATACATCGTCTTCGGGTTGGCTAATTGTATGAGCTACTCTTGGGAGAGTTAGACTTTGGACTAGCCATTTTGTATTTGCAGACGTCTGTAGTGCTACTGGATCTGAACATATGAGTTGGTGATAGTTCTGTGATTTGCGGGATTCATTTCATATGCTTGATCCTTGCTGTCATGGTTGATGTGCCATCGATGGGTTCTTTGTCGCTAAATAACAGGGCCTCACATCTGTTGTGTATAGCTTAAAGAACTGTTGACGATGTATGATAGAGTTTAGCATTGCTCTGTCTTGAACCCAGCTGGTTGTAGGGACAACTCTGAAGGAGAGTTGTTTTCCAAACTTGCTGTATAGGGCCTCTGACAGATTGTGAGAGTCACATCAAATGGAGAGTTGAACCCCAAGTGCTGATTTTGGACCTATTAATCTGTTGTTGATGAAATTTAACTAATTACAGGAACAGATCGAATGGCGAGTTGAACTCTGAACGTGTGTCATTACAGGTTGCGAGAGTAACTCTGAACCATGAACATGGATTCTGAACTTGTTAGTTTAAGTATCAACAGGTTGCAAGAGCAGCTCGAATGGCAAAGCGCACTCTGAACTTGCTTCTTTGCAAATTGACAGAGTCTCTTTTGAACGATGAACATGGACTTCGAACCGGTCGCGGAGGTGTTAATGGATTACAGGAGCAGATCGAATGGCGACGTGCACTGTGAACTTATGTTATTGCAAATTGTTAGAGTCTCTGTCGAGCCATGGGTATGGACTCTGAATTCATCTTACGGGGAGACTCGCAATGAGTGTTCGGTGCTGCTTAAGTATATAAGTGTGGCACTCAACTCGTTGTTTCAGAGCCTCCAAGGAAGTTCAACTAGTTGCAGGAACATATCGATCCGTGAGTTGTGTTCTAAACGTGCATATTTGCACGCTGTAACTCCCGAGTTCTGGATTCCAAACTTGCGTTGAGGAATGCTTGTAACGAGTGCCTAGCGGCGCTTTAAATGTAAGTTGGGCATGTAGCTCGTTGTTTGCTTTGATGAATTAACAGGTTGCAGGAGCAGATCGAATAGCAAAGCAATCTGAACTTGTTTCATTGTAAATTACTGTAGTAACTTCGCACTATGGATATGGGCTCCGAACCCGTCTCGTAGGAATTTTTTAACAATTTTTCGGTGTCATTTTTGTGTACAAGTTTGGCACCCAACTCATTGTACTTCACAAGGTGTTCTACTTTCCAAGTCCCTGCTAATATCTCCTTGCCCCCGGGTCTTCAAGTTGATGAGCCATCGGCGAACAACTTGGTAGACTTTGTTTGGACTTGCTTGTTTTGGAGGGAGCCCCCCATTGTTTTACATAGTGAAAGAGGAATCTTCTGATGCACGAATGTGTTTAGGCATGACTATTTGTCTCCATTGAATAAGTGGAGTGGCTTCGGACGAGGGATTCAGGTTTATTATTGAGTCACGATAAGAACTAGTTTGGACCTGGTGAAAGATGAGGTGGCAGGTTTGGAAGTTCTTGGTAAAGTTGGTTATGGCAGAGGCTTCAAGCTCGTTTACAGTTTTTGAATTATTGTGACTGTTTTTTGGTGGTGACTCTATGGCGTCAAGGGGGAGAATGGAGCCCCCCATTGTAGCGGTGTAGCATGCTCGTACCGCCTGTTAGCTTCCTACAGCTTGGCCTACATCAGCTATTGTTGGGAACTTCATTTTTATGTGAAATGCAGAGGCAACTGCATGGAATGCTGCTAGGCCGGGACGGATGAATATAGCATCGTATGCAGCTTTGATATCGATTACCATAAAGTCCAGTGCTTCTGTTTGAATAGCGGGGGCTTTCCCTGCTGTTACGTTAAGTGCGACAATTCCCTCGACTTGAACAGGTGCACCAGAGGAGTCATAAAGTGTATAACCGACTGGCTTGAGTCAGTCTTGAGAGAGCTTGAGAGCCTGAAATGTGGCCATGAAGAGGATGTTTACTAAGCTGTCATTGTCCACCAGGATGCGGTGTACCTCATGATTTAGTATGAAAAGGTTTATGACCAATGCATCGCAATGAGGTGTTTGGATGCCTTCTAAGTCCTTATTGGAGAAAGATATCGGGATCCCGGTATGTTTGGCGGACGGAATGTTATCTATGGAGTTGACTTTGCTGACGAAAACTTTGCGGGAAGAGTTGGAATCTCCCCCCATCGGGTCTTCATGAATGGAGTGGAGGACGGTCATGTGTTCAGAGTCTTGCGACTCGCATGACCTCTTGTAGCGCCCCGGATCCCTGTTACCGGACATCCGTGACACTCACCAGAATCTTTGTCTTCAAATGCATCTCAACACAATAATAACACGAAAATTTTAAAAAAATTTATTGCCAAATAAAGTCATTACATCATTGATCACAACCAATGTCTTGTTCTTGACAAGAATACAAATTACATAAACTTGGTACATCTTATTACAACATACATCACTCCTTTTGTCAAGTTAATAACTTCTCTCTCTCTGAATGGCAGTCGACGGCTCACTGTCGAAACTCTGCTGAATGGTCAATCTGCTTCCCTGAGACTTGCTCCTCGGCTTGAGTCTTCTGTTGCGCGACTCTGATGCCTCTTGCACCTGCTCGAGAGGTAGAACCGGTACCTAAAGGTGGGGAACATCAGTACTTCGACTGACGCAATACTGATAATAACAGCAATCCTCCAAACTGGCAATCACAAACCATCTTAAATGAAAAGAGAAACATGCATCCTAAATTATGTAGTGCTCGTGTATGCCATGATCTAACAACTAAATGCACCAATCACAAGCCTATTCTAAAGCAAGAAAGATTTGGAATCGGGATCCGCATGCATCCCATACTACATGCGTTCCAGATCCAAGCATGGCCTAGTCTAATGCACAACCAAGAATGCACACGATGCACCTACTCTAATGCAATTCAGTTGGGAACTTATGCATCCCATACTACATACTTTCCCAAACTCAACTTCGATGGAACGTATGCATCCCATACTACATACTTTCCAAGGACTTCGCCTCTCCTCATTGTAGGGTTCAATCCCTCACCATGCATCCTACCCTTGTACCCATCTACTTTCTAATAGATTGTCTGTCGCCCAAGGAGGTTGCAGCTGGTCGATCTAGTTCCGCCAATGCAGTGCCTAAGTGGTGGTCGTAGCTGCCACTTCGTACCCGCGTACGGACCTCCTCAGAAAGCTGCGTTGAATCCGATCGCCCGACCGTATGATTCCCATGTCCACCCCTATGGACCGACGCATGCGTATTCACCCCTGATCGGGTTATGAACTTAAATATATACCAAAACACAAAACTCCCGCGCATAGGGACGTGAGCACCTCGGGAGGTCAAATCCTCCTAGCCTCCCGTACCTTACTCCGGCAAAGCTTTGGGAATTAACAGGTCGAGATACGAGCCGAGGACTCAATCCATGAGTGCCGAAAACGTATCCCTATGACTGGAAGGTACAACACCGACTATGGTTTACTAGGACTAATACAATTTTTCAACCCCTTAATATGCCATTCTAACCCCTGTCTTACTCTAATTACTTTGGGTAAAGATAAAGCTGCTTCCACACTTGCCTATCAACCTCTGGCCCTGGCGATACCGGTTCGGTTCGCCACTTCCCCGGCTTGGAATTGTCCAGCATTCCGGCCTACATTTGCCGTTGCCCCGGCTGTGAATGTATGTTCACCCTTGTGAACTTATAACAATGGTACGGCTCGGATGTCCTACGCTTCGGCGGAAGTTTATAATGTAGGGTAGACAGGTGCAAGGTATCCCTTACCCTAGTGACTAACTCGAGTCACACATCCCACTCTGGGAGTCAATAATCTCAATAACAGATATCAACCATCCCTAGACAAAAATCATCAACTCTGATAGTTCACACGGGAAATGTCCTCACAATACCTATTCAAAACCAAGACTAAGCGACCTATGGGTTTCTGCCCGAAACTTAAAATGGTCATGACTCTCTCGATATAACTCCGATTGGAGTGTACGAGCCTAATCCGAAAAGGTAAGATCCTAGGCTACAACTTCCTACTTGATCATGAACTTAAATTCAATCATCTAGCTCCCCAAAATAGCCTCTCAAGCCTCAGTCTGCGTGCTTCCTGTGCACGGACTGTACCTTACTGGTAGCACTAAATACTACTCATTCATCAGAATGTCACAAACCCAAGTCCTGTAGAAGGGTGTGGGTATCCTCAACAACTCTCTAGTTGGTCATGAGTCCAAATTATACCATTATGTCACCCTAACACACACATCTCTCACCAATGCACCAAGTCACACAATGGGTCTCTCTAAATCAGAGCACTCAGATCCACTCTAGGTCTCTGTCCAGTCTTACAAAAATCACAGTAAATCAATTATTTACTGGATATGTCTCAAATTGGTCTTGTTGGAAAGATCTAGGTGTCTACTACAACTCTCTAATGAATCAGGTTCTCAAAATGTGCTCTTAATGAGTCTCAAATGCCCAATCTCTATAGGGTATCCAAACTGGCTGTAACCAGCATAGCACATACTCATAAAATCATATTAAATTAACACAAAATTTATATTGATGAAACTAGAGATCTTACTAAACAATATGCAAAAGATCTCATGCCAAAACTCTAAATATACAGTGAGTTCTCTCTATTTCAATTTAGCACAGAAACCATCAAGTTCTTTAGTTCATCTTCAGCTACTGATTAAAGATAAATTTTTCTCAAGCCAATAAACTCATCCAAATAATTTCCTAATTTTTTCATAGAACCTAGATGCATGCAGGAATATAGGGTAAAAATTTCAGATCAAGAACATGCTCCAATAAATTATGAAAATTCCTACAACATCAGTCATTCTGTTTATCAATTGCTGAATCTCCCTTACGACACAGTTCTACCATTCGATTTTATTAAAATATCAAATGAACTCAGAAAAATCTAAAATAAATCACGAACAATCTATACACATATATGAACAATCACTAAAAATTTCATGGTCTAATTCTTTGTAGTTTGCTCTCGAGAAAATCCACAAAATGACATTTTGAACAAGTTTTCTAGTTTCAGTTCTGATTTCAATTTTCAACTCTTAGATGATCATCCTAGCACATCCTATCATACATGCATGCAAAGAAAAATCAATTAAAGGAAAAGAAATGAAGGTTTAGAGTAACTCCCCATCCTTGGTTTCTGTAGAGGAATGGATCTTCTCAAGCTTTTTTCTTTGAAAATTCCTCCTTGAGACCTTCTTCACTTTTTCTTCTTCCTTTCTTTTTCTCTCTTGGAGGAGTTCTGAAATTTCCATAGCAAGGAGGTGGAATGGAGTGGAGAAACAATGGAGAAAAGAAGGGATATGGGCCTGTTTTGAAGCTAGGAGGGTAGGGTAGGTGTGTAGGTGGTTTTGGATCAAACCATGGCTTCTAGCCCATGGTTTGGTGGTTGTTGTGTTGGCTGCCCATCTGAAGCTTAAATGGGTTCCTACGAGTGCGAGACGAGAGGTTCATCGAGCGTACACAATACATATCCACTGTAGTATCATACAGTGTTATATTTGCATAGGCGTCGTACAGAAAACTAGCGTTTATACTAGTATCGGTCCTCCTCGTTCTTAAGCATCTTTTAGAATGCAATTCTTCCATGAACCGTCCCGTAACTCTAACCACAAACCATGATAGCAAAATCAACCCAAAAAACTGTAATCATGCGCCCGCATACGGACAATATACATACATACATATATATTCAGGCATCGTACAATACAGGGTGTTACACCTCTGCCGACGCTTATTAGCCCTCCGGGAAGAAGGGTTTTTGGTGTCGTTGTCTTTCTGAACGAAGTTGGAGAGATAGCCCCTACGAATCAAGGCTTTTGGTTCATCTTTAAGGGTTCGACAGTTGTCAGTGGTGTGTCCATGATCTCTGTGAAATGTGCACCACTTATTTTTGTCTTTTCTTCTGCTAGATGTTGACATCATGGGGGAAAGGCGGATTATTCCGTCCTTCTCCACCTCATGAGGATGGCTGATACGCTTGTATTGAGAGGAGTAAATTTGTCGAAGCATGACGCTAGAGTTGGACGGCATGAACTTGCACCGTTTTTCTGAAACTTCCTGAGTTCTTCCATGCTTGTGTTCTTCCGTTCGTTCCCGGAAGGTGAATCATTCTCGCCTTAAGGATAGAGAGCTTCCTCGACCCTGGTGTATCTGTCACTCCCTTCTAGGAGCTTAGTGACACCTTTGTGAGGTCTTTTGGCGAGGGAGGATTTCAGGTCTTTGTCAGTAAAGTTGTGGCGAAAGAGCTGCAGTTACAACTGAAGTGTTCAAGGCAGAAATTAACCTTACTTCAGTTGTTAAATGTTTGATGAAGTCCTTTGGCAGTTCTCCATCTTCTTGCTTTAGTTCTAGCAGAGAGACATTGGTTTTTTCAGTTCTCTGGCTAGTAATGAAGTGTGCAATGAAGAGTTCCTCGAGCTGATCGAAAGAAAATGTGGATTCGAGTTTCAGACGTGAATACCATTCCCTAGCTGATCATTTTAGTGTAGCGGAAAATATCCGACACATGAGTGCATCGGTGGCGTTGAACATTATAAGTATTTTAAAGCTCTCGATGTGATCCGTCGGGTCTAATTTCCCGTTATAGGATTCGAATTGAGGAGCTTTGAAGTTCCTTGTAACGGGTGCACCGAGGATGGTTTTGCTGAAAGGACGTTGATTTGGGCGGTAGGCCCTGTTGGAGTAGTTTCTCTCATTCTCAGTCTATTCTAAGTGATCTTCTACTTCTTGGAAACGGCGAAGGACTTGGTCATCCTTCTTTTGGGATCCAGTTGAAACATTGTGGACTGAGATGCAGTCGTACTGAGGATGCTGTTCAGGACGGTTTTTTCAGGAGCCCCCCGATGCCTCTCCGTTGGAAGAAGCGTGATTAGGTTGTCGGGGTGACTGTTGAGGAGGAATCTGATCTTCCATAGGAGGAGCTGGTTAACGAAGAGTGGTGCGACGACTGGAGGTCGCCCTTCTTAGTTTTGGTGGCATGGAGAAAAGTTCGACTGTGCAGTGGTTTCCCACAGACGGCGCCAATCTATTGCTGCTTATTTTGGTGTGGGAGCAAACGGATAGTGAGTTAATAATGGATGGAAACTACTAAAAGTCAAACCTGTGCATTGACCGTTAAAAGAGGTTATAGCTCCTGAGATTGAATCTGGATCGTTGATTGACCTCCTGTGATCTGAATTCGAAGGTTGGTGCTGCGGCCGATGGACCTGCAATACGCCTGAAGCACCGGGGGGTGGCCCTCGGCGACAGACCCTCCGACGCTCAAGTCAGAACTAGAAAAAGAGAGAAAGTAAGAGAGTGAAAACTGGTGAATTGTTGATTACCTGGCGACTGAAGAAGGGGAGGGGTATTTATAGGTCTGGGAGACATTCTAGAGATCGAATCGTGACCATTGGATCTTTCATGTCTCCCCCCTGAAGAGATAAGATATCCCTGTTAAGGGATAAGAGATTTGACTCCTAGCCAGCATGAGCTGGGTGTCTCATCTAATGAGCCTAATCTGTCACTTTTTATGGTCTTGAAAGAAGCTCATATCTCGAAGTGGGCCCAGACCTGTAAAATAGGTCTGTAATAACTAATCTGTTTGTAGATACTTTGAAATCCGTATAGGGATCGTGCGGTTCTGATCTGCTGTGATTTTTATCATTATCAAAGTGAAACATTGATTTGGAAGTTAAGAATAGACACTGCATTGACTGAAAGTCTCCTTGTGAGTGGAGTTGGCAGAAATATAAGAAGTATAGTGGGAAGGAAAGTATACAAGTTTGATGGGCATGAAGAATTATGCTAAAGAAGGTATGTCGTTTTCTGAAAAGATAAATGCATAGATTTTTATGTCTGTTTATATCTTATCCGTAGGTATTAATGCACTGAAGTTTATTGGATGAGAACCTTTTGTTTAAATAACCATCATACTCAAGTCCCTCGGAGATGACATCCTTTTTGGTTAATCTTCCCAAATATAAGGAAAATATCTCTTAACTTGCATAGCAAAGATATTTCTATAGGGACGTTATAGGGACGTTTTGTACACGGATTAGAAGATTTTCAAGAACTAGAGAATTTCTCAAAACGTGAGGGTGAGAATAAAGATACTCGAGGAATGTTGCTTTATCGCTTTTGATAAAGTACATTGTATTTTTCAGGAATCCTTTATTATTATATTTTTATTATTATAGTTTTTTTGGTTATTTTTATTGTTTGTTATGAAAATCTGATAGGAATCCACAAATCCATGGGCGGATTAGGGGTCCCTCGCTTTTCAATTCTGGATCCGCCCCTGCTCAAATCCCATAATTTTATGAGGGAATATTTTTTTTAATTATAGTTTTTTGAGTTATTTTATTGTTTATGGAAATCATATGAGAATCCTCAAATACCATGATTTATTGGGAGAATGGAAATTCTTCTCAACAAAGGATTTTGATTCTGTTAGAAATCTATTATTCCTTCCAAACCAAAGCTTGTCACATACCAAACAGTGTAATATAAGGGAGAATATGGAATTTTCTTGTACATTCACACATATCAAACACCCCCTAAAGAAATACATAAGTTGCAATATGCTAAAGAAGGTTTATTCTTATTTAAAGTATACATACCAGGGTTACAATGTCTGTTTGTCGCTTATCCTTAGGTAATGATGCACTTCTGTTTTATTGGATGAGGAGCAGAACCATTTATTTATATAACTATCTAAATGATATTCCCAAGTCCCTTGGAGACGAAATCCAAATAAGTTAATCTTCCCAAATCCCAGATAGAGAGAAAATATCTGTAACTTACACAACAAGAATATTTCCATACAAAATACATAAATTGCTCTAGATTATTTCCACTTAATCTTAACTATCACAATAACTGTAATTACATAATAACACTTTATTTTGTACAATGATGAATCGCGAAACTAATATACAATTTTAACTCATCATGGCTATCACTCTTTTGAATCCACTTTCGACATCTTCAGAAAACTTGTTGACTAGATTCTAATTTTGGTTGGTTATTAGACAAGATTACCTGTCTCCACTCTCTACATTTTGATGAAAATGTAGAAATCTTTCAAGTTAAACATATTTCTCTCACCAACACTTATATCATCAATATTTTCGGCACACCACTTTTATTCACAACAATACTAATCACTATTTGCATATGACAATAGACAACATCTTTCAGTGCTCAATTATCATATAGTAAGCTTAGCTTACAGTGAGCTACAACATCCATGCAAGTACACTAGTAACACTCTACAGCTACTTTTACCTTCTTGATTCATAGGCAAGCTCTTATACTACCATTCACACTCCATGTTGACTTCTAAAAGGAGTTTGGCCATTAGACTGCGTAACGAGTCCCAGGTTTTGGTCGAGGCTGGCTATATCCTACCATTAGAGCTCCACCATAAAGCTTGGCAGCTTGGTTACTGTCAATCACTGCTGCTTTTTTTATTGGTTTAGTTTCCAGGTCTTGGAAGTAGAGCTTTTCCTTTTTGCGGAGGTACTCCTCCAGCAACTCAACGGCGTCTCTCTCTACTTTGCTTAGTCTGCGTTGAGGTGCCATAACTCTGTAGAGCATACTGGGTAAATACCCCACTTTTCAAAAATATTTAGCCAAATACCCTTCTTCCAAAAATATTTAGCCAACTACCCCTTTTAATTAAATAACCAAAAAGCAAAATTTTAGATATAACCCCACTCTAGAAAATATATACTATAATACACCTTAACCTTAAAAAAGCTGGATAATTCACAGAAAATAGAGAAACTAAAATTAAAAAATCTTTCAAAATTCAAGATTAGATACGTTGACAAAAGATTAGCAGAAAGTAAGCATATTGCCAGTAAAGAAATATCAGATTACCTATTATTAACAACAAAAGTAACTAATCAACTACCTAAAGAAATACAAAAACAAATAGCATACAAAGTACTAGATTACAGAAACGAAGAAGCAAGTTGGTATTACCAACACCTACTAGCAGACAAAATAGTAGGACATGGAGCCAAAAATTTATTTAAACATACAAGACATGGAAGAAGTTTACACCGGTCCTGAAATGTTCATTGATATAAGAAAAGATTTAAGAATCATAAATAAAAATATAAAAGAATTAGGAAGATATATGACAGAATACCCAGAAGAAGAAATGGGCATAACAGAAGAAGGTATGCAAGAACTAGAAGCCATAACGAAACTTAATATAAATATTCTAGAAATAGAAGATTTAATGGCAAATCCTAATTCAGAAGAAGTGCAAGAAGCATTGAAAAATCTAGATATAACACACGAAGAAGTAAAAATGGACCAAGATAAAATTATTGAAAAACCTTCAGAAATTCCAAGTAGCATGTATGAAATCTTAAGACCACCACCTCACAAAAAGCCATACCAATTACCATGGAAATGGCAAAGTACAAAAAGAAGAACGCAACTAGGAAAAGGTAAAGAAAAAGAAACTCCAAAATATGTACCAACAGAACATTTCGAAAAAGGAATAGCAGGAAATGGAGAATGGTTAGACCTAGATTGCGTAAAGGATGTAGATAGAACAATTGAAGAATGGGTAAAAGCGTCACTAATAGTAGGATTTAGACAAAACCTTAACGGAGATGCATTTGAAAAATTCATAGAAGCTACCTTTATGGGAGTAGTAGCGAAATGGTGGAACGGACTAGAAGAAAAAGAAAGAAATACTATAAGAAAATCAAGACCAATTGATGATAATGGAACTGAAGAAAGTTCAACACAACGGACTTTAGGTTTAAAAGAAATAATTACAAATTACGAAAAAGCAATAAGAACCGAATTCAGCGTATACGATAAAGGTGAAAAACACACTATATATAAAAAGAATCAAGCAAGATGGAGACTAAGTAACTTAGAAATATGCGACATGTGCCATTTTGACAACTATGCTTGCGAATTCCGAGAATATTATCAAGATAGTTATTACACAAAAGAAGAACGGAGTCCAATTTTAGACTCATTCTTTTTAAAATTACCTGATCCATGGAGCATAAACATATATAGTGCATACATAAATGAGAAGGTAAAACCTGAAGTAGACACTTTAGGGTATAGAACGCAATTTGTAAAAGATTATAGAGACAAAGTATGCCAAGAAGCCAGAGCAACAATGAAATATTATAGAACGTATAAACAAAGAATCTGCTGTGAAGATGCAAGACCAAGTCATTGGGGATGCAATAATAACTATAGATTTAATAACTATAAATACACAAAAAGGAATAATCACAAATTCCAAAAATATCAACCAAAATATAAGAAAACTTTTAAGAGGTATAGAAAACCTTTTAAAAAATACTTTAGAAAAATAAATAAAAATAAAAATAGGCAATATACGAAAAATCCAAAAAAATGTAATTGTTACATATGTGGAGAGGTAGGACATATATCACCAAATTGCCCTAAAAGAATGAAAAAAGAAAATGTAAAATACGTAGAAGAAATTGAAGAAATGAATAACATAAATTATGAACCCATAGAATATGATGAAGAATGGTCAGATATAAGTGAAGATGAAGAAATAATGGTAATGGAAGAAGATAGTGGAAGTAGTGAAGGTGAAACAGAAGAATGTGAGATATACATGTTAACTGATCTAACAGAAATAGGAGAACCCTCAGAAAGAGAGGAAAACAATGAAGAATTAAGAGAAAGAATGTGCTTTGACATACAAAAGTACGATAAAATAAGAGAAACCAAATTAGATATAAATCCAAAAGAAATCTTTAAACTATCAATATTTGAAAGAAAGAAAAGTACCATAGTAATAGCTAGGAATAACGAACAACCTATAGACATTGAACAAGCACAAGGCAAAACCATAATCCCATTAATAACAGAAAGAATAATAAGACAAGAAATGGAAAAGATAAACGAAAAAACCAGAAAAACATTAAGACACATACATTTAGGAGCTGTACAAATAATAATAAAAGCTTATTTTAAGGAAGGAATAAATACGCCCCTCCAAATATATCTAATGGATGATAGGATAATATCAAGTACACAAGACGCCTTAATAGGAATAGTGCAAGGAAACCTAATGTACCAAAAGATAAAGTTCACAATAAAACCTAATTTCTCTATAAGCATGACAGAAGAAAATAAAGATAAAAGTCTAGTCATGTATCATAAGTTATCAGGAATAGAAATGATAGAAAAAAGCAAAGTTATGAGCATACAAATAAGAAATATTTACGCTTTCACTAGTAAGCACGAAGTAAAGAATAGAAATACAGACAATTTTAAAATAGAGCCGCTATTTAGCGAAATCATAAGGTACAAACCAGCTAGAGAAAACCCTGAAATGACCATACCAAATTATATAGAATTCGACTTTAATAAAGCAAAAGAAAAAGAAAAAGAAAAAGCACCACAAATAATGTTCGGAAAGAGGTCACTATCAATAAGAAATAAACAACAAGCATTAGAAATAATACCAATAATAAATACATTAGAACACCAAAATAATAACCAATTTAAAATAGAAATAGAGTATTATGACAACGGAAAATGGAATAAACAAATAGCTTTAGTCGACACAGGAGCTACTAATTCACATATTAAACAAACAAATATAAAAACCACTGAATTGATAACATTAGATAACCCATATTATTACTTGGATTATTACAATAATAGACATCCAATTGTACATAAAATCGTACTACCACTAAGAATAAATGGTAAAAAGGAAATGTTGTTACACTTACATGTAGACCCAGAACAACATGTTAATGATATGTTATTAGGAACTGACTTCCTTACATCAGTACAACCTTACTCAATTCAAGAAGAAAAAATCACGATAACAGTAAACAATGAAAGCATGGTAATAAATAGGATATCGGACAAATGAATCCATTAAGAGCAACAAAAAACACATTATACATCCTAACAGAATTTGTTTACGACGGATACAAATCAAGGAACTATCATAGTCTAATAGACACCGGAGCAGGTACCAGTTTATGCCGCGAAAATATACTACCAAAATGGAAACAAGATGGTTTTAATAAGAAAGCCATATCTGGATTAACCGGACAAACCATCATACTAGACAAGTACCAACAAAATGTTAATGTACAAGTAGGAAGTTACATATTAAAAATACCTATAGTATACCAGTTTGACGATATGAATAATGACGTACTCTTAGGAAATGACTTTTTCCAACAATACTACCCCATAACTATATCACATAAATCGGTTGTATTTACAACACCTTGCGGACACCAAGCAATAGCAATTAGAATAACCCAACCATATTCCAGAACTGACCTACCACACATCAGAGTTTCTTCAACCCAGCGTGGTAAATATCAATACTTACCAAATAAAACTAGAATACAACAAGTTCTAATAAAAACTACGAAAGAAATTTTACAAAAACAATTAGAAGATTTGTGCGGAGAAGACCCCTTAGCAAAATGGACCTTAAGTAAACCCACGGCACATATAGAGTTAATAGATAAGAACAAAATAATTAAAATTAGACCAATAAGACATACTCCAACAGACCTAGAAGAATTCAAAATACACATAAAAGAATTAGTGGAAAATAATTATATAAGAAAATCACAAAGTCCACATTCATCACCAGCATTCATAGTAAAAAAAACATTCAGAAGAAAAAAGAGGTAAATCTCGGATGGTAGTAAATTACAAGGAATTAAATAAAAATACTAAGAGATTTGGATACCCACTACCAGATATGCAAATACTGCTTAACACAGTAAGAACAAGAAAAATATATTCGAAATTTGACTGCAAATCAGGATTTTATCATGTAAAATTAACAGAAGATTCAAAACCTTTAACGGCATTTAGCACACCTCAAGGATTTTATGAATGGAATGTATTACCATTCGGATATAAAAATAGCCCAGGAATATTTCAAGAATATATGGATAAGATTTTTGAAAAATACAACAATTTCATATTAGTGTATGTAGATGATATTCTAATAGGTTCAGAAGACGAAGAACAACATAAAGAACACCTACTAAAATTCATAGAAATAGTGAAAGATGCAGGCATTATACTATCAAAGAAGAAGATGGAATTATTCAAAACTGAGATAGAATTCTTAGGAACAAAATTATCACATGAAGGGATAGAATTACAATCACATATAGCAGAAAAAATAAAGACTTTTCCTAATGTCTTAAAAGAAAAAAGAGAAGTGCAAGCTATAATAGGATTACTAAATCAAACAAGAGGTTATATACCAAATTTATCAGCAAAAACAAATTGGTTACAACAAAAACTTAAAAAGTCTAAGAAATAGGAATGGACCCCGGAGGATGAAGAGAAACTTAAAATATTAAAACAACAAACTTCAAAGTTATCAAAACTAAGACTACCGGTTAAAGAATGTTCTTGGATAATAGAAACTGATGCATGTGAAACAAATTGGGGAGCAGTATTAAAATTTATTGAAATAGGAGAAAGTGAAGAAAAATTAGCTAGATATACTAGTGGTTCTTTCACACAAACCCAACAAAATTACCACATAAACGAGAAAGAACTACTAGCGATCTTAAGAGCTATAAAAAAGTTTGAACTATTCATAATACATACAAAATTTACGGTAAGAACAGATAATACCCAAGCAAAAAGTTGGATCAATAAAATAATAGACCCAACCATAGCTAATAAAAGATTGATAAGATGGCAGATGGAGTTAGCACATTACGATTTTGTGATAGAAAACATAAAAGGAAAACTTAATATTTTAGCCGATTTTTTATCAAGAAGTTAACTATTTCGCTTGTTACAGAATGGAAGCCAGAGTTCAGCAAATAGAACACGATATAGTCTACCTAAAGGAGACAGTGGAGCAATTAAAGGGAGCATTTAACCAAATACAGCTGCAAATATGTGGTCTTCAAAGTATATTTTACCAACATATAAGTACTGATCGTATTGAAAAAATGAGCGAAGGAAGTGAGCCTACTAACCCACAAAATACAAGTGGAATCACAAAAATAGCCACACAAGAAGAAAACTCCACAACCATACAGCCCACTACCTACAAAGAGAGTTTACTCTCAGATCCTCCAAAATACTCCAAGAAGGATTTATTTTTACAATATATTGAGAAATTATGCCAGACCACCCAGGTCAACCAATTTATCAAAATCATTTCTCAGCAACATATGAACAAAACAATCATACTACCAGGAGCTAATCCAAAAACCGTAAGAGTATTGTTCGAAAGAGGACTTATCCACTGCATTTATCCATCTCGAGAATGTGAAGAACTTAGTCAGTTGCCAAAGGAAGTATATAAAGCTGCTAAAAGCTATTTTGGTCTTACAAAGGCCTCCAAGATATATCTACGAATATTTTCAGCAATTCCAGAATTCCTTGAAGATAATGAAGAACTACCAGCTGAACATATTATAAAAATAGGGATGACTACTCAAATCTTGTTTGGAGCAACCGGTATAATACCATATAAAGCCGAAGAATTTGAAAAACTGATTCCCGAAAGAAGAGCTACGGGATTTAGAACAATGTATTGTGAACTAAAAGATATACAAAGCAGAGAAGGTAACATATGGATCTATGACAGCCCTGACCCATAAAAATTAATGATCTACAGCATAGCAAAAATTAAACAACCCCAGTCAAAGAAAGAAGTCTTTGACAGCTGGTACCGAATCTTACATAAAGGAGATATGACAATGACGGAAGAAACAGCTATCCACTACTGTAGACTGATGAGGATGGAACCACAGCATTCATGTGACTACTGTAGAAAAGGACAAGAGCAGGCTGACGAAGAACTGTTCCTGATGTGAAAGCACGTGAAGATGTTCCCTACGTAAACAGCAAATATCTCAATTATTTACCTATGATGTAAGCACTGATGTAAGGGAAGCAATAATTGTATATGTGATGTAAGCAGTGATGTAGGAGAATAATAATTGTAAAGCCATCCCTTCGGCTATAAAAGGGAAGGCAGAGTAGGAGAGAAGGCAGACTATCTGGGAGAGAAATAAATCCTCATAATCTTGAAGAGTCTGTTTGTAACAATCTTGAAGGAAATAAAATGCTTTTTATGAGTTCATCTATCAGCCTCTGTAGAAAATAAGGTATGAACAACTAAATTCCTTTCCCTTAGAGAGAGTTTTGTAAGGCTCTGCCTAAACAATCTTGCAAAAAGACTCATTTGCTACCTTCTATAGTTAGACTTTTGTGGTTATCTGTACCAAAGTGCTACTAGTTGTTCTAGACGTATCTCTTGGATGAAGCCCTATTGAGGGCATAGTAATCTTGAGATGGGAAGAACGTAAAAGGAGCACAGAAATCGGGGTGCATACCTGGGGTATTTTATCCACTGGTAGTAACTGGTACAGAACAGATCAAAGAAGTTTAACTAGGTCGGAAGCATGATGGGCCGTTTTGTTTTGATTTTTAGGTATCCTTAGAAATCTCTCTCTGCTCTTTATTTCATAAATCCTTATTATTCAGAAACAATGGATAATAATTTTGGTATTGCCTCACCAATTTTCGAATTAATGGTTAATTACCAAGGAAGTGATAGAATGCTAGTTTTTTATGTTTATTATCCTCATAGACAAATAAGCATGGATGATTGCTACGAATTCAAATTATTCTTTTTTAGCATTCAACGAGTAATAATTATAACGATAAACCAAATAATTCCTGGAGAAACTAGTAATATAAATGTTGAAATAATTGACGATCTAACTTATCACGAGAGATCTTTGTTATTTTATGAAAATGGTATATTTAGTAGTTACGTTTGGAGTCCTACGACTGCATACAGACAATTTCTAGAAGAACATGAGCAGAATGAGGGAGAACATAGACATATGGAAGAACTCGAAGAACCGCCATATGATAGTGAAGAATATGAGACAATATCAGAATATATAAGAGAACTTGATGACGATGACGACGAAATCCCCATCATTCCTGATTTCTTTTTTAGAATTGACAATATCCATTATTTCGAAGAATATTATTTTACACACTTTGATCTTTTTTTCGACCATTTAGACTTTAATCTTTAGACTTTCAAAAGTTTTTGATACTCTCGTCCTCTTAATTTTCAGGTTTCCAGGAGTCTACGCGCCACTCACAACTACTAATTAAGAGATCCCACTCACCCACCAAGGTGGTATCAGAGCCAGTACAAAGTAAGTAAATTAAATTTAATTCTACAGATTTTCTGCATATTTATTAATAATTTAGAAAGCAGAAAAACTAAAATCTAATAATAAAAGTAAAAATTATCCTAAAACCCAAAAACTTTTAGTAGAAAGGTCACACATCCTATAAAAATTACTATAGGAACAATACTATAGAAATCTAACTAAAAACTAGGGCATTTCACTAATTATTTCCAAAATAAGGACATTTGACTAAATAATTTCAAAAAGAAGGTTACCAAGCCAAATAACTCAACTCTGTAAGTATGAGAGTCTGTGTTAGATTTGGCTGCTTATGAGAGCTTTGAGGGTGGTCATGGGTTTTTGTAGGAGAAACAACTCTTATGTTGACCTGCAGTCAACTTTCCAAGGTTCGTTATTTACATATCCTCTTTAATAATAATATTCCACGTTTTGTTGCTTTTTTACCAACCAATTAATTGTTGTCTTAATCAGGTTGCATATTCTCACTACTAATTGAAATACCTTTCTTCTTTGATAAGTAGCTGCTGGTTGCTCTAGGTGTAGAAGCATCTAGGAAGGTGGAGATAATTATGACTAACGAGTTTGAATAGATTTGGTTGCCCTAGACTCTACTAAGGCAATTAGCACTAGCTCAGGAGTTCTGTATTTCTACTGTAGAAACATAATTCCCTACCCAAGGCTTGTACTGCAGGAACTTCACTATGTTTAGTTTGTAAATGTGTTATCTCTGGTTATCTTCTTTATAGTACTACTAGACGTCTTCGGAATGATACAACATAGTTTTACTGTCATGGTCGATCTCTCTGTTTCTTAGAGGTAATTGAACAATTTATAGTTTTGTTCTTGAATCTAGTTATCTAGATATCTGGGCAGTGGGACTTTAGAGTAGTATAGGACATCTTATATACGAATTTCTTATTTTATTTTTCCATCGATTACAATATCTGATATCTCATATCTGCATATGTGATTGCATACTTAATTAGAAACAAACATTATTAGCTTTTTTTTCTTTTCTTTTTTATTAACATTATGAACTACCCCAAACATTATTAGTTTTTTTAATAATGTATTGGTCTGGAACATCAATTTTATTTTTTAGTTTGGCACATCTTCAGTTTTATTAGCATTTGATTATGATATTTATGTCATATATTATTTTGGATAGTATCTTTTTTCTATGTTTTTATTTGTTGAATTTTGTGTTGACAATATTGTCATTGATGAAAGAAAAAAAAACCTACATGAACATCAAGTTTTGAGGGCATCATTTTTGAAGTTCGCCTCAGGTCTCAAAATCTCAGGTTCGGCACTGGCTCCTTTTATCTACAGTGTCCACTTGTTCCTTCCCAAGAGATCAGGAAGATAAGAACAAACCACCGAAAGGCAAATAAGATTGTAACCAAGTCTTTTCCATATAGAAAAAGAAGTGAAACATTGATTTGGGAGTTAAGAATAGACACTGCATTGAGTGAAAGTCTCCTTGTGAGTTTGATGGGCATGCTTTGCTTCTTTTTTTTGCCCCCGGAGGCGGGGGCGGGGGCGTATCATTTGTAATTAGATCATTTTTTTTGAGGGGACTCTTTTGTACGGGATGGGTGCTCTATTTTGTAGGAGAATGAGTATCATGGCTCACTGTATGCAGGATTATCTTCTCTCTGAATTGGTACGTTGTTTGTTTTGTTAAAAAAAATTTCATGAAGCGCGGGAGACTAGTGCCCACTGTTTTTAGCCCCCCAAAAAAAATAAATAAATAAATAAATAATTGATGGGCATGAAGGAATAAGAAGGTATGTTGTTATCTGAAAAGATAAATGCATAGATTATTATGTATGTTTATATCTTATCCGTAGGTACTAATGCACAGAAGTTTATTGGATGAGAACCTTTGTTTAAATAACCATCATAATGAGATCCTCAAGTCCCTTAGAGATGACATCCTTTTTGGTTAATCTTCCCAAATATAAGGATAATATCTTTTGACTTGCATAGCAAAGATATTCCTATATAGAAATGCATAAGTTGCAATATGCTATAGAAGGTATATTCTTATTTAAGGTATACATACCAAGCTTACAATGTCTGTTTGTCGCTTATCCTTAGGTAGTGATGCACTTCTGTTTTATTGGATGAGGAGAAGAACCATTTATATATTTATATAACTATGAAAATGATATTCCCAAGTCCCTTGGAGACTAAATCCAATTAGGTTAATCTTCCCAAATCCCAGATAGAGAGAAAATATCTGTAACTTACACAACAAGAATATTTCCATACAAAATACATAAATTGCTCTAGATTAATTCCACACGGAACAAAATTATTTTGTAAACGGATCCTCACCCTTTAAAAAGAGAGGGACCACTTAATCTTAATAACACTTTTTGTAAAATGATGAATAGGGAACTAATATACAATTTTAACTCATCATGGCTATCACTCTTTTTAATCCACATTCGACATCTTAGAAAACTTGTTGACTAGATTCTAATTTTGGTTGGTTATTAGACAAGATTACCTGTCTCCAATCTCTGCATTTTGATGAAAATGTAGAAATCTTTGAAGTTAAACATATTTTTCTCACCAACACTTATATCAACAATATTTTCAGAAAACCACTTTTTATTTACCACAATACTAATCACTATTTGCATAAGACAATAGACAACATCTTTCAGTGCTCAATTATCATATAGTAAGCTTAGCTTACAGAGAGCTACAACATGCATGCAAGTACACTAGTACTACTCTACAGCTACTTTTACCTTCTGGATTCATAGGCAAGCTCTTATACTACCATTCACACTCCATGTTGACTTCTAAAAGGAGTTTGGCCATTAGAATGCCGAACGAGCCCCAGGTTTCCGTCGAGGGTTATATCCTACCATTAGAGCTCCACCATAAAGCTTGGCAGCTTGGTTACTGTCAATCACCGCTTCTTTTTTAATTGGTTTAGTTTCCTGGTCTTGGAAGTAGTAATATCGAGTCGGGAGCTTTTCCTTTTTGCCGAGGTGCTCCTCCAGCAACTCAAAGGCTTCTCTCCCTACTTTGCTTAGTCTGCCTTGAGGTGCCATAACTCTGTAAGTATGAGAGTCGGTGTGAGATTTGGCTGGCTATGAAAGCTTTGAGGGTGGTCATGAGTTTTTATAGGAGAAACGACTCTTATGTTGACCTGCAGTCAACTTTCCAAGGTTCGTTATTTACATATCCTCTTTAATAATAATATTCCACGTTTTGTTGCTTTTTCACCAACCAATTAATTGTTGTCTTAATTAGGTTGCATATTCTCACTAGTCACTACTAATTGAAATACCTTTCTTCTATGATAAGTAGCTGCTGGTTGCTCTAGGTGTAGAAGCATCTAGGAAGGTGGTGATAATTATGACTTATGAGTTGGAATAGAATTGGTTGCCCTAGACTCTATTAAGGCAATTAGCACTAGCTCAGGAGTTCTGTATGTGCTACTGTAGAAACCTAATTCCCTACCCAAGGCTTGTACTACAGGAACTTCTCTATGTTTAGTTTCTAAATGTGTTATTTCTTGTTATCTACTGAAGAATTGTTGGAGCTTTTATAAATTGTAGGTAACCCAACTTAATCTAATCTCAACCACACAATTTTAAGTAGGAGTTATATTAACCATCAATTTAACCCAGTTGTTTCCTAGTTGTTTCCTATTACCATAATATCCTCAAATTTTAAATTTATTTATGACATAATTATTTAAGAAAGTGTCATTCATAAAAAATAATAGCTGGTGACACTGGTGGTAATTTGTGAAGAGTAGGAGCTTAAGAAAAGTGTATTTATCACACGTGCATATTACTAGTTATTACTAACATAGGGATAAATATACATCCTGTAACCTCTCTAAAATAAATCATATGCCACCGATTTTCTTATGATTACATACGAAGAGATACAAGTAGTATTCTATTTTAGTTTTATTATTTTCTTTTTGGCTAATCCCATCTCTGGAAGAAAGAATAAATTATTTTTTTGAAACAGGAGGTTATACCCAATCAATACAAGAAACTATTGATTCTTAATCGTAAAATACTTGCACAAATAGCTATATCAAATAAGAATTGTCTTTCCATGGTTTCCAATAAGATTATCAAATAAAAGAGATTCTAAAGTTAGTTTTATATATATATATATATATATATATATATATATATATATATTGCAAAAAAAAAAAAGATTTCTTCTTGCCCTAATTGTTGTTTTTTATAACACAATAATCAAATCTGGATTTGAGGCTTTTTGGAACAAAATATCAATCTGAGCTTGAGTTCGAATTGGAGTTCTGAAGCAATGAAAGAGTATATCTATTTTTCTGGTTCTAGTACCAATAATTCTAGGGATCGATCTTGTCTCTCTTAAACTATTTTTCATTATTAAGAAAAGGTAAAAGATAAAATATGATGAGAAATATGGGAAGAAACGAAACGAAGAAGATGATAATGATGGTGATGTTAGTGAAGACGAAATGAATGCCTGCGGAGGTATGTCCGATAGGAAAGTATCAATTTTGAATTTTATCACTGATAACATACTTCTATATTATGAAAATCTATTCGGTCTAGCAATGGGCTCCTCTAGAGCAGAACAAATAGAGAAGGTCAATCTTTTTAAAGGGGAGGCCAATAGACTACATCTATAGCCTGTGGATTTCATTTTAAGGTGTCAAATGTTATACATCTTTTTGGAATGTGAGGGGGATGAGACATAGATCTAAGCGTAGACTCATTAGTGATACCCTCGCAAAGAAACAGTCTTCCATCTGTGCTTTACAAGAAACTAGTATTGAGAATCCTAAGGATGAGGATTTTCAGTGTCTTAGGCTGTTGAGGTCTTTCAAGTGGCGCTTCAAATCGGCTATAGGTTTGTTTGGGGATATCGCTCTTGGTGTCGACCCAACTATTTTTGAGATTATTGACGAATTGATTGGAGTGTTTTTTGTCACTATTAGAATAAGGCGAAGAAGTGACAACTGGGAGCACATGGTGACATCGATTTATGGTCCGTATGATTCTAGACTTCGGGGTCAACTTTGGGAACTTAGAATTATTAGAGTCAGATGGACAGGGCCTTGGGTTGTTGGGGGGTTACTAGATTTCAGAATGAACATAAACGTAAAGGTGCTAGTCATCGAGACAAAGATGATTTTAATTCCACCATCGAAGGTTTAGAGCTTAAGGAGATCAAGCTAACAGATAGAAAGTGTACCTGGACTAATGTGCAGACCAATGCAATCCTGCCCAAGCTTGATAGGATTTTAGTATCCGCCTACTAGGAAGAAGCTTTCCCACCCAGCAGTAGCTAAGTCAGTTGCTAGGTAGACCTCTGGCCATACTCCGTTAGTCCTTGATTGTGGCGATGGCAACAGATTGTTTCATCGATCGTTCTGATTTGAGAAAGCTTGAACCTTTAACAGTAACACTCGTAGTATAATTGAAGAGTGTTGGAATAACGCCATTGAGGCCCAGGGTGCAACGGGCATTCGGATTGCTAAGAGTAGGCGGTTACGCAAATGTCTAAAAGATTGGGCTAAGCAAGAATTCGGTGAGGTAAAAAGACAGATGGAGCAGTTAGGAGAGAGGATACATGAATTAGAAGTAGCAGAGGCAGAAAGGGATCTCCTTGGTTCTGAGGTCAAAGAGTTGGCCAATAATAGACATGAGATACAATGTATCGGAGAGATGGGGGAACAATATTGGAGACAACGATCAAGGATCCAATGGCTAAAAGAGAGAGATGCCAACACAAATTTTTTCCACAAAGTGGCCAGTGCTAGAAAAAGATACAATCATATTGTTGGCATGTTTGTGGGAGGAAATTGGTGCGAGAATGAGGAGCTATTGAGATATCATATTGATGGAACATTTAGGGACCTTTTGGAAACAAAAATGTGAGAAGATGTAGTATGATCCTGGAAATGTGGAACACCTCGAGGATAGATGGAAGCGTAGGGATTGAAGGTACATTAATAGAAGATGAGGTGTTCCAAGCAATCAAGAGTCTAGGCCAAGACAAGGTGCCTGGACCTAATGGTTTTCCACTTTTATTCTGTAGATTATACTGGAATATCATCAACAACGACGTGATGGCTATTTTTTGAGAGTTCTATCACGGTTCAACGGATATTGATAGACTCAACTATGCAAACATTATTCTCATCCCCAAAAAATCAGAGGTGTTAAGAGTGGCAGATTTAAGGCTGATTAGTCTGTTAAACGGTTCTTTTAAGATTATTACTAAAGTGCTAACACAGAGGCTAGCCCCTCACCTAAAAAATGTTGTAGGGGAGTCGCAGAGTGGCTTTATCAAGGGTGGGATATTATAGACAGCATAGCGTCGGCACATGAAATAGTTTTTAGAGGCTCCAAGAAAAGGCCGACAACTTCCTGTTGAAATTAGACTTTGAAAAGGCATACGACTCAGCAGAATGAGATAGTCTGGATGAAATGCTAGAGTTGAAAGGATTTGGCCCCAAGTGGAGACAGTGGATAAAGACGTGTTTTAGAGGCGGAAAAGTTATTATTCTGGTTAATGGTAAACCAGGGAAGAAAATTAGGTGTTGTAGGGCTCAGACAGGGTGGCCCATTATCTTCTCTTTTGTTCACCCTAATTGTGGATGAACAAGAGTTGGATAATTTCGGTTAGTGAAAATCTTTCCGTTCCGATTGGCGACATCAAGAATTATCTAGGATGCAAAAGTAGAGAGTTCCCATCGACCTACCTGGGTACACCCATTAGGCCAGGAGTTATGCGAAGAGAGGATTGACAACCATTAATTGAAAAGACAGAAAAGAGATTGGCAGGTTGGAAGAGATGATTTTGGTCTTTAGGAGGAAGAATGGTATTAATCAATTTAGTCCTTAGCAGTTTATCGACGTACCTTATGTCATTCTATGAAATTTTGGTCTTTAGGAGGAAGAAAATTCTTGTGGAAGAGATCAAACGAGCACACTAAATGTACCCACCTGGTTAATTGGTGGTAAAGTGTGCAAGAGGAAGAAATTTGGTGGATTAGGAATCTTTGATCTAAGAGATATAAATAAAACATTGATGAGTAAGTGATGGTAGAAGATGTAAAGGAGCCACAACAATTGGTGGTACAAATCTTTCATGTTATATCAAAGAAGAAAGAAGTTCAGGTACGATGGGAGAAGTGAGCATGGTAAGACCTCACACATATGGAAATGGGTGGCAAGGGTGGGGGAAACTTTCCACGCTAATACAAGATCTGTGGTGGGCAACGAGAATCATACCAGATTATGTAAAGATAAATGTTGTGGGAGCAACACTATTCAATCTCTTTTTTCAGAAGTCGCCGGTGGTACAGTGATTGCTGATACGTTAGTTAACGAGGTATTGAAAATTGGTAGACTTAGGATTCAATTACGAGACCAGACATCTCAGATTAGTATGGATCAACTACAGAAGTTGAAGGAATTCAATAGGGAAAAGGTTCATAACTTTACAGGAGTGGAGGACGAGAGGGAATGGAGTTCAGACCCTAATGGCACATTTTCGGTTGCATCAATGTACAAGTAGCTAAATAATGGGGGGATTAAAAGCAGGGAAGCCGATACAATTTGGAGGACCAGCGTACCAATGAAAGTGAAAGCGTTCCTTTGGCTAGTAGTGAACAATGCAATTATTTCAAAGGTTAACCTACACAAACGCAATTTGCAGTTGGATGTTAAGTGTTCAAGATGCATGGCAAAAAACGAAGACACAAATCATATTTAGTTTACCTGTTCTAGGGTCAGGTGAGCTTGGGAGGTTGTGTGTTTAGGTTTTGGGATATTAGAGTGCCCGAGTTCATCATTGCATATTTGGGGATCTTGGAGGGTGAGTGTAGTGAGAAATGAGAATAGGGTGACTTGGGACATCTATGTGGCTGCTACGTTGTGGGGTCTATGACTAGATCGGAACGAGCTGTGCTTCCGTAATAACAACAGTAGATTTTCTGTCACGATGCATAAATTTTTTTCCTTCATCCATGCCTGGGCAGGTCAAGCAAGTGCGAAGATAAGACAACGTATGGAGGAGGAGGAGTAGGTCGATTCAGGAAGAGGTGTGCTGAGTGCTGGAGATGGAGTTCTTGTATAAGTGCCTTCCTTTGGGTAGTTGATGTAGTAGTTGTTGATTGTGTTGTTTTAGATCTTTACTAGATCCATGAACAATGGAGATGTAATTTGTACTATTTTGTTTCGTTAATGAAGTGGTGACACTGTCACCTTTATTTTCAAAAAAACAAAGATCAAATATGAGCTTGTTACAACCTCGTATTGTTGGCGAGGAACCTTATGAAACTGCTCAAAAAGTTAAGCAAACTTTACAACGTTACAAAGAACTTCTGGATTTAATAGCTATCCTGGGGTTGGACAAATTATCCGAAGAATATTGTTTAAGGCTGTCGCAAGAGAACGTAAAATTGAGCGTTTCTTACCATAACCCTTCTTCGTGGCAGAAGTCTTAACCGGTTCTCCGGGGAAATATGTAAATGGATTAGGACAAGTCCCCACCCATTGATACCTCAAGTCTTGCTGTCAGGCAAAGACAATACTTTCTGTATCACAAAAACCTGTGAAGAGCCTAAGCATCTTCTTAACAATATATTACACTCGGTCTTATATTATTGTCACCACCTATATCATTTTCAAAACGGATTTGATTCCGCTAGTATTTGATTCTGCTGGTTCACTCATTTGCTCCCACTTGTTACTTCCCCAGAGATCAGGTGGATAAGCACAAACCACCAAAGGGCGAATAGAATATTGTACCAAGTCTTTCCCATATAGAACAAGAAGTGAGACATCGATTTGGAGGTTACGAAGAAACTCTGCATTGACTGAAAGTCTGCTAAGTTGAAGTGGCAGAGATAAAGAAGTGTAGTGGCAGGGAAAGTATACAAAGTTTGGTGGGCATGAAGGAATATGCTAAAGAAAGTACATGCATTATTTTTTGAAAAAATTATGTACATAGATGAGAATGTCTGTTAATATCTTATCCGTAAGTATTAATGCGCTTCAGTTTATTTGATGAGGAGAACCTTTTGCTTTAAATAACCATCAAAATGAGATTACATCCTTTTAGGTTAATCTTCCAGATATGGGGAAAATATCTCTAACTTACATATCAATAATATTCTATATAGAAATACATAAATTGCAAAATAATCAAGAAGGTAGCTTATTTAAAGAGTATATTTACCAAGTTTACAATATCTGTTAGTATCTTATCTTTAGGTAGTAATGCACTCCAGGTTATTGAATGAGATGAAGAACCTTTTATTTTAAGAACCATCAAAATGAGATCCCCAAGTCCCCCCCTAAGAGATTACATCCTTTAAGTTAATCTTCACAAACATAGGGATCGAACAAATCCTTGAATTGAAGTTAATCTTCACAGACATAGAGAAAATATCTTTTAGGACTTTAACTTACATAGCAAGAATATTCCCATGTAGATATGCATTAGATTGTGTTATATAGTTTTCTACACTGGACAGTATTATTTTGGAAACGGATCCTCTCCATTTGAAAAATTAAAGTGGAGGGACCATTTTAACTCATCACCTATGAAGCACGGATACTCTGCGGAGGGTCGCGTATCACGTACCCGATACGTATCGGACACGATACGCGTACCGTACTCATCCGATACGTACCCGATACGTATCGGAATTAATTAAAAAATAAAAAAATTAAAAAAATATCCGATACTCTTCCGATACGCGGGGATACGCGTATCGGAAGGGCGAGATACGCCACCGATACTTTTTATTTTTTATTTTTAATTTTTTTTCGTTTGGCTCGGCCCAACAGGCCCATTCACCGTTCTATCTTCTATCTCCTGCCTCTCTCTTTCTCATCCCATCGATCAGAAGATTCAGAACCCTATCCTCGTCTCTCTCAGCCGATCCTTCTCTGCTCTCTCATTTTCATCCCATCGATCAGAACCCTATCCCCTTATCTCTCTCAGCCGATCCTTCTCTGTCACCCTCAGATCTGATCAGACCCCGATCAGATCTCTCTCAGCCGACCCCGATCAGTCTTCCTCTCCGACCCCGATCAGATCTCTCTCAGCCGACCCCGATCAGTCTTCCCCTCCGACCCCGATCAGATCTCTCCGACCCCGATCAGATCTCTCTGTCACCCTCAGATATTTGCCATAAAGGTATTTTTTTTCCAGTTCTTTTTTCAGTTCGTTTTTTTATTTTTTCAGTTCTTAATTTATTCACTGTGATCGCATGATCGGTTCTTTTTTTAATTTTTTATTTTTTCAGTTCTTTATCCATGTGATCAAAACTCAAAAGGATTTACCTGACTCCTTTGGAGATATGTACGAATCTAACTCATCTTGGAGTTATACTGAGCTTGTTCTAGTGCATGTTTTGATGTAGGAATTCTCTTGCAAATAGAGTATAAGTATAAGAAATTGTATTTAACAAATGACATTACATAATTGTCAATTTGTCATTACATAACAAAATAACAAAATAACACAAATAGAGTATATTACAATAACAAAATGACATTACTGATTAAGATGCACACAAAATTGTTTTTAACAAAATGAGAAGTTATCCATGTATTAAGATGGACAATTGGACATAGTTATTCAAATATTGAAAACGACAGATAAGAAGTATCTCACTCAGGTACGTATATTTTTATTTAATGCAATTTTATATTGTCTATGTATAACTTAAGGAATTCAATTTTTATTTATAATATATATTATTATTATTTTTTATTTAATTTATTTAAGCGTATCCTAACGTACCCGTATCCTAGTTTTTGAGAAATCGATGTATCCGCGTATCCGATACGTACCGTATCGGATACGCGTATCCGTATCCATGCTTCATAGCTCATCACTGCCATCACTCTTTTGAATCCGCGTTTAGCATCATGACTGCAGCTAATTTTGGTTGGTTATTAGACAAAGTTCACATGTCTCCATTCTCTACCATTTTGTTATACGTTGGTTACTCGTTTGGTCTCTAGAGACCAGTTGACTAAACCATTTACAAAGGTGTTACTCCTTGATTTCTTTTATCTTTTTTGATTGGTTTCATTCATGTATTTCTCACCATGAGCTTTATATGGTTCCTCTTTTTAAACCAAATCGTCTCTGATTGATTTTAAGTCACACTACAATAATCTCTTCCATCCCAAAATGTGTCAGCAAATAGCGGTATACCTAGTGTATTGATTGACATATTGTCGTTTATAATTCCTAGTTTTTTGGTCCAACCATCACTTGCAAACTTTTTAGCTATAACAATTGTCAAATATATCACTATCTACTGAGGTAGAGTTACATGCTATAGTGCTTCTTCATCTCTACATACATATTTATGCTCCTGCTTGGTCGTATTAGGTACTAGAGTTAAATAATACTAGACTGACAAAATGTTGTAGTCAAGTGAACAAAGTGATAGGATGGTTGGATTGATCATCATAGGCCTCTTGGTAAAGCCTATTAACACATATCGATTACTTTTCAACCTCCTCGATGAATGGCAGAAGCATCACCAAGAATAACTATATTTTCTACTTGAATAGTGAACTTCACAGCTGTTCGCTTCAACAAATTCAAAGAAGGGAATCCTTCTTAAAACTCATTTGACATCTTTTGAAGTCTCCACCCTTTAGGTCATATGATGATATAGCCCATTCCCCTCTCATTGAGATTGTTGTCATTTGAAGGATACGTACACTTCAATCTGATGGAACTCGCTGAATGTCTTCCTCGTGGTTACCTTAGGTCCATTTATTATGATGAGCATGTATTCAGACTGTTATTGTTGGGGTTTGTGGATTCAATACACGATAATAGTTTGAAGAAGACATACGAGAAAAAGAGTCGAAGTAGGAGCAAGCTGCTCAAAGCAGGCTGTAGTTGCAGGCATAGTTGTGCTCGATCGTCCGAAGTTGCGGTCAACCGCACACCCGACTAACCGCACATTCGACCGTCCCATTCGTAGTTGCAACCCTGTACACTTGAAGGAACGACCAGTCGACCGTCTTACTCTCTGTTGAATTCCTGTACAGTCGAAGGCATGAACGGTCGACCGTCCATAGTTGCGGTTGACCACGCGGCACAGATTGATCTGTGTCTTGCGATTAGATCTTGTGAAACCTATCTATATTGTATTGTGTACGACTCTAGGGTAATGAGAAAATAAGAGAAAAAGAAAAAAAGAGATCTATCAGCCGCCAGAGAGAGAGTGGGAGATAGGGAGAAACCCTACACCTTGTGGGTGAGTTTTTGAGAGATTTGTAAACTTGTTCTTCATATTTCTAGTGAAAATCGCATAAATCCCTCTGCATGGGGAAGTAGCCACAAAAAATCTCGTGTTTTCTTGTGTGTTGGCTTTTGATTGCTTTTGTTATCTTGCTTTTGATTTTATTGTTTAACATCTCGTTGGTGAGTTATTCTGTAGTTAGATATCAACAAAGTGATATCAGAGCACCAGGTTGGTAGTGTTGATTGAGATGGGGGACAATAGTAGAGTTAAGGAGTTCGATGGAACAGATTTCACAATGTGGAAGATCCAAATAATAGCGTATCTCTGACAAAATGATCTAGATGATCCATTCACTACAAACGGGAATGGAATCCCCGACGTTTTTTTTTACATTTCCCGGCGTTTATAAATGCCGGGGTTGATCCCCCCGTCTCTTTAAAAAGCGTCGTCCTTGCCCCCGCCAGCGAAGAATATTGTCTTTCTCGGCATTTTTCAACACCGGAGTTTTGTATGATATCCCGGCGCATTTCGTTACAATTCCCAGCACTTTTAAAATTAAAAAAAAAATAATTTAATATTAAAAAATCTACCCCGGCGTTTGAAAATGCCAGGGACGTTTTTTTTTAATTTTTATTTAGTTATTTATTATTATTATTTTTTTCATGTACACCCAAAGATTACAAGTCTTCATACAACAAAAATCAATAAGCAATTCATTCCAAGCAAGCTACACTCATAAATACAATTCTTCATACAATACAAATCTTCATACAACACAAATCAATAAGCAATTCATTCCAAGCAAGCTACACTCAAGAATAGAAGTCTTCATACAACACAAACCACAATTATCTCACATTACATACAAATTCAGTCACCCTCCTTCCATTTACATGAATTAACTACTATATATCTTTCATAGAATTTATAACCAAGCATGGACACTGCATAGATTCATTAGATACCTAAATCCGTTGTCGGAGCTTGCCACTATTTGATCGTTTGATTGAGAACTAGGCTTGACTCTCTCTGTTCCATGCGCACCTACCTGAATATAGCAAAATAGTTCATTAGTTGGAGCGGATAGACCAATAAACCTTAAACTAAATCTCAAACAATTGCAACACAACATAAGTAGTCTTTCTCAAAAAATTTATAAGACATGGTTATGTTGCTTTACTGTTCATGATACAATCATAGTACAAGAAAATGATATCGAATATGATCACATATCACAATGTTTAGTTCAAAATCAGATTAAAGAATTTTGCGTTAGCTAAATGGCAACATCTTTCTATTAGGTATTACACAAATATATGAAATGTTAAATCCTTACCAAGCGAATTAAAAGTTTCTGAATCTGCAAACAAACGGATCTGCAATAAGGAGAAATCACAACATATCTTAATAACACTTTCGAAGAAATATGTAGTAGAAATAAATATAAAGTTATGGATAAGAGATGATAAGAGATTTGTATCTAAAGAATCATATGTTGAGACCTGCCCACCAATCGACGAGCCAGATAAATTGGATCCATAACAATTCAGCCACAATTCTGTTGATTTTCCGATATGAGTTTTTTGAGCAAGGTCGTATTAAAATGAAACATATAGCCTACTGAAAATTTAAAGCAAAGCTGTAAAAAAGACAAGAAATTTTATTAGACAGATCTTCATTGCAGATCTTCAATGCAGATTTTCTAAATTTAAGTCCATTACTATAAAGAATATACGTAACTGTGTCTGTTCACTACATCCTATCATAAAAGTGCAATGTTGATACTATTTGACTATTGATAACATCTATAAATCTTCTGTAGCAAAGTAAAGTTTTTGTAGTCAAAGTAAAGTTTTTGTAGTCAAGCTGATTACAACTAGCACCAAAGAGAAAAGAAAAGGTTGGAAATTTTTGAAATATTTAGATAGACTGATAGTTATAATGTGAGAGATAACTTTTCAAAAAACAAAAAATAAAAAATAAAATAATAATAATAATAATAATAATAATAATAATAATAATAATAATAATAATCTGAAAGAGTAGAATGGAAGCATCCACCATCCACAACCAAATAATAATCTCACCAACTCTCTCTATCAACAATTCTCCTTATGTGAATTCCACCCCTCTCTGTATTGGCAAACTTACTAAGTAATCTAGCTTGCATAAGTTGGACAGTGGCTTATCCTTGATAACTATATAAAGAAGACCCTCCTTTCCCTCCCAAAACAAAATTACATCAACACATATACAGCCATGAAAACCCCTTCGAGCCTGGATAAGGATTGTTTTGCAGATTCCTCCTCTGCTGACAGTTTTAAGTATCTATAATGATCGATGATGGCCGATATGCAATAGACCTACTTACCAAAGCAGGAGAAGAACGTGTATTTCTAAGAAAAACCATAAAAAAAAATTGCAACTAACGCTCCCGTACCCTGTCTAGGCAGTGAACTGGCTGGTTGATCATGTACCATCCGATATATATTTTTTGCGACAATTAGGAACTACGATAAGATTTCAAATTTTAATCTAAAACTAACTACAAATGTTATAATGTTAGATTCAGTAAATCAAGAAACAATGAGGAACTTGGAAATTAGGTATATGATCTGTCCATGTACGAGAAGCCACAAGTTAAAGGCTTATGTAGATCGACTTCACTACAAACGGGAAGGGAATCCCCGGCGTTTTTTTGGAGATGCCTTGTCACAATTAAACCAGTCAACTTATGGCCGTTCTATAAAACTTGTTTCCAAGAGAAATCTGGCAAAAAATACACGATGAAGCAATTTCTGATGTGAAGGAACACCTACCAGTCCAAGTAATAACTCCTCCAGCACTCTTAATTCTCTAAATGAATTGCTTTGAGCTTCCATAAAGTCAGAATCAGTTTATTTAAATGTCTCACCTGAAAATTGCCATGGCTTAGTTCTTTTTTTTTTTTTTTTTTTTTAAGAATAAAACACTCGACTGACCAACATTTAAAATGGAGATGGTAGGCAAGTAGCATCAGCAAGCATGCCAGGTACCATTGGATACATAGCTCCAAGTAATCAAACACTCTTTTATCTTCATTGTTGTTGATTAACTATAGTTGTGGTTCCTCTGCTAGCAAATCTTTAGAATATTTCTCCATAGCTACAATTCTATTTCTAATAATAACACAAGCCTAAATATTGAGACAACCAAATCAACAACAGTAACCAAATCAATGATAAATGGAAAAAAAAAAGAACGGAGTATCTGTCACATTAGCTAGTGCTTGATCCATAACTTTATACCTTGGTGTTGCCTACCACAAATTTTTTTATTGATGTACCTCATGAAACATTAATTTAGCTCACTCACCATAATTTTAAGTAGCTTTTATATATGCTAAAATGAGGTGTATTTGCTTATAACTTTTCTACATTCTAATGTCAATTTTTTTTTGCTCATAAAATTAGTTTAGAGCAAAGCAAACAAACAATAACCATGCATTGATTTCAATTCTAGATCACAGTACATCACAAAGAAACCTAAGAGAACTATATAAGTTTAACCAAACACATACTTTGTTTTTGTAAGAGTAATGGGTACCTTTCAAAGCCAATGCATTGGACCTCTATTATTTCATCATCACTTGCTCAAATTTGCAATACTACCTGCAAAAGAACACATGAATCACCATAAGACGGTGTTGTTCTCCTGCTTAATTACTGTAGTCTGGTGCAGCTATCAAGAATCTTGGGATGCCGCAATCAGAAATTTAGTGTTCTACGGTCGAAGTTTCTTATGATAGAATGAAAGTTTGTGCGAGTATAATGGCATGATGCACCCCTCCTCTCCACCACCACCAAAATTGAACCCATTACTGTCAATCAATTTATTAATGGGAAAACTTGTGTCCAGGAGTCTAGTTCACAGTTTTGTGACGCCTACAATCGATCCGATCCAGTTTGTGAGAATACAATATGCAAGAGAAATCAATGTCACGAAGCAATTACATCATCAAGATAATTAGATTGAAGAGAAGATATCTTATTGCAAGTCACGGGTAAATGTCAATTGTTTGACATTTCAAAATTTATCTAGTCAAAGGCTTGCAGTTCTGTATAACAATTTCATAAATTTTATGCAACAACTCCTTTGTAATGGAGAGGAAACAACTGAATTTATTTTCCCAGTAGAAAGCATTAATTATGCCAAAAAAATATTGCAATTACTAAGATATTTACAATCAGGCAAATATCTGATGCTTAATACCATTGTTTGCATCAGCCAGGTGCTTGATACATGAGCGAGCAAAAAAATGAGATGAGATAAACCGAAAGCTAAGCTTATTTCCTAATTTAAAACCTATGATGATTGATTTTTCTCTAAATTAAACATAGAATTCTTAGGGTTTCAGAACAAAAAAATCAATCCAAACTATATAAAAAAAGAGATTTGATTTTGGGAACATGGGTTTTCAATCGTCACCTAGGATTTCGGAGAGATATGGCAAAGGCGGCGGCGATGAAAGTGAACAGCGGCGGGAGGCGGGCGGCGGCGGCGATGAGAGCGAACAGTGGCGGGCGGCGGGCGGTGTTCGGTGAGTGGCGACGGTGAGAGCAAACGACAATCCGTTGGTGCGAAATCGAAAAAAAAAGAAATAGCTAGGGTTTCGGAGAGATAAAGGCGCGAATAGGGAAATAGAGAGAAGGAAGTGGGGAGCATGGGGTTTTAGAAAGAAACATTCCTCGGCATTTTTTATAAAATGCCAGGGAATCTTTGGTCCCCACTGGCATTTTTTACAAAGCACCGGGGAGTGTCCCGGCGAAACACCCAAACGCCAGGGTAGTATCGCCAGGTATTCCTACATCTTTTGTAGTGATTGTTAGGTATGAAGCCAGAAGGGGCGGAGAAAGATCCGGTTGCATTGGCAGCTTGGAACAAATCGGATCAGAAAGTACTTGGACAGATTCAGTTGTCGCTGAGTAGGAAGTTGCTATTCCACATTGAGAAGGCAAAGACCGCGAAGGAGGCTATAGAGATCTTGACAGATATGTATGAGAAACCGAATGCAGCGAACCAGATTCTTCACCTAAAGAAGTTGGTCAACATGAAGTTGTTAGAAAGGGGTTCTGTTGCGGAGCACATTAACAATTTTTGTATGGTTGACAATCAGATGGAATCGTCGGATTTGAAGTTTGAGTAAAAGGCACAAATATTGTTGTTATTATCCAGTCTTCTCGATAGTTACGACACAGTAGAGCAGACTGTTACAAGCACTATGACCGATGCGACAACTCTAAAGGATGTTATAAGCAGCATCATGAATGAGGATGCAAGAAAGAAGAGACATGAAAAGTCTTCGACGTCATATCCTAATAACGCCGCGCTGTTAGTTGATAACCATGGTAGAAGCAACAGCAGAGGGAGGTCGCAAAGTAGGAATCACATGTCCAAGTCAAGAGCAGGATATCGCAAAGGTGAGTGGTGGCACTGCAAGAAGCTGGGACACAGTTGAGACCAATGCAGGGGTATAAGAAAGTACAAGCAAGGTCACATGTAGTCAATAGGGTGAGTATCGAACCCTGTTTAGATGAATTGTGTTTATCTGCTCGATTTGATATTATGCAAGATGATTGGTGTATAGACTCAGGTGCTTCTTATCATTGTACACCCATGAGGGATACTTTTCAAGATTACAGGACATATGATTTTGGTGCAGTCTCAGTTGGCAATAGGCAAATATGTCTCGTTGTAGGTAGAAGCACGGTGAGAGTGAAGACTCGCAATGGTGGGTAATTGGTTTTGAATGACACAAGACATATTCCAAGGTTGAGGAAAATTTTGATCTGGATTAGTAAACTAGACAAAAAAGAATTCACAACAACATTTGGACATAGAGAATGAAATGTGACTACATGTGTCAGGTTGGTGGCAAAAGGAAGCGTGGTGACATGCTATACTTACTCAAAGGGGATTATTCAGGTGATATCATTGCTACAACATCAGCTGGTAGTTCTTCTAAAATTCTATGGCATGTCAGGTTGGAGGACCTTGGTGAAAAGGCTATCAAGCACTGTTGTTCTTGGGATCTGTTGCCAGGGCTTAAGAAGGTTGAGGTGGATTTATGTGAGAAATGTTTGATGGGCAAACAGAAGATAGTTAGCTTTCAATTGAATGGGCGTAAAAAGAAGCTTAGGAAGCTAGAGCTGGTACATGCATATGAGTGGGGTCCAGCTTAGAAATTCTCTTATGGTGGAAAGAGATACTTTGTCACATTCATTGTCTATCGATCTGCAGCAAGAGTCAAATATGAAGCTGTTCTAAAGTCACAAATATCATAAAAAAAGAGGTCTCATTACATTACATAATTACGATGCTACAAGGAATGTTTGGGTTCATAAAATTCGCTAGAAATCAGAAGTGTTTGAGTCATTCAAAGCTTGGAAAGTCAGGGTTGAGAATGAGACGGGTTACAAGGTGAAAGCATTAAAGCCAGACAATGGTGGTGAGTACATAGATAAAGAGTTTGTTGATTATCTGGTCAAGGAAGGTATCCAAGGAATCAGGATAGTTCCTAGGACTCTACAAGAGAATGGAGTAGCAGAAAGAATGAACCACATGATACTCGAAAGGGCGAGATACACGAGACTACATGCGGGTCTTCCGGTCCATCTTTGGGCCGCTACAGTAGATACAACAATGTACTTGATTAACTATTGCCTGTCTAATAACCTTGATGAGGCCATTCCACAAGAACTATGTTCAGGTAAACCTGTCAATTATTCGCATTTGAGTGTTTTTGGTTGTATTGCATATTCACTATTTGAAAGGGAAGAAAAAGAGACTGAATTCAAAATCCAGAAAGTGTGTATTCATTGGCTACCACGACTATGAGTTTGGTTATAGACTTTGTGATTTTTTGGATAATAAGTTCACTCGCAGCAGGAATTTAGTGTTCAGTAAATAACTCTTGTACAAGGACAGGAACACAGGTCAAGACAGTACAACTAGTACAGAGTCATATTCAAATTTAGGTTATGAAGGTGGCTCTAGTGGTGGGGGCCCTACAGTGCAGTCGCAGGTACAGATACCATATGCAGCACAATAGGCTCATGATGAACCTATTGGAAATGAGCAGGTTATTAAAGACGAACATATATAGCCAAAGCAGTTCGGAGAACCTGAACCGGTCGTTGAATCGGTACCCACATTGAGGAGATCGACATGAGAAAGAAGGCCAACCAAGATATTTGATCCATCAACCAAGATATTGAAAGCCTTCAAAGGAATATTCTTAGAATATTTCTTTTTGAAGACTCATCAACTCCAACCACACTCCTTCAAATTTGATTTCTTCATACTTTATTCATTTTTCTTAATTAAACTAAAATAAACTATACATTAATTGTAATATTAGTAAAATTTAAAATTACTTTAATTTTGGAATAAATATTTTTAATTATCACATTATTAGATTAATCTTACATTAAGCTATTATTAATGACTTATAAATTTTTTAAAATATTAATTTTATTTAGTTATCACCGTGCTTAAATTATGAATGAAATACCAAATTCATTTTAATCAAATAGTTTTTATAATTTAAAATAATTTAATATTAAATTTTGATAGAAATAGAATATTTAGAATTATAATAATTAAAATTTAAAGTACAACATGCAAAAAAATACAATAACAAACAAATCAAAATATGTGATAGCAAATTACAATAACAATAAAAATTATAGATTATTTAATATTCTGGTAGGTCTTCTCCAAATCCATGTCCTCCCTGTTCAGTTCCTCCATATGCACTTGCTCCATAATAAGCTGCTCCAGATCCACTTTCACATTCTATCCCTAACCCTTTCATGTATGCAAACAACAGCCAACCTTCTCTAACAACGAGCTTTAGAGATGGGTCATCTTATCTACCATCTTATAATTCTAACGATGAACATATGCCTCTATCACCAACATCAGCCAACCTTCTAATTCCATCGGTGACAGAATGGGAGGAGAAAATGAAAGCATGGGAAGAAGAGGAAGCATTATTATCTCGATTATATGCATTCAACAAGGCTATCATGACTCGATACCTTGTGGATGATGAAGAACCGACACGTCGAGGATAAATTCCTGGCCACATAGTGATCAACCGACACGTCATGGAGGTACAACTATCATTCTTGAGGCAGTGGCTTCTTATGACTTATGGATATGGCATGCATAATTTGGATTACCGAGCTCGAATAATGACATCAATGTGTTGCAAGCGTCAAATCTATTCGCTAACCTATCTCAAGGTATTACTCATCTTACTCATTATACAATTCAAGGTAAAGAATACGATGTCTGTTACTATTCAGCCGATGACATATACCCTAAATGGTAAACCCTTGTGCAAACTATTTTCCAACCCAAGGTCCAAAGAAAAAATATTTTCCAATGATGCAAGAATTATGAAGAAAGGACGTGGAGCGAGCATTTGGAGTCCTTCAAGCACGATTTGTCATCAAGGGGCATGCGCATTTTTGGGATAAATGTGTACTACATAACTGTTGGGTTTTATGTCTTGCATACTTGTTCAGTGTGAAGAGAAGATGGTGATACAAGTAGAAGGTCGAAGCGAAGGATCAAAGAGAAGGAGAAACAATCAGCAGCAGTATCAGCCAACAGAGAAAGGGACAGTCGATTGTGCGGTCGACTGTCACCTTCTCGGGTCTATGGTTTGGGAGTTGCGGTCGACCACAACTATGTATGGTCAACCGTCTGTGACGCTGATGGAATTTTCGGACGCAAGTGTTGTTAATTCAATTGAAGCCTATTTTGTCTTCTGATTAGATCGTACGGCTCTAATTGAATTTATTTATTCATTTTACTAATTCCATTTCTTTTGTTTATCTCTTAAGTATACATCAGATGACTATTGTATCAAGACATCTAAACTAGGATTTGTCTAGATCTATATAAACAATTGTAATGGCTCATAGAACAATATGATTCTATTGAGTGCCAAATAGAAGAAGATAGTACTTCACCTGAAAGGGTGAGAGATTTCTCCATTGTAGACAGCAACCAAGTTCCAGTTAGGCTTGAGAGAGGGTTGTGGTGAGAATTATAATATTTTTGTATCTTCTATAGTTGAAATAACATATCGGTCCTTCCTCCTCCGGATTAAGGTGAAAGCCCCAACCGGGAAAACTCTTGTGTGCTTTGTGTGATTTGTGCGATCTATTTTGCTTGGTGGTTTTGTGTTGATTGTGTTGAAGACTCAACAAGATCTTCAAATTCCTAACAAGTGGTATCAGAGCAATCAGGTTTGTAGGTTTGTTCGAGTTTCTTAGAGGAGATGACAGATCAAAAGACGAAGATCAAGCGGTTTGACAGTAAGATCAACTTCAATCTATGGAAGGTGGACATGTATGATGTTTTGGTTCAGATGGACTTGCACCTTGCCCTAGAAGAGAAAAAGCCAACTGACATGAAGCAGGATAAGTGGGATGAGATTTGTTTGAAGGCATTGAGTTTAATCTGTTGAAATTGGCGGATGAAGTCGAGTGTGATATTCTTGAGGAAAAAAGTGCGGCGAGTCTATGGGCGAGACTCAAATCTGACTACTCCTGAACGTCGTTGCTAGATCGGATGTATTGAAAGAGAAAGCTATTTAGGTTCTCAATGAAGGAAAACACCCATCTTCAAGATCATATTATGGAGTTCAATAATGTAATATCTAAACTGAAGGCGATTAACGCTGATGATCTTAGCGAAGAGGATAAAGCTTTCAACTTGATTTATTCACTACCAACTTCTTATGATCACTTGATAACTACCATGCTATATGGGAAATCAGCCAAGGAGACACTTACAGTAGCCAGGTTGATTAAGGGTCCGAAGGAAGATGAACTAAGAAAGGTGACTCATAAAGGAGGGTCTATTTCTACAGGGTGTTTTACGATGGATGGTGATACTTCAATTGGAAGGGATGCAGCACACAAAAGTAAGATTTGTTGCCACTATTTTAGAGGAGTTGAACATTACAAAAGAGACTGTCGCAAGTGATTGAATCAGAAGAGTGCTACTAAAGAAGTGGAACAAGCCCATATAGTCAGCGCAACTGAGTCAGGTAATAATGATGATTATTGTCTTCTTGTTTCAAGTTCTTCAAATGTGGATTCAAGTTGGTATCTTGATTCGAGAAGTTCTTCCCATATTTGCTCTGAGAAGGAGATATTTTCTACTTACAAGTCGTCAACAGGCTGTAGTGTGAAAACGGGGAGTGGTGTGATTTGTGAAGTAGTGGGTCAGAAAACGGTTGAATTAGAGACGACAGATGATAAATGGTTCACACTAGAAGGGTCATGCATATTCCTTCGATACAGCAGAATCTGCTATCTTTGGGGACTATTGATGCTCGTGGTTGCAGGTACACAGCTCAAGGTGGAATTTTGACAGTTTGGGATAGTCATCGTAAGGTAACGAAGGGTAAGAGGGGGATTGAGCAGGGTCAGCACAACCTCTACCAGCTTTGTGGGAGCAGAAAAACTCAGCCGAGTGTATGGAAGCCCATTGTTCTTAAAGCATCATCTAGTAAGCCGTCACTAGAATTACCGAATCGAGACTGTAATGTTCCAATACCGTTGGAAGGTGGAGAGAGCCTTGACGTAGGTGGAGTTCGTGTGGAGGGTGGCACCCCCATGATTACATCTACAGGGATGTGCCCTTGAGAGGGGCATACAACGGGAGGAAAACAGGTGGAGGATTGTTCAACTAGCAGAAGAAGCCATAGAAACGTGTTGTTTACAAAGCGAAAAGAAAAGTCTAGAAGAGTTTTAAATCACACAGCTATGGATTCATGAATATGCAATCCATGGTGGAGATTGTTGGGTTTTATGTCTTGCATACTTGTTCGATGTGAAGAGAAGATGATGATACAAGTAGAGGGTTCGAAGCGAAGGATCAAAGAGAATAAGAAACAATCGGCAGCAGCAGCAGCCAACAGAGAAAGGGACAATCGACTGCGCGATCGACTATCACCTTCTCGGGTCGATGGTCTGGGAGTTGCGGTGGACTGCAACTATGTGCGGTCGACCGTTCGCAGCGCTGATGGAATTTTTGGGTGCGAGTTTGTTGATTTGATTGAAGCCTACTTCGTCTTCTGATTAGATCGTACGACTCTAATTGTATGTTTATCTCTTCAGTATACATCAGATGACTATTGTATCAAGATATCTAAACTAGGATTTTTCTAGATCTACATAAACAATTGTAACGGCTCATAGAATGATATGATTCTATTGAGTGCCGAATAGAAGAAGAGATTACTTCATCTGAGAGGGTGAGAGATTTCTTCATTGTAGAATGTCACACCCCGCTTCCCAAAAAGGAATACGAAATACGGATATGCAACAAAAGTCCAGCGAATGGTTTTCACCATTCATGAGCTGTATGGATCTTTACAACAATACACAGGAATAAACAAGAATATACATGAAATAATCAATCACGCATGCATGAATAAATTTCTAAATGAACAGAATTTACTTGAAACAAAAATACTTAATCTCAAATAAACCTGATCTGGAAACAACAATTCATAAGTTCTGGGAAAAAAATGCCCAAATACAAGATTCAAGTAGCAATAAATACAATTTATTCAAAAAAGGAAAAATAATAATTCAAGCAGGAACTGTAGCCAAGTTTAGAACACTTGGTCACTTACTCCTTCAGGCAGCTGGTAACCAAAATCTGCAAATTTAACAATTTGCAGGAAAAGAGAACAGGAAACAAAATGCCCGTCAATGCAAGTTACGGGTCGCATGTAGTGTAGTCAACAAGTACGAAAAACAGATAAAGAAAATACAGAGTAGCAACAAGAAGCAAAAACTGAAATAAGCATGGAAGGAATGTGACAGAAAAATAGAGCAACTATCTCTTAAGCCAAGAATAGAGTCAAGTGACATGATTAGAAAACAGGGTACAGGTATCTTGTAACAGATGTCAAGTAGCATGCAAGCAGGTAACCAAGTAACAGCTGTCAGGTAGCATGTACAGGTAAACATGTAACAGGAATGTGCAAGTGATCGGGTATTCTCGAGTCTTGTATTTAATCCTAACTAGGTAGTACTTCATGCGTCCCAAATTTTACCACATGGTTGCTACATTCAAATCAGTTGCATTTAGATTTCGTAGTAGATTGTATTGGGCCGTGTACTCAGGTATCAGGTTAACAGGTAAACAGGATCATATATCATGTATTCATATAATTTTATAACAGGTAATCAGGTATCAGTTAGGACCTACGGGTCCCTTTCTGAGTATACCTTCCTATAGGAAAGTATGTAGCCAGTTAATCAGGTAAACAGGTAATCAGGATCATGTATCATGTAATCATGTAACATGTAACAGGTGGAAAATACAGGCCCCCTTCCAAGTACACATTTCTATATTTTTCACTACTAGATCTTTCCCATAACCCCAACTTGATTACTTGTCATTATTATTAAAGCAAGTATATATGTGCACAAACAGGGCAAGAAAAGCATGGCAAAAACAAGAGTCAGGTTAAGAAGCATGCACGGGTGACAACAACTCATAATACACTAGGACAATGAGACTTTCAATTCTGGACAAATTGATGCAACAAGTTTATGAATCTGAAATTTTAGACACAGCAGTACCAAAACAACGATAAATCACAAAATACAACTCGGAATTCAAATCCGTCAAAAGGGTTGTAAAGTAGACATACTAGTCTATATTTCATGTTCACAAAGTTTTAATCAAAAGTGACTAGAATCAGGTTTAAAATGGATTTCTTTAATGAACAGCATGCAGTTTGACAATTATATGATTAGTTTCACAAGCATGAAATAAGTTTTGAAGGTCATTAAACAAATCTACCAAAATTAGGGGTAGATCCAAGTCATGTCTAGTCAAACCCAGAAAAATATTAAGTCCAAATTTTACTTTTAACATCAGTTTTAAAATAATAGATCTTGTAACGATCATATAATTCAGGATCTGTAAACTACGACACTGCTGCAGTAATACAACAATATCTCACACATCAAAAATCAAAATTGAGATCCGTCAAAATTTATGGAAAATAGACGCTGAGTCCTACGAATCATATTCACAAAATAATGTATTTTACTGACCTTAACAGGGTCTAAAATGCTGAACCAAATCAGGGCAGTAGCAAAACGAAATTTCTTTCATGCATTTAATTAAACAACTCATCTACAAAAGATCCAAATCAGAATATAATGAAGAACATGACGTATTAGATATTCAAATCAACATGGTATGGGTATTAACAAGTCTACAACGATATAACACATATAGTACACCAAGCATGTAACAAATACACAACATACCCTGAATCACGAAAGAGTATATATATAGCAAGAGTCTATCTAGAACTAATTATTTTCATGTAGTGTGCGTGACAACTTATTATGATAGGTCAAGACTACGAATGGATCAAACAAATGAGATCAAGATTTATCAAGAGAGGATCATGAGAATGAACACAAAAACGAGAGCAAGACTGCATGCGATATTTTGCACTTGTATATACAACAAAATAGTATACAAGTTACTTGCCTTGGTGGGTGAAGACGATGAATCTGACGGAAAGAATAGAATAACGAGAACGAATCCCAGGCAACGAACACAACACACGATCCACGAACATGAGAGGCTTGCAGGATTGAAGTCGACGGCGGCACTCCAATAACGGCAGGCGGTGGAAGACGAAGGCAAAGGAGGATGGGGGTTGCGGTGGTGGAGCATGGCGTTGAAGGCTGCGAGATGATGAAGGCCGAGGAGGGGGTTGCTGTTATGGAAAACACAGGCATCGGGATGAGGAGAGGTGCGGGTGGTTACTGCTGGCGTCGGTGGCTCAGGGCGGTCGCGAGGGCACGAGGGTGCGACAGCGAGGTGGTTGCGATGGCGGGTGGCGGGTGCTCCGGCGACGGGAGTGTGGGATGCACAGGGAGGGGGGTGAGAGAGAGTTGGAGAGAGAGGGAGATTAGGGTTTGTTTAGGAGATAATGATTGTACGGGAAAGAGAAAAATTTTAGTTAGGTTATAATGGAATTTTGGGTAAGTTAGAATTTGAGGAATCAAGGGAAGATAATGAGGAACATGATCTGCTTGTTAGGCAGATATGAAGAACGTGAGGGAGAAATTTAAGGGAGACTGAGTAAAAAAGGGTACTGGGTAGCGGGTTTAGGATCCAATAGGGCGGATAGATAGGGTTTTGGGTCAAAACAGGGTAGATTGGGTTAGAATTTGGGTCCACAAGGTAGGAATCAAATAATAATTAATTAGGCCATGAATTAAATAAATCAATTTAGAATTTAAACAATTCATCTGGAGATAATAATTTGAGAGAAATATTTAATCAAGAAGATTGAAAATCACAGAACTGAATCGACGACAAAATAGATGAATTATATTGAGAACGAAGAAACAATTACATGGTTCAAAAAGAACAAAAGAATACAATCAGAATAAATACCCAAGAAAAATAAATGCATACAAAAATACAAGAAAAGAAAATACAGGGGTTACATAGACAGCAACCAAGTTTCAGTTAGGCTTGAGATAGGGTCGTAATGAGAATTGTAATATTCTTGTATCGTCTCTAGTTGAAATAACATTTCGGATCTTCCTTCCCTGGATTAAGGCAAATTCGGGAGAACTCTTATGTGCTTTGTGTGATTGGTGCGATCTATTTTGCTTGGTGGTTTGTGTTGATTATGTTGAAGACTCAACAAGATCCTCAAGTTCCTAACAATAATATTATGTTTGCGTGTGTTATACTGCACAACTTGATCGTCAATAATGAACACAATGACTCTGAAGAACTTGTTTTGTCTACTCCTGCAATTATTCAGAATGTTCAAGAGATTGATGTCAATGAAACTGAGCAATTCCGACGATTCTTTGCTCGACACAAGCAACTCAAAGACAAAAATGCTCATACTGCACTTAGAAATGCACTGATAGATAATTTGTGGGCAAGATACGGCAATGAAATGGATTAAGGCTGATGATTATCAATGTAATATTTTTTATGTTTTTATCATTCAGTTTTATGTAATCCACTGTCCAACGTTTGTCGTTTATCTATTTCCAATTAATGATCACATTTTATGAGTTGGTGCAATATATTTAGTAGTCTTTTGAAAATATGTTAAGCTAATATAAAATAAATAAATAATGTTAAATATTAATATTGTATCAATTATTATTTTCAATCAATAAAATATATTCAAAATCGGTTTCATCTTGAAGGTATCGTCGAGACCTTTGCAACGGTACCAAAATAATAAAATTTGGATTAATATTTTATAAGAAACATTCATTTAATGTATATACACACACACACACACACACACACACACACACACACACACACACACACACATTTATATTAAAATGATTTGAAAGTAATTCTTGAAAAGATGTTAAGATGCAAGAGGACACATTTATATTAAAATAATTTGAAAGTAATTCTTGAAAAGATGTTAAGATGCAAGAGGGTAGAATGGACATTAAAAGAAACCGAATAGTGATTAGAAGGCTTGGATCAAAGCTTTCAAATTTGAAGGAGACCATTAAAAGAAACTGAATAGTGATTAGAAGGCTTGGATCAAAGCTTTCAAATTTGAAGGGTGGGGAACTCCTCCTTCAAAAAGGAGTGTTTGCAGTTCGGTTGGAGCACTCCCGGGCCTTCAAAATGATGATTTGAAGGTCCGTTGGAGTTGCTCTTAAGGGGGAGAATCAACAGGACATAACAAATTTATATCAAACTCCTAATTATTTCTCAAGCCTATAAATACCCTCCCCCTCCCTTAGTCAGAAAGTAATGAATAATCTTTCTTTTCTCTCTCAGACTTTCTCTCTCTAGTTGTGACTTGAGCGTCGGAGGGTATGGTGTCGAGGCCATCCCTGGAGTTTCAGGACTTTTTCAGGTCCATCATGTAATGCCCCGTAATTTTTAATACAATATTTTGAATTAATAAATAATTTTAAAATTAATTTATTTAATTAATTTAAATTTTTGTAAAATTGACATCTTTACACGTGCAAAACACGTGCAAATATTTTTGAAGTTCAAATTTCTACTTTTGATTTTCTGAATAAATTCTGCTATTTATAATCGATTATATTCTAAATTTTGGAATTTTTCTGAATAATAAAACTATTTTTGTAAATACTTTGAAAGAAAAGGGTTTTTGCACAAAATATCGTTTGAAGGTAAATTCGAATTCAAAATTCGGTTGGACTGTTTTGGTAGACCGATTTTGACAGGAGATAGATTGGGGGGAGAGATTTTATCCCTCTAATTTGATTTGATTTGACTTGATTGAGTATATACATTTATGCAATTTTGGAATTGTTGGGGACTTTATTGCAAATATTTTTCTTGGAAAATAAAAGTTAGAAAATTTATTTGGAAAATCTAACTTTTATTAGTAGAAAACAATTCTAAATTTTCTGGAATTTTATGAATAATTTTTGGCAAATTTGCAAATATTTCAAAATAAAGGGCCTTTTGGCAAAATTGCCACCCAGAGGCAAAAATTTTTGAAATTCGAAATCTCTGGGCAGCAGTGAAGGTCGGCCAGGTTGGGGAGTTAGGGGGATTAGATTTTTACTATAATTGATTTGGAAGACCTAGTCATGCAAAAATAAAAATTTCCTAAGGGTTTTTTTATGTGTGTAAAATCTTCGTGAAAATCCCAAATATTCAGCCCGGCCTATAATATACCCCCCCCCCCCCCAATGTTGCGAACAAAGATATTTCCATCCTTAAATTTTTTGGGGTGTTTGAAGCTTTGGATATCTCAATTTTCGCAAGGAGGAGTTCTTTTCTTATTATTATTATCTTTCATTTGGTCTTCTTTGAGGTGGGTAATCTTCCAACTCTCTTGATGTGTTTTCTTCTTTCTCATGAACAATATAGAATCATGCTAGGTTTAGATTTGGTGGATCATGATTATATTAGAATGAATACGATGTTGTGTATGAATTGATTATAGAGACGAATTGTTAGATAAAAATTGTTTGTTAATATGATAAAAAGAAAAAAAAAATATATAATCTTGATGGCATGACACTTTTATTTGAATGTTCTTCAAAATGATGTGTATTATGGGTGCATGAAAGATCATGTTTTTTTTAATTGTGGAAATTGATTTTCTTTTGAACCTATGAATTATTGTGGATGATTGGAGTTGTCATATGTTCTAATATTCATGTTGATCAAAGATAAGTTAATCATGAGTTTTAGAACTTTTCTATGCATGAAAGATCTAAATTTTGTTGTAGAAATAGATCTATCAAAACTATATGTGAATTTGGACGTATAAATCTATATGTGTGAGTAAAGAACATGTTGAATTGTTAAAAGATGAAATTTTCATAAATTATTTGTTGTTTTTATATGAACTTATAATGGGTTGAAAATTTGAATTTTTATACACAAATATGAATCAAATCATCATATAAATACATTTTGAAGCATTGGGAACCTAGGGTTAGGGTTTTGGGGTTAAAACTTAAACCTAGGGTAAGGGTTTGGAGGTTTCAACCTCGGGTGAACAGTAACCCTCGGGTTACTGTTCAACCCGAGTTGCTACTGTTGCTGTGTTGGGTTTGTTGGAGTATTTGGGATTTGGTTTTAAGGTGATTCGTGTGGTGCTTGTGTAATATGGTGGGGAAACACTAGTATACATATAGAAGTGCATATGTATGTATATAATCTAATATTTATGTGAGATTCGATGGAGTTTTGGTTGAGTTTCGAAATTGTTAAATTTCAGATTTTTACAAAATCTAGTTTCAGTTTATTGATAGTTTAGAGCTTCAAATTTTGTGCGAATGGATTAGAAATTTTGTGACATAATCTATGATTATGAAGTAAATATGAACTTAATTTTCCAGATTTTTATATTCATTTTTGAATGGATTGCTCTTAAGGATAAGAATGTGTAACTTTTAGATTTTTGATAAAAGATGGTTTTCAGAATTTGTTGAATTTAACCCCTTAAATTTAATTTGTTTGAGTCTAGATTTTTATGGTGAGTTCCTTGATATGTGGTGGATTTAAATAAATTTTCCAGAATTTAATATTGATTATAGAGTGTACTGTTTTGAAGAACGAAATCATGTAACTTTCAGATTTTTGGTGAAATTCTTGGGGTAAGTAAATCTACATTTTTGTAGATGAAATTCTCAGTTTTTAAGGGTTATATTTCAGTCTTAAAGGATGATTATTTCGAAGTTTTAGGAGTTATTCTCAATTTTAAATACGATAAATTCCAGATTTTGGAAACTATAAAATTTTGAATTTTTGGGATGAGATCCCATGTATTTAAGTGATTTGTTTCAGTTGAGATTGAATGAATTTATAGTGGAATTAATTGGACTTTACGAATGAATGGAAAGTGATATTGAAAGGTTGTTTTTAAAGAATTTTCGTAAGTTGAATTCGTTTCCATATATGACAGAATATTCCGTATTATCGAACCAGGTTGGGTTTGATTTGAGATTTAGGGTTATGTTGTGGTCCCTAGGAAGTTAGTTGGGGATTTTTGGGTTGTGAGCATTAGAGGTTGAGCAGGACCCAGAATTACCGGCAGTGAATTAACTGATTGTGGAAATTGGCCAAAAAGGACTAGTGTTCCTAGTTTTGTGGGTTTAAGTCTGGTAGGGTTGAGCTAGCTCTAAGTGGCTCAGGTTACTTATATGTATGCATAAGGACAAACACTAGATGGTGATACGATGAAATGGGAGCAAACATGAGTTATGGACTCCAGAATGATCCGCGGAGTGAGACAATCCTTAGTATTTCGGGATGATGGATGAAATATGCCACAGAATGATCCACGGAGTGGGATTAATCTTCAGTATTTCGGGATGAGAGTGATGCTCATGAGATATTTGTGCAATGAGTTCTCCAGAATGAACTACGGAGTGAGACAATCCACAGTTTCCGGGACGATGGATGAAATAGGCCACAGAATGATCCACTGAGTGGGATTGGTCTCCTGTATTCCAAGGGCGAGAGCCAATACTTGTAAAATGTCTAAATCTCGTAGTAATCATGGTAGTAGGTTGCATAACGAGGGATTGAACCCTATAAAGCGGAGAACGATAAAGGCTTGCACCAGACCTATTTAGAATGGGATGCATAGAATCCAACAAGTATTCATTAGAAATCATTGTGTGCTTTGTGTTTTCTTGAACATTGTTCTAATTCATTTTTCTTTTGTTTTCTTGACACACACTTACTTTGTATAGTTTCACTTGTTGTTTATTGAATCTTTCATCATTATTTCATTTCATGTTATGTGGCAAGTTTGTGATTATGAGACTTTGGAAGGTTACTATTACTATAGTATTGTGTCAGTTGCCTTCAACTGATGTCCCCACTCTTCAGTTTATTTTGCAGGATTTACAAGTGAGTTGCCCAAGTAAAGTAGAAGCTTGGATTGGATATGATTAAAGTTCAAGTGTTGGGTTGTGTTGTAATTAATGTATTTAATTCTTTTTCCGCTATGCAAATGTAAGAAAGAATTGTTGTAATAAAATGTTTTAATTTTTCACTGTATTTGATACCGTGTTTATGATTACACTGAAGTTGATTCTGGAAATTGTGCCACTTATTTCTAATTTTATTGAATCAAATGTTGCTGCTTATTTTAGTGAGGGAGCAAACAGATGGAGAGTTTATATTTTGAAGAAAACAACTAAAGATCTTACATTTGATCGTCAGCGTAAAAAGTGGTTAGAGTTCATGATATTGGATCTGGATCGTTGAAACAACACCTTGATCTGAATTCGACGGCTGTTAATGCAGCCAATGTTAAGAGGGAGAGCAGCGGCCTCAAGCCGTCTAGCCAACCCTCTTCGTCAACCAGCTCCTCCTATGGACAACCCTATTCCTCCTCATCAGTCGGATCTGCCCTGACAACCTAATCAAGCACCTATTAACGTAGAGGCACCGGGGGCCTCCCCACAAAGCCGTCATGAGCATCACCCTCTACCCGACCATGTCTTAGTTCATAATGCCACAAGTTACCCGAGAGGTCCCTGGGGGTCGAGAGATCTCCGTTAAATCATCACTGCCAGACAACAAAGGACCGATCTATGGACCCGTTTGGACAAGAGGCGTACACGAACTTAAGCCTCCCACTCAGAATGTCAGGAGAACCTGAGAAGCAACTCTCCTCGAAGGTAGAGGTCAAGACGCTCCTCCTCTCATAGAGGGCGCAATATAGAAAGAAACCCCCCTCATGAGAGTTGAAAGTATCTTGAGAGGAACAAAGAGCAAGAGGCCCTGGTCACTAAGGTCGAACTTGAAAACTTCAAGCATGACATTCTTCGAGCCATCCGAGGTAACTCATGATCAAATTTGATGCTCATGGAGGTGCCACTCTACTCCTTCGAAAGAAGAATAATCCAGCGACTCAACTAGATCCAAGGGGAAGGATGACCAAGTTCTTCGCTGCATCCGAGTAGTAGATGATCGCTTGGCACAAAGAAAACATCTTGGTTTGACACGAGAAAGAAAACCTGTCCAACCCAACCTATGTGCACCCCTAGGTACTCATATTGTGAGTTGAAAATCCGGGGTTGCGCGCGACAAGTTTTCTAATAATCCATATTAATACACTTTCCATGGGATTCAAACGAAAATGGCTCTACTACTTTGTGAAACATACTGGCCAATACACGAAAACTTCAAAAATTTGGTGAGGGTTGAAGGATTTATATTTAGTATTCACTAAATAAAACGTACAAATTTAGTAGGAATTTATTCAAAGCTAGCATGCAACTAGAGAATCCTATTTTCCAAGCCTCAAGCATGGATTGCAGATTAGGGATCTCTTTGTTTAAATTTCAAATTTTATTCTCCTTAATAATCAAAATTTTAAATTAGCAGTAGCTAGCAAATACCTCATAATCTTTTGCATAATCACAAATCATTGTGGATAATCTTAAATAAACTGTAACACCCCGAATTCCAAAATACAACTGAATTCGAAGTTCCACAGGATCGTTACACTTCTTTCATACAATTTTACAAGGAAATTGAAACATTTCTTACATCAGAGTTACATTATATCTTTACATTATTATAGCGGAAGCAAATTTACAGTAATTACTTGAAACAATATTTAAATTAATCTTTGAGCAGCATGTATACTTCAATTTGTCAAGCATCTTTACCCTGCATGTAAAATTATGGGCGCGTCAGTTCATTCAACCGACGAAATATTATACATGGCCATCATCTCTATGCCAAAAATAGTATAACGATTCTCATTACTTAGCAAACTACAAACTTGTTCACAAACAAAGCTAAAGGGACTATCCTATTGATTTCGTGTTGTGAATATGCACTTAGTCCTTAATGCAATTATTTATATTACATGACACTAATGCGCACTTGTTCGGATTCTATGCATCCCATACTACATAGGTCCGAGGATAAGCCCTTAACCATTCTTCATCTTGTAGGGTTCAATCCCTCATCATGACTTAATCTACTACTGTAACTACAGTAAGTATCCTAGATGTTTTATGACCTACGAACTCATGTCTAGGTGCCCTGGAGGGAACCCCAATGCACTGACACATGACACATCATGCAGGCATCTTGTGGTAATTCAGCTCCTACCATAGACATGACACCACCCGCAGTCATCAAATACCCTACGAGCGTCGCCACCGGGACGGTACTCTGGAGTAGTATCCACGTCCTACTCATGACGCATCATGGGACATCCTGTGAATACTCTCACGCCGCCAATCCAGTGGCCCTCATACTCAATATTTTTCTCTTACTTTCATCACATCTTCACTATGTATCTAATCCTTAGTTTAATTGAATCATGAATAAAATCAATCCCTTAGGGTTAGCACTCCCACTATACCGGTCTTATTCATTTATTTCACATGACCCAAACCTTGGTCTTTTCATTCCAAATATCATTTCCACATTTCTTTTATTACCGGTATAAGGCTTAGCTACACCTCAGTTTTCAATTTCAACTCATAATTACAACATCGAGCTTTTCATACTCATAAAGTCTTTTTCATGATTAATTACAATTCACATTTCATAATCATAGTATTCATGTATCCATATTCATAATATCCTCCATAACTTATCAAGTCAACTATTTCAATTCCATACCCAATCTCATGCGTAAAAATAATAAATTTCGACTAGTCATATTAAATAGTTCATTCATTCCACAAATCTTTTATTCTTATTTCAATCTGTACTAAAATCACAATTTATAATTTCAATTAGTTACACAAATCACAATTTTAAATTTCTCATTACTAATTCTCATTCTAAAACTCTTTAAAAATAACTCATTTATTTTTCCTTTATCCCAAAAGACAATTTAATTAAAAACAAGTCATTTCTTGCAAATAGCCTCAATTTCTCAATTATACTTTACCAAAAGTTATAAAAATTTCACTCATGAAGTCCAAATAATTTCAGTATTTTTTTCCATATTTTTCTAAATTTTAATTTATTTTAAAAACTCAAAAATCTTTATTTCTCCCAAAAAAAATTGGCCTTTTAAACTAAAGCCCACAACCAGATCCGAACCCACAACCAGCGGCCCAAAGGACAGCGCCTAAGACCACTGCGCCAAAGCCACCGAGGCGATATGATATGGGTTATTATCCCTATGTATTGGCTTTCGGCGTTTCGGGTTTTCAACAAAAAATAAATAAATAAAATGAAAAGCTCCTTCTCAGTATCGAAACTGAGACCAGAGACCAAGCCCCCCGCTACTGTAGCGACTGAAGCCATTCCGACCAAATGGTCTAAGTGACCAGATTGTTTTGAAAAGATTTTAGTTAGGATTGAATTAGTTCTCTGTTCATCTCTATATTTCATGATTCTCAAAAACGATTTTTTTGTTTCTTTTTCTACTCTTTTGAAAATAAAATTTTCCAGATTATAACATACATAAATCTACAGTAAACCAGTATTTTTATAAACATTATTGGCTTTATAAAACATGTATTTTAGTCCTACTTTGTTTTCCATGTCCATAATTTCAACATTGAGAACAATAACACATTTCTTCATAATTTAGAGTTAGAAATCCACAACTACTATGTTCTTTTGTTCTTTTTCTTATTAACATCCTACTACATTTTTAGAACACAAAAAAAATCTCATCTTTCTACAATAATAAAAATCTATTTTTAGACAATTGACTATACATGATGCATTCAATCAACTATTTGTAAACACAAATTTTTACCATAACATTCATGTAGCACAACAATATGGAGATTTCTAACACATTAATTAACAATTATTCATTAACAATCAATCCATCAATTATTCTCTAAATTACCACTATACTTTTAATTAAACAAGCATGGTTCCAATTTTCAACTAGTTGATTCATAATAATTTCATTAAATCATTCCTAGTATGGTGTCTAATTCTAGAAGTATGAGAAACACCCACCTCTTTGGAGAAAAACGGAATGAAAAGCTCCTAGAGTCTCCTAGAATGCAAGAGAGTAGCCTTCTCCTCCTAAATTGTGTTGCAAAATGCTCCCCTTCTTGTTCCTTGGTGCAACCCGAGCTTCACCTTGTGCTTGGGGATGGGCCGGCCTCCTTTGGTTGGGACACACACAGAAATGCACACTCAATCTTTTACTCCCTAATATATTACTCTCCTATATAGTTTCTTCCTTTCAATTATTTTCTTGGTGTTGTATTCATGAAGGTAGGGGGTATTTATACTAGTTTTAGGATAGATTGGAGGTAGGATAGATAGGTAGGGGCCAGGATTTCACTAGATGGTTGTAGATGGATGGCTAGGATAAGATGGGAAGTTGTAGCAACCACCCATAAGCAAATAACCACCCATGCACACACACCCACTCTCCCACTCTTCTCTTACCCATACCCGGCCTCTTAGGGTGTGCAAAGCACACATACGTGCATGCACGTGCCCCTCCTAGTTTCCCCCTATTTAAAAATTGTACAAATTTAATTAATTAATTGTTCACCAATTGTGTCTACATGACAAGTTGTGACAATTTAAAAGATTAATTAAGTTTGTGGGCCTCAAAATAGTGGGCTTAGGCTTATGGGCTAATTAATAAAAAAATATTTAATTACTAGAGTAGGCTTAAAATAAGAAAACAATGTTTAGGCTATATAAAATAGGCTTTTTAGAAAGATAAATGGAAAGAAAGAAGTAATTGTCCATGATATAAAAGAAAATTTTATAAAAATAAATATGCATACGAAATTTTGCACGTGCACAACACGTGAAAATCAACGTTTTTTATTTAAATAAAAATTTAGGGTATTACATAAACTGTGTTCCTCTTCTTTGTTACTCGTTCCTTAATAGACTCTTTGAAGAGAGACTTAGATGCCCTTCTCAGGCTCAACAACTTCCAACCCTTACCTCCCCTCACCAGATAGTCTCTTTCATCCTCTCACCTAACCACAAATTTTATGTTGTTTGCCTATTCGTAGATCATATGTAGGTCCAATTCAACTAACCAGTAACCAATATATATCTTGTTGGAATCTACCTATATGTCTTTGATAGTTAGATATGGTTCAGGCCCCCATTTATTCCTCCAGTCTTGGTGATTTGCACAGACATTTCTCTAGGTAGCACAAAGACTTGAAAATATCTTTGAGATCGCGTTAATAATGAAGCAAGCACACTCCCGACATAAATTCAGTGATCATCCTTTTCTTTATGGTATTATTCCATTATAATTTGATTCTCCCTTGTTTCTCATATTCTCCTTTTATACATGCAAGGGATCAGGAAATAAGGAAGAACCACCGAAAGGGAGATCAGTTACACCTACCCTAATTCCTAACCAACAATAATGCTGTGTCAAAAAGAGAACCAAGAAGACCTTGTTCTCGAGTCAGAAGGTGGTGGGATGATTACCAGTCTTATGGGTCTATGCACAATTGGTAGGAAGATGCAAAATGGCTAAGGATCCATAATATTGTTTGAGAGTATTGCAAGGATTACAAAATCTCTCCTGTTGGTGTTTATTTTGGTGTGGGAGCAAACATATTTATTTGTGAATTCTTTTAGAAACAAATAAAGCAAAACTGTTGACTTCTAACCGGTGTTTGACTGTTTCTCGCCGCTGCCATTAAATTGTAAAAAGTTTGATACACCGGAATGGATTCCGGCGGCGAACCTTCCGACGCTCAAGTCATTAATCAGGAAGATTATGAAAGAGCGATTTGTGAAAATTTATTGATTACCCTTTTTATGGTGGGGGAAGAGGGATATTTATAGTCGCCTTTAGAGACAGTCTAGAGATAATCATTTATTCTTATGTCCCGGTGTTTTTGAATAAGACATAGAGTTTAAATCGTTTCATGATAAGAGATTTGGTTTAAACCATCTCTTAGAGATAACTATGAATTTGAATTACTCTTTAAATGACCTGGGCTGTTTGTAATGGGTTGTCACCCTAACCCAGTAAGACAGACCCATTTTTTGGATTATTGGGCTTGGAAAAGATCCAGTTCCCAATTCTGACCCGTTTGTAGGTGAAATTACCGTTTTCCCCTGAGAACTTTAAGATTCGTGCTCGATTTGAACGTTCCCTATTTGGTTCTATTTTTATCCATATCACAAGCCCCCACTCCTGAAGACTGAGTTTCACAGCCTTTGAGGAGTAGTTCGTCTGTTTTCAATGGCTTATAGAATTTATCGGCGTTCTCGAGGGAGTTTGGATCTTGATCGAGGTGTAACGGTGTTATTACGAGCTTATAAAATACCCAAAATTATTTTTACAATTTTCTGGATTTTTAGTGACTTTTCCAAGTTTTTCTGAATTTTTTCATATTCTGAATCATTTTTTGAATTTATTTATTCAATTTTCGAATTTAAATAATTAATTTTTGAAAATTTAATTAATTAATCTAATTTAATAATTATATTTTCAGAATTTTTAAAATTATTTTCTGAATTAATAATTATTTTTAAAATTTTTAATTAATTATTCAGATTTTTAAAATAATTAATTCAATTAAATTAATTAATTAATTAATTAATATTTACTTGTACACGTGGCGCAATCCTAAACGTTGATCACGATCGAATGCGGATCTTGAGGAGACAATTTTTTCCTCATTTGAGCTCCGGTGACAAGAATGCTCGGATTCGAGCGGTAAGCTTCGCGGCTTCGGCGGCAAGGGGGCTCGGCCGTAGTGGCGAGGAGCTCGACTGCAGTGGAGAGGAGCTCGTCGGAGCTCAGCGACGGTGGCGTGGAGCTCGGCAGTGGAGAGGAGCTCGACAGTGGTGGAGCTCGACAACGATGGGTTCGGCAAAGTGAGGTCGAGCTCGACGAGGAGGAGGAGAGCTCGACACTGGAGCTTGACGACGACGGTGTTTTGGGTTCGACGAAGCTTCGAGCTTCGGCTACTTGTGGAGTTCGGCGAAGGTGATGGTGAGGTCAGCATGGAGCTCGACGGAGTTGGGCTCGACGGGGTGAGGTCGAGCTCGGCGAGCAGATGGAGAGCTCGGCACCGGAGCTTGGCGACGACGGTGTTTTGGGTTCGACAAAGCTCCGAGCTTCAGCTTCTTGTGGAGTTCGGCGAAGGTGGAGGGTTGGAGTTCAACGTTGGAGCTCGACGATGGCGTGGTGAGCTCGACAGTGGAGGGGAGCTCGGAGTTGGATTTGGAAGGAGGTCGACGTTGGTGCTGAAGGACTTGGCGAGTTGGCAAAGTTGGGTTTTTCTTTTTTTGGCTTCGGCACTCAATTTCGAAGTAGAAGGAGGACGGAGGAGGGTTGAGGGGGGTTGCGGGTTTGGGTCCTAAACGGGTTCAAACCCGACCCGTTAACCCCTTAATTTTTTTTCTTTTTGTGTGGAAATTTGTGGCCGTCGTTCTAGATTTGAGCGTGGATCTTGAGGCGGAGTGTTTTTTCCCCCATTTTCTGCTCGGTTCCAAGAATGCTCGGATCGCATTTCCGAACCCAGGAGAGGCTTCAGCGGCTTCACACGTGGCGGTCAATGGTTGAATTGGTCAACACTGACCATTGACTTGGTCAACACTGACCGTTGACTCTTTTTTTTTTAATCACAACCACTGATCACGATCGAGTGTGCATCAGGTGGCAGAGTTTTTTCCTCATTTCGACGTCGGTGACAAGAACGCTCAGGGACCGCTGTCGGATCCCGAGACACTTTGAGAAGGCAACACGTGGAGATTTTGACTGTTGACCAGTCAATGCCATTTCTCCAATTACGGCGTCAGTGACAAGAATGCTCAGTTCCACTTGCCAAAGTCGAGTGGAGCTTCGAGAAGGTGACACGTGGAGATTTTGACCCAGTTTGCATTGACTTAGCCAACCCCTCGGTTAGCTTTGCGCAGTTGCATTGTAACTGGCTTTCCCGGTGCTACGGATGTCATATTGGGGTGTTTGACCCCTCATTTCAAAGCAGATTCAAAGATCTAAAATTTCTCTTCAGAAGTCAGTCGAAGGGTCACCCTTCTTCATGGTCAAAATAGTCCCACAACATCTTTGCCATCATGAAGTTAAGAAGAGCTTTGTATGATTCTAGAGGAGATCCATTCTCGGAGGTGAGTTTTAGGGAGTGTCTCTGGGAGTGAGTTTTGCTCTGAATTTGCTTGGAAGAAAGCCGCACGGGAGGAAAGCGGAGCGAAGAGTATCACCAGGCTCCAGGAGAGAGCCGTTTTGGAGACATGTTTGAGGAATAACTCTAGTGGAGAGTTGAGCTCCGAACTCGTTGAGAAGAAGGCCGCTCGAGAGGCGAACGGAGCGAAGAGCATCACCCGGATCTAAGAGAGAGCCATTTGGGAGACAAGTTTGAGGAGTAACTCTAGGGGAGAGTGGAGCTCCGAACTCGTTGAGAAGAAGGCTGCTCGAGAGGCGAGCAGAGCGAAGAGCGTCACCAGGCTCTAGGAGAGAGCCATCTGGGAGACGATTTTGAGGAGCAACTCTAGGGAAGAGTTGAGCTCCGAACTCATGAGAAGAAGGCCGCTGAGGAGGCAAGCGGAGAGAAGAGCATCACTAGGCTCTAGGAGAGATCCGTTTAGGAGACGAGTTTCAGGAGCAACTCTAAGGGAGAGTTGAGCTCCGAACTCATTGAGAAGAAGGCCGCTCGGGAGGCGAGCAGAGCGAAGAGCATCACCAGGCTCTAGGAGAGAGCCGTTTGAAAGACGAGTTTGAGGAGCATCTTTAGGGGATAGTTGAGCTCCGAACTCGTTGAGAAGAAGATTGCTTGGGAGGCGAGCGGAGCGTAGAGCATCGCCAGGCTTTATGAGAGAGCCATTTGGGAGACAAGTTTGAGGAGCAACTCTAGGGGAGAGTTGAGCTCTGAACTTGCTTGTTGCAAAATTTAACCAGTTGTGGGAGCAGTATGAATGTTCGTTTTGAGCCCCGAAACCGCAGACTTGCAAGCTGTGAGGGCAATTTCGAATCATGATTGTGAACTTCGAACACGTTGTTTTGGGGTTATCAACGAGTTGTAAGAGCAATTCCGGATGGTGAGCTTCTCCGCACTTGCTTAGTTGCAAGCGGCTAAAGCGGCGTCGAACCAAGTATTGGACTCCAAACTTGTTGTTTGGGGGTTTCAACGAGTTGTAGGAGCAATTCTGAATGGTGAGCTGCTCCGTACTTTCTTGTTTGCAAGCAGCTAAAGCAGCGTCGAACCAAGTGTTGGACTCCAAACCCGTCTTTGAGCTTAGTAAGTTGTGGAAACAGCCCTGTAGGACAAGTGAGACTCTGAATTTACCATTTAATGAGTCGTAGGTGTGACTCAGAGAGATAGAATTGAGCCAAATATAATAATTTTCAATAGAAAAAAGCTAAGTTTTATTGAAACAAACTTAGTGGCCGCTTCAATGGGGCGAGCCATTATTACATGTTTTTGACCATATTACAAGCATCGGCCTTATTGAAAATTGAAAACCTAATTCTACGATAGGGTGAAGGCCTTTAGGTAGGAGTTTGATTCTCCCCCCATTGGACCTCCATGGATATGGTGGAGGATGGCCCCAGGTTCGGAGTCTTGGAACTCAGCGGGCCTCTCGGTTCGCTTGTTGGCTCCTCGAGGTGGAGGATCGGCCCCATCCTTTCTGACGAACTTGGTCAGGTTTCCCCGCTGTTTGAGTTCTTCGATCTCCTCTTTGAGAGCCCGACAATCATCCGTGTCGTGCTTGTAGTCCCTATGAAAGCGACACCACTTATCGCTGTTCCTTTTCTTGCCAAGGGTATTCATTCTAGGAGGACTACAGGGTAGCCCTTCCTTGTCCACCTCTATAAGAACTGCTAATATATTAGAAGTGAGGGGGGTAAACTTCTCAAAATGAAGAGCTGGGCGGTGCTGGCCATTGTCATCTTTCTGAAATTTCTGGGGCCTTTCTTTGCATGTATTCTTCCGTTTGTTCCAGGAAGATGACTCTTCTCGACTGGGGGGGGGGGGGGGGGGGGGGTGAAAGCCTCTTCCGCTAAGATGTAATTCTCACTCCTAAGCAGGAGTTCCAAGAAGTCCTGATGAGGCTTCTTGGCAAGGGATGCCTTGAAGTCGGCCCTGTTTCAGCCATGGGGCAGGGGAGGGGGATTGTGGCGGTCGGGCCCCCGACGTTAATGACGTTGTGCTTGAATACCGCAGATGCTACTGATTGGTTGAGAGAGGCAATAGACCGGGCTTCGGCAGTAAAGTGCCGAACATAATCTGTTAGGCGTTCACCCTTTCTTTGGCTGAGGGCTAGCAAAGATGCACTTGTTTTCTCGGCTCGGAGACTGCTAACGAAGTGGGTGAGGAAGATCTCCTCAAACTGTTCGAATGAGAAGATGGAGGCTGGGAAAAGACGGGAGTACCACTCTCGCGTCAGCCCCCTCAACATTGCTGGGAAGGCGTTTTAGAGGAGTGCGTCCGAGTCTTGATGAAGTAAATCACCCTAGGGGGCGAATAGGGTAATTGTACAGAATTATTTTTTTAAAAAAATGAATAGCAAAGTAAATAAGAAGAGATAAGAAAATCAAACATAGATAGCACAAGTGACGCAGCGATATAACGTGGTTCGGCTCCCAGGTTTACATCCACACCACCTACATGTAGCAATTCTCCGCCACAAACGTTCCACTATACTCAAACCCTTGTACAGTGATTCTCGGATTCAGGCCGAGAGACCTATTACACCCACAGGACATGTAACACAAGTCGCGTCAATCTCACCGAAGTGGAAGAAAAGAAAAGAACTCAAGATCCTCAATGATCCTGACTGAAGAATACAAATGGTTATCACACACACTCAGATTGATTGTAGAAAAATTAGTTCAGAAGATTTTTCTCAGAAGCAATAGGTGAGGAATACTCTGTGGGTTCGTCCAATTATATAGACGGGGAAGTGTATCTTTTAAAATTAGAAACGATACATTCCAAAAGAGTGAACAACGTAAAGTACAGTCGACCGCAATTTAGGTGCAGTCAACCGTTCATCTTTCTGATGAAAGGTCGAGAGATGAATGGTCGACTGCTTCATTCTGTTACTGTGAAGTGCACGGCTGACATAAGGTGCGGTCGACCATTATCGTGTTGTTCATAACGAAGTCACTTTATATTCTTACCATATACTAATCAATCATCAATCAATCAGATACAGATAAAATCCCACAAATATGGAATAGAAACAACTGGTCTTGATAGCTTTCTTGGACACTAATCAACATGTGCTCTTTTTGAGTCACTTCTTCGTTTGCTTGATCTCGCAATCTTTCTTTATTGCTTTCCTTCTTTGCTTATTCTTGAATCTCTTTTGAATCTCTTATTGATATTATTTTAACCAGAAAATCTGAACAACTTAATTTAAAGTTATTAGTATTTATGGACACGTTTTGTGCACAACAAACAAAGAGTCAACAATCTCCCCCTTTTGGTGTGAACAAAACATGCCGTTGAATGTTGAAAGTAAAAATTAAATAATAAGGCATATAAATACTCCCCATGAATTTAGTAATTCCTGTAACATAGATTTTCATAGATAATAATCAAGAGAGATTTGTAAATACTCCCCTTAATTCAATACTTCCTGTTATACAGAATATTTTCATAGAAGATATATGAAGAAGAAATAATAATATTCAATATTATATTTTCTTTCAGTTAAAAACATTCATAAAAATATTCACAATATTATATTTACTTTTAGTTAAAAACATTCATAAAAATATTCTCCCCCTTTTTGGAACACACCAAGAGGGCAAAAGACAAGCATAAATTAAGTATGTAACATACTGCCTCGAAAGCCATTTGAAAATGAAAAGAACATTCATTAAGCAAAACAAGAGGTTATTATGGGGAACATGATAATGCATGAGATGAATTTAGGAAATGTAATAATTTTTGAAAACAGAGGAAAATCTAATTACATGATACCGTTGTTAGCGAAACTCTTTGATATATAGTGAGAGCTCTTCATGGTACCATAGATTTGAGATTTTCCCAATATAGATGCGAGGCAGAGAACAAAAGAAGTGGTATTTTAATAAACCGATATTATAGAAAATGGTGAATAGAGGGTTTGTAAAAATCAAAATGAGTAACCAAAAAATCAAGCCTAGAGTAAACGGTCGACCGCACACCTTGTAAACACAAAACGAAAGACAGAGAGTGGACCGGTCGACCGTTCATACTGAAAGCCAATTTTTGAAAAGAATCATAAAACCAAATGAAGGTCGAGAGTCCGCCGGTCGACCACCCGGTCGACCGAACACCTCCACAGGCGTACAATTGCCCATCCAGTCGACAAAAACCCAATTTTAAGCAGAAATATCAATAACATTCAATTCTCCTTTCAAAAATAAAATTGTTTTTCATCTAAAGGTTTAGTGAAAATATCAGCAAGTTGCGAATCAGTGGAAACATATTCAAGAACAATATCTCCCTTTTGAAAATGATCTTTAATAAAGTGATACCGAATATCAATGTGTTTTGTGCGACTGTGTTGATCAGAATTCTTTGTCATATAAACAGTACTAGTGTTATCACATTTAATTGGAATGTGATCAAAAGATACCTTGTAGTCCTCTAGAGTATGTTTCATCCATAATATCTGCGCACAGCAGGATCCAGTAGCAATATATTCATCTTCGGCAGTGGAAAGAGTTACAGAATTCTGCTTTTTGGATGCCTATGAGACAAGACAATTGCCCAAGAAGTGACATGTGCCGATAGTGCTTTTTCTGTCTGTTAAGCTACCAGCATAATTTGCATTAGAGTATCCTACAAGAAAAAAAGTTTCTATTTTTTGGGTACCACAATCCAGTATTTGGTGTGCCTTTGAGATATCGAATGATACACTTAACAGCAACTAAATGCAATTCTTTGGGATATGATTGAAAGTGTGTACATAAACAAACACTAAACATAATATCTGGATGAGAATCAGTAATATAAAGTAAACTACCAATCATACCTCGATAAGTAGAAATATCAATATTGTTACCAGATTCATCTTTGGAAAGCTTTGTAGTAGTTGCCAAAGGTGTTTTGTAAGCATTTGCATTCTCAAGTCCAGAGTTTTTGACTAGTTCCTTTGCATATTTGGATTCATTTATGAAGATGCCATCTTTTCTTTGTTGTATTTGAAGCCCAAGAAAATAAGTTAGTTCACCCATCATACTCATTTCAAACTCATCCTGCATTTGCTTTGAGAATTCCTTGCAAAGAGTCTCATTAGTAGATCCAAATATAATATCATCAATATAAATTTGAACAATTAAAATATCTTTAGAAATATGCTTTTGTAAATAGTGTAGTGTCTGCTTTCCCTTTAGAGACCCCTATATGAAGTAGAAACGAACTTAGTCGTTCATACCAAGCACGAGGGACTTGCTTCAAACCATACAAAGCTTTATCAAGACGGAATACATGGTTTGGGTGTGTAGGATCAGTGAATCTCGGTGGTTGTTCAATATAAACTTTTTCCAAAATAAAGCCATTTAAGAAAGCACTTTTGACATCCATTTGAAAAAGACTAAATTCCATATAAGAAACGAAAGCAAGTAAAATACGAATGGCTTCAAGCCGTGAAACAGGTGCAAAAGTTTTATCAAAATCGACACCTTCTTGTTGGTTATAACCTTGTGCAACAGGACGGGCCTTATTTCTAGTGATGGTGCACGATTCATCTAACTTGTTCCTAAACACACACTTAGTTCCAAGTATAGTTCTATTATGGGGTCTAGGAACAAGTCTCCATACTTGATTCCTTTCGAATTAATTAAGTTCCTCTTCATTGCAATGATTCAGTCATTATCTTGCAAGGCCTCCTTAATATTCTTAGGTTCAAGAATAGAAACGAAAGCAGAAAAACACATGAAATTTTGAGCTTGGGTGTGAGTAGTTACCCCTTTTAACATATCACTTCGTATAAGATTTGGTGGATGGCTAGACATAATTTTCCATGCGGGACGCCTTTCATTTGTTGAAATTTGATGTTGTACATGATCATCTTCCATTACATCAATTTATTGTGACGGCTGAGGAGTCTTTTGATTTTGAGAATTCATATTTGATTCTTCATCAATGTGTATTGTGTCTTTTCAACTCGAACACCCGTCTCATCATCATCAACAACATGCAATATTTCTTTGGTATAGGGATTAGTTTCATCAAATATAACTTCAATGGATTCCTGAATTGTGCATCTTCTTTTATTAAATACACGATATGCTTTGCTACATAGTGAATATCCTAAGAATACACCTTCATCACTTTTACGATCAAATTTTCCCCAATTATCTAGAGTATTTAAAATGAACACTTTACATCCGAAGACACGAAAGTAACTTAAGTTGGGAATTTTGCCATAATATAGTTCAAAAGGTGTTTTCTCAAGATATTTCCTAATGATTACTTGGTTAATTGTATAACATGCTGTATTGACAGCCTCTACCCAAAATGATTTAGGTAAACCTTTTTCACTAAGCATGGTTCGGGCCATTTCGTAAAAAGATTGATTCTTCCTTTCAACAACCCCATTTTGTTAGGGAGTGCATGGAAAAGCGAAGTCATGTTTTATTCCCTTTTTTTTCACGAAATGATGTGAAGACTTCGTTCTGAAATTCACCACCATGATCACTTCGAATGGTAACAATGGTGAGGCTTTTCTCATTTTCTACTCTACGACAGAATTTTTGAAACACATACAATGTGTCATCTTTTTGTGACAAGAAGGCAACCCAAGTAAATCTACTATAGTCATCAAAAATTACGAAGGCATATCGTGCACCTCCATTACTACGTGTTCGTGATGGTCCAAATAGATCCATGTACAAAAGTTCAAGGGGTCTAGAAGTTGATACCATTTTCTTGGGTTTATGAGAACTTTTAGTTTGCTTACCGAACTGGCACGTCTCACACGGTTTATCTTTCTCAAATTTAATTTTGGGGATCCCCCTCACAAGCTCCTTGGTTACAAGTTTGTTAAGATTATCCTTGGCCGTGTGTCCAAGTCTTCGATGCCATAACCAGCCATCCTTATTTCTAGCAACAAAGCATCTCATATTTTTCTGTGCTAGTTCATTAGAATTTATAACATATACATTGTTGCATCTATTAGCCAGAAGTAAATAAGATTTATTGCTATCTAGTATAGTGCATGTATTTTTATCAAAAGTAACGGTGTAACATTTATCACATAATTGACTGATACTAATTAAATTATGTTTTAAACCTCTTACCAATAGAACATCCTCAATGGAGCATGAAGAACCAATGTTTATTTTATCTTTACCAATGGTTTGGCCAGTGCTATTATCTCCAAAGATGATATCCTTCCATCTTTCCCTTGATAGTGATGTAAAGTATCTGGTGTCATCTGTCATATGATTTGAACATCCACTATCAAGGTACCACCGATCTTTAGTCTTGATACGTTGAGGTACCTACTTCAAGATTAGTATGTATAATTTTGCATGCCCAAGTTTGTTTAGAACCTGCATTTACATCCTTTCTTATGCACACAAAATTAGTATTCCTTTTTAATGGACAGTTATAAGAAATATGCCCCAGTCTACAACAATAATGACATGTGATACGACTATATCTTGGATCATGCACGCTTCCATAGTTTTGAATTGGTTTGTGATTATGTTGGTGATTGTGCAAGTGTGTATGACATGATGACTTAAAATTTTGATGGTGTATTGGCTCTTCGTAACCAAGTCCTCGATGTAACACCCCGTAATTTCTAAATAATAATAATAATAATAATAATAATAATAATAAATAAATATATATATATATATATATATATATATATATATATATATATATATATATATATATATATATATATATAGGAGTTGATGGTATGACTGTAAATAAATTGAATAAGTGCAAGGAGTGGGGGGTGTCCCACGTGATGGAGAAGAACAACACAAAGTGTTGTGTGTTGTTGGGAGGCTGACGTCACCTTAGAGTGATGTGGCCAAATACATTGGGGGCCCACCTTAATTTGTTGGCTTCATCCGGAGAGAGAAAGAGGAGTTTGAGTATGGGATTTGTCCCACATCGGAAATCAACCTAGAATTAAATAATGATAAATAATAATACATATGATCAAGAGTCATCAATCTGGTTAACTACCTTTTGAGAGGCAGTCTGTGGTGGGCAGTTGTACTATACTATAAATAATTTGTCTTCACGAGCGGTGGATTCCGGGATCATGATTAACCGGGCGGATAGGAGAGCAGCTCAATTAAATTCGGGACTATGATTGATCGGGCGGTGGATTCCGGGATCATGATTAGCTAGACGGATAGGAGAGCAAATGCTCCACAATGACTAGAAAGTAAATCCTGCACTACAATAGATTGTGCATGCCCCGTCCTCAGCGAGGATGCCGATTTTTGAAGGGGGTGTAACACACCGTAATTTTTAAATTTTATATATATATATATATATATATATATATATATATATATATATATATATATATATATATATATATATATGGGAAATGCTCAGTTGAAAATGCAAATGTTGTGGAAAACGTGAAAACAAGCCTAGGCCGTTGTTGGAAACAACGGCCTAAGTGGTTTTCCATGTTTTCACAGACATTTGCGTTTTCAACTGAGCATTTCCCTATATATATATATATGATATAAGAGTTGATGGCATGATTGTAAATAAATTGAATAGGTGTAAGGAGTAGGGGGGTATCCCACGTGATGGAGAAGAACAGCACAAAGTTTTGTGTGTTGTTGGGAGGCTGACGTCACTTTAGGGTGACGTGGCCAAATACATGGGGGACCCCATCGCCTTGATCTGTTGGCTTCATCTGGAGAAAGAAAAAGGAGTTTGAGTGTGGAATTTTTCCCACATCGGAAGTCAACCTAGAATTAAATAATGATAAATAATAATGCCTATGATCAAGAGTCACCAATCCGGTTAACCACCTTCTGAGAGACAGCCTGTGGTGGGCAGTTGTACTATACTATAAATAATTTGTCTTCTAATTGTATAAATTGTCCGGGGCAGGGGTGTTACACTCAATTATCGTGGTAGGATCGTGAATTTTTCGTAATAGGTAACTGGGCCCTTCGTATTTTTGTACAATTTTTTCATGTTCAATTACTTATTTACAACGTCTTTTTCTGGTCATCTCATCGTCTTTTGTGTTCCAACGAAAAGTGTCTAGTGTAGCATCAAGTATTCTATTTTGTTCAAGGGCTTCATTACAACCTTCCACTACCTCATCAAATTTTCTTTTGCATTCTTTTAAATCATCAGTGAGTTTAGTAATATAAATAGATTTCTCATGAATTTCTTTTAAGTGTTCATCATGTGTTGCTAAGAATTCTTGAATTTGTTGTTTTAAAAGTTCATTTTCCTCTAGCAATACATCATGATCTTTTCTAAAGGACTCGAATTTTTCCATGATCAAAGCATTTTTATTTTTCAGTTTTTGATTTTTAACAATACAAGAGTCATGTGCTTCATTAGGAATTTGTTTATATTGCCTTAGTTCACGACTCAGTTTCTTAGCATAGTCTTTTAATTCATTACACATGTCAACTAGTTCATCATAATTAGGTTCTTTGATTACCTCTTCTTGAGATGGTGATTGCACCTCACTATTTCCAAGAGTCATGAAGCCAACATCGTTGTAACCTTGCTCATCCTCACTTGTATATGAGTCTAGCCATGTTGCCTTCAATGCTTTCTTTTCCAGACTTGGGTTTGAGCAGTAGTAGTCCCTATTCCTATCCTATGAGACGGGACAATTTGCACGGATGTGTCCAGGCTTCTTGCACTTATAACATACGTCATCTTTATCCTTTTCTCTTTCTCCTTGGTACCTGCCATATTTTTTATTTTTGAGATACTTACGAAATTGCTTAGTCAAAGGGCGATGTCTTCGTCTGACTCCTCATGGTCTGAAGCTGCTTTTGATGGTCGGGATTTTTCTGCCTTTAGGGCGATGGTTCTCTCTTCAGTTTTGGGTTCAATCCCAATATTCTGTCTGTATCTTTTGGTTTCCGTAATCTCCATCTCGTATGTCTTCAGCTTTCCTTGGAAGGTGTAGTAATCGAATTCCTTTTCCTCAATGGTCTCCCTCATTGCAGTAGCTTTTACATCTCACTCGGACGTGAGACAGCTTATGAGTTTTCTGACCTTTTAGTCATGATCCAATCCCTTACCTAAGCTCTTAAGCTCGTATTCAATGATATCGAAGCAGGCAAGCATTTGATCAACATTTCCTCCTTGCAATATGCGAAAAATATCAAACTTATAAAAACATAGATTTACTTTAGCTTTTACCTCAAAAGTGGTTCCCTCATGCCATTTCAACATGCTGTTCCAAATCTCGTATGCTTTCGTGTAGTTTCGCCCGCATCACATTAATTTTTCACTATTTAGCCTTGCATATAGAGCCGTCATAGCTTTGTAATTTGTGGTCTTGAGTGCTAGCTCTGCTTTTGTGAAGGCCGTCTTTTCGTCGCTAACCGGGATATCTGTTTTATTAATGCATACATTCCACACTTCTTCTCCAAGCATCTGTAGAAAATGAGACATACGAACTTTCCAAACATCATAGCATTTTCCATCAAAAGATGGTGAGCGTGTAAGACTTTTACCATTGGAGACCAATGGCTATGATGAGTACAAGTTTTCAGGAGGAGGGATTTCGACCATTAGACCTTTTGCATAAGCTTTTAAGCTTTTGATAAGCACCTCGCACTGATACCATTGTAAATCACTCTAGCAGGGTGAATAGGGTGATTGTGCAGAATTATTTTTTTTAAAAAATCAATAGCAAAGTAAATAAGAAGAGATAAGAAAAATCAAACACAGATAGCACAAGTGATGCAGCGATATAACATGGTTTGACCCCCTGGTCTACGTCCACACCACCTACTTGTAGCAATTCTCCGCCACAAGCATTCCACTATACTCAAACTCTTGTACAGTGATTCTCGGATTCAGGCCGAGAGACCTATTACACCCATAGGATATGTAACACAAGTCCTGTCAATCTTACCGAAGTGGAAGAAAAGAAAAGAACTCAAGATCCTCAATGATCCTGATTGAAGAATACAAATGGTCATCACACACACTTGGATTGATTGTTGAAAGATTAGTTTAGAAGATTTTTCTTAGAAGTAATAGGTGAGGAATACTCAGTGGGTTCGTCCAATTACATAGACGGGGAAGTGTATCTTTCAAAATTAGAAACGATACATTCCAAAAGAGTGAATAGCACAAAGTACAGTCGACCGCAATTTAGGTGCAGTCGACCGTTCATCTTTCTGACGAAAGGTCGAGAGATGAATGGTCGATTGCTTCATTATGTTACTATGAATTGCAGTCAACTGCGATGCGGTCGACTGACATAAGGTGTGGTTGACCGTTATCGTGTTATTCATAACGAATCCACTTTATATTCTTACCATATACTAATGAATCATCATTCAATCAAATACAGATAAAATCCCACAAATATGGAATAGCAACAACTGGTCTTGATAGCTTTCTTGGGCACTAATAACCATGTGCTCTTTTTGAATAACTTCTTCTTTTGCTTGATCTCTTTCTTTTTTGCTTTCCTTCTTTGCTTATTTTCTTTATTGCTTTCCTTCTTTACTTATTCTTGAATCTCTTTTAAATCTCTTATTGATATTATTCTAACCTGAAAATCTGAACAACTTAACTTAAACTTATTAGTATTTATGGACATATTTTGTGCACACCAAACTAAGAGTCAACAGATGAATCATCATGAGAGTTTTAAAACTCTTGATATGATCGGCCGGGTCTGACTACCCATTATAGTATTCAAAGCGGAGCGGCTTGAATGTTTCGGGGATCAGAGCGTCCATGATGGCCATAGAGAATGGGGGTCTTCTTGGGCGGAACCTATTGGTCCGTTGTTCTTGTTTGGGATTGATCTTGTTGAGGCACCTCTCCATCTAGTGGAGACGGCGGTGGACCGAGTCATCCTCTCGGTCAGATCTAGTCGACCCTCGAGATTCTCCTTCATGAGTGGCGGTATGGCAAGGGCTAGGTGTATGCTGGCCACGACTTAGGGCATGGGGAGGGCTAGGCGCATGCTGATCCTAACTCGTGTCAATATTAAGAGCTCGCAAGATATCTTCTTTGAAGTTCTGGAGCTCGGTCTGAGTGACTGGTGCCTCTCCAGCTCGACGGCCCCCAGGTGTAGCTCGACTTATTGGAGTATGAATTCTCCGCCGACGACATGGAAGGGGACTCTCTTCGCCTCCTCAGGGGAGGGGATCTTCTGGTCCTCGGCCTGCGGGGGATCTTCTAGTCCCTCACCCCTGGTCGTTCGGGGTGAGGGACTTCCTCAAGGACTCGTCTTTCATTCAAGCGAGTTCGGAGGTCGACCCCATGCTGTCGGTTAACAATTACTTGACGAAGATCCTGTCTGGGAGGGCTTTGAGAAACCATAGAGTCAGTTGAAGGATTGTAGACCGAGACATGGTCATGAAAAAGGTGTTGCTTTGGACGACTTCGATGAGAGCCCCCCCGAGGCAGGCCCCCGAGACCCTGGAGGGGCCTGCTGAGGAGGAAGCTGTTGAGAAAGGGGCTGTTGAGGCTGCGGTTGCTAAACCTATTGGTCGGGTTGAAGAAGAAGAGCTTGGAGTGGTGGAGGAGGAGGTAGAGAAGTGGTTTTTTGGCTGGACGCCACTACCTTCCCTTTTCCTTTTGGAGGCTTGGCTAGAACTAATTTTGCTGGTGAAGTAAGGTTGAATTGTTTTTTCTGTTTTCCACAGACGGCGCCAATTTATTGCTGCTTATTTTGGTGTGGGAGCAAACAGATGTATTTATGAATTCTTTTGGAAATAAATAAAGCAAACCTATTGACTTCTGGCCGGCGTTTGACTATTTCTCGCCGCTGCCGTTAACCCGCAAAAAGTTTGATACACTAGGATGGATCCCGGCGACGAACTTTCCGATGCTCAAGTCGGTAATCAGGAAGATTATGAAAAAACTATTTGTGGAAAAATATTGATTACCCTCTTTATGGTGGGGAAAGAGGGGTATTTATAGTCGCCTTTTGAGACAGTTTAGAGATAATCATTTATCTCTGTCCCGATGTTTTTGGATAAGATATAGAGTTTAAATCCTTTCATGATAAGAAATTTAGTTTAAACTGTCTCTTAGGAATAACCATGAATTTGAATTATTCTTTAAATGACCTGGGCTGGTTTGTAATTGGTTGTCACCCTGACCCAGTAAGACAGACCAGTTTTTGGGTTATTGGGCTTGGAAAAAACACAGTTCCCAATTCGGACCTATTTGTAGGTGAAATTACCGCTTTTATCTCTGAGAGCTTTACGATTCGTGCCCGATTTAAACGGTTCCGATTTGGTTTTATTTTTAGCCATATCATCCCCATCTTTCTTCTCGAAAGCTAAATAGATCTGTCTATTTTCCTTTCTTTATATTCTTGACATCTTCTTGGACGAGATGAAAGCACATTCTCAAGTTACCACTGGAAAAGATACGTTGTAATTACATTTAATCTTGTACTAGTCCAAATCTTTCTAAAGTTGAAAGTATCTCTAGCTTACATGGACAGACAATTTTAAAACACCTAATCTGTAGATAATTATTGAAGTAAATCTAGTGTTATCTCTCCTGACTATTAGGGACCCTAATATGAAGAAAATTAACTCATTACAGTAATTTCTTCCATGAAATATCCATTTGACAGTAAGGGGCAAATCTGGTCTTTAGACAAGTCCACTTTTCCGTACTCTCTTACTGTCATATTATTAAGTGCTGTACAGAGCGGATTATCTTATTTCTTCATTCGTGATTTGCATTTTCTAACCATGAGATATTGCTCCTTCTCGTATCAAGTTTTGTCATTGTTGTTGGCTAATATTTTGAGTTAAATATTTTCAATCTCTTTCTGTTTGTGATCCTTTATCTCAAACATGCAACCTGGAAAGGTTGATCTGCTTTGTTGTCGTAGTTACCACATAGAAGTCCTGCTTTACTGTCCTGTATATAATATTTTGAGTTAAATATTTTCAATCTCTTTCTGTTTGTGAACCTTTATCTCAAACATGCAACCTGGAAAGGTTGATCTACTTTGTTGTCGTAGTTACCACATAGATGTCCTGGTTTACTGTCCTGTATATATATATATATATATATATATTTTTTTTTTTTTTTTAGTCGTACTAATACTCAACAACTTCACAGCCTATTAAGTATTATATGATATAGTTAATACTCAACAGCTTCACAGCCTATTAAGTATTATATGATATAGTTTGGAGCTTGGTATGGAGGTACTAGAGTTCAATATTGGCAGTTGTGGCTATAAGAATGCCGTATTGTCGTCATCTGCCTCGTCATAAAGTCCAGGTATTTACGCTTACTTTCCTGTTACTCTGCAAGGAGGACAAGGCATCCCTATGAATCTCTATATATCCGGTCTAGAAAGTAAAATGCGGTTTGTTTTTGGGGTGTGAGGGCAACAGGTATGAGTTCTTGTAATTTGTGTAGTGGAAGATGTGGTACTGGCGTTGATCTGATCCTAGGCCGTAGGACCGGCTCAGGAGTAGCAGGAGAGTGGTGGAGGCTGGGTGCGCGGCTCGGATCTTTGTGGCTTGGCTCGGTCTTTAGTACCTGCACACTGCCTAGAAACGCTGGGAGAAGTCCCGGCGACAGGCCTTCCGACGATCTAGTCAGTCAATGAGAAAGTAATAGTAGCTAGGGTTCAGGTGGAGAAAAGTTTATTACCTTTGGAAGTGAGGAGGGGGTCTGGTATTTATAGGCGGGAATAAACGGGTCTGAGACCCTAACGGACCGGGTCGAATCCGTTTGACCTGTTTGACCTGATGATTACAGGGGAGCGAGACTTGAGGAGATCTAGTGGCCCAGATGGGGCCACGTTATTTACCTCATATCAGGAGCCTCCCACTCCTGGAGGGCAGCGTAAGCCAGCCGTGGAGGAGTAGTCTGTCCCTGTTGGAAGAGTTGAGCGGTGTGTCTGGAGAGTATGACTTGTAGCTTCTTGAAGTGGTAAGTGGGGTATAATGAAGGAGATCCTCTGAAGGAGAGAGGCGTCGAAGGCTAGAGACCGTTGGTCGAGAGCCGAACGTCGAATGCCGAACCGAGCCTGTGGGAGCCAAGAATTTAGCTCGAAGGTTATGAATGGCATTTTGAAGACCGAGCATCGAGCCCCCTACGCGCTCGGATACCGAGGCTTACTGTCGAGCACCGAGCCCTGAAGCTTGTAGTGAAAGCTAGGAGGTGACTCGGGGTCATTGTCAAGCGTCGAGCCCCCAAGCTTGCTGTAAAAGCTAGGGGTGGCTCGAGGTCACTGCTGAGCGTCGAGCTCCCAAACTTGCTGTAAAAGCTAGGGGGTGGCTCGAGGTCACTGCCGAGCATCGATCCCTTAAGCTTGCTGTAAAATATGGAGGGTGGCTTAGGATCGCTGCAGACCGTCGAGCCCCCAAACTTGCTGTAAAAGCTAAGGAGTGGCTCAAGGTCCCTACCGAGCGTCGAGCCCCCCAGTTTGCTTCAAAAGCTAGGGAGTGGCTCGGAATCACTATCAAACGTCGAGCCCCCCATCTTGCTGTAAAAGCTACGGGGTGGCTCGGAATCACTACCGAGCGTCGAGCCCCCCAGCTTGTTGTAAAAGCTAGGGATGGCTCAGAATCGCTACCAAGCGTCGAGCACCCAAGCTTGCTATAAAAGCTAGGACTTGGCTCGAGGTCACGGCCGAGCGTCGAGCCCCCAAGCTTGCTGTAAAAGATGTGGGGTGGCTCAGGATCGCTACTGACAGTCGAGCCCCCAAACTTGCTGTAAAAGATGGGGGGTGGCTCGGGAACACTGCCGACCGTCGAGCCCCCAAGCTTGCTGTAAAAGCTATATGGTGGCTCGAGGTCCCTGCCGAGCTTCGAGCCCCCCAGTCCCTGCAAAAGCTGGGGGGTGGCTCGAGGTCATTGCCGAGCATCGAGCTCGCAAGCTTGTTGTAAAAGCTAGGGGGTGGCTCGGAATCACTGCCGAGCGTCGAGCCCCCCAGCTTTCTGAAAAAGCTAGGGGTGGCTCGGAATCACTACCGATCGTTGAGCCCCTTAGCTTGCAGTAAAAGCTACAGGGTAGCTCAAGGTCACTACCGAGCGTCGATTCCCCAAGCTTGCTTTAAAACATAGGGGGTGCCTCGGGATCGCTGTCGAGAATTTAGCCCCCAAGCTTGCTGTAAAAGCAGGGGGGGCGAGATCACTGCCTAGCGTCGAGCTCCCAAGCTTGCTGTAAAAGCTAGGGGATGGTTAGAGGTCACTGCTGAGCGTCGAGCCCCCAAGCTTTCTGTAAAAGATGGGGGGTGGCTCGGGATCGCTGCCGACCGTCGAGCCCCAAGCTTGCTGTAAAAGCTAGGGGTTCGCTCGAGGTCTCTGTCGAGTGTCATGCCCCCTAGCTTACTGTAAAAGCTAGGGAGTAGCTCGGAATCATTGCCGAGCATCAAGCCCCCAAGCTTGCGGTAAATGATAAGTGATGGCTCGGGATCGCTGCTGACTGTCGAGCCCCCATGCTTGCTGTAAAAGATAGGGGATGGCTCGTGGTTCCTGCCGAGCGTTGAGCCCCCCAGTTTGCTGTAAAAGCTAGGGAGTGGCTCGGAATCACTATCAAACGTCGAGCCCCACATCTTGCTGTAAAAGCTAGGGGGTAGCTCGGAATCACTGTCGAGCGTTGAACCCCCAAGCATGCTATAAAAGCTAAAGGGTGACTCGAGGTCACTGCCGAGCATCGAGCGCCCAAGCTTGCTGTAAATGATGTGGGGTGTCTCGGGATCTCTACCGACCGTCGAGCCCCCAAAGCTTGCTATAAAAGATGAGGGCTGGCTCGGGATCGCTGCCGACCGTTGAGCCCCTATGGTTTCTATAAAAGTTAGGGGGTGGCTCGAGGTCCCTGCCGAGCATTGAGCTCCCCAGCTTGCTGTAAAAGCTAGGGGCTGGCTCGAGGTTACTGCCGGGCGTCAAGCTCCCAAACTTGCTGTAAAAGCTACGGGATGGCTCGGAATCACTGCCAAGCGATTAGCCCCAGCTTGCTGTAAAAGTTAGGGGGTGGCTCGGAAACACTGCCGAGCATTGAGCACCCTAGCTTGCTGTAAAAGCTAGGGGGTGGCTCGAGGTCACTGCCGAGCATCGAGCACCCAAGCTTGCTGTAAATGCTAGTGGGTGGCTCGAGGTCACTGCAGAGCGTCGAGCTCCCAAGCTTGCTGTAAAAGCTAGGTTGTGGTACGCGAACACTGCCGAGCGTCGAGCCCCTTATCTTGCTGTAAAAGATAGGGGGTGGCTTGGAATCACTTCCGAGCATTGAGCTCCCAAGCTTGCTCTAAAAGCCAGGGGTGGCTCGAGGTCACTGCCGAGCGTCGATCCCCCAATCTTACTGTAAAAGATAGGGGATGGCTCGGGATCGCTGCCGACCGTCGAGCCCCGAAGCTTGCTGTGAAAGCTAGGGGGTGGCTCGATGTCACTGCCGAGCGTCGAGCTCCCAAGTTTGTTGTAGATGCTAGGAGTGGCTCGAGGTTACTGCCGAGCATCGAGCACCTAAGCTTGCTGTAAATGCTAGTGGGTGGCTCGAGATTACTGCAGAGCATCGAGCTCTCAAGCTTGCTGTAAAAGCTAGGTTGTGGTTCGGGAACACTGTCAAGCGTCGAGCCCCCCAGCTTGCTGCAAAAAAGGGTGGTGGCTCGAGATCGCTGCCGATCGTCGAGCTCCCAAGCTTGCTGTAAAAACTAAGGGGTGGCTCGAGGTTTCTGCCAAGCGTCGAGCCCCCAGCTTGCTGTAAAAGGTAGGGGATGGCTCGGAATCACTACCGAGCATCGAACCTCGCAACTTGCTGTAAAAGCTAGGGAGTGGCTCGAAATCACTCCTGTGCGTTGAGCTCCCAAGCTTGCTGTAAAAGCTAGGAGTGGCTCGAGGTCACTGCCGAGCGTCGAGCCCCCAATTTGCTGTAAAAGATGAGGGATGGCTCGGGATAGCTGCCGACCATCGAGCCCACAAGCTTGCTGTAAAAGTTAGGGGTGGCTCGATGTCACTGCCAAGCGTCGAGCTCCCAAGTTTGTTGTAGAAGGTAGGGGTGGCTCGAGGTCACTGTCGAGCGTCGAGTGCCCAAGCTTGTCGTAAAAGCTAGTTGGTGGCTCGAGGTCACTGCAGAGCGTCGAGCTCCCAAGCTTGCTGTAAAAGCTAGGTTGTGGCTCGGAAACACAACCGAGCATCGAGCCCCCCAGCTTGCTGTAAAAGCTAGGTGGTGGCTCAGAATCACTGCCTAGCATTGAGCCCCGAGCTTGCTGTAAAAGCTAGGGGGTGGCTCGAGGTCACTGCCGAACGTCGAGCCCCCAATCTTGCTTTAAAAAATGGGGGGTGGGTCAAGATCGCTGCCGACCGTCGAGCCCCAAGCTTGCTGTAAAAGCTAGGTGGTGGCTCGATGTCACTACCGTGCGTCGAGCTCCCAAGTTTGCTGTAGAAGCTAGGGGTGGTTCGAGGTCACTGTCGAGTGTCGAGCCACCAAGCTTGCTATAAAAGAGGGGGGGCTCGAGATTGCTGCCGACCGTCGAGCGCCCAAGCTTGCTTTAAAAACTAGGGGGTGGCTCGAGGTCCCCGCCAAGCATCGAGCCCCCAGCTTGCTGTAAAAGGTAGGGGATGGCTTGGAATCACTGCCGAGCGTCGAACCCCCCAGCTTGCTGTAAAAGCTAGGGGTGGCTCGGAATCATTGCCAAGCGTTTTGCCCCCAAGATTTCTGTAAAAGCTAAGGGGTGGCTCGAAATTACTGCTGAGCGTCAAGCCGCGCTTGCTGTAAAAGCTAGGGAAGGGCTCAGAATCACTGCCAACCATTGAGCTCCAAAGCTTGCTGTAAAAGCTAGGGGTGGCTCGGAATCACTGCCAACCATTGAGTCCCAAGCTTGCTGTAAAAGCTAGGGGTTGGCTCGAGGTCCCTGCTGAGCTTCAAGCCCCCCAGCTTGCTGTAAAAGCTAGGGGGTGGCTCGGAATCATTGCCGAGCGTCGAGCCCCCAAGCTTGCTATAAAAGATAGGGGATGGCTCCGGATTGCTGCTGACCGTCGAGCCCCCATGCTTGCTGTAAAAGCAAGGGGGTGGTTCGAGGTCCCTACCTAGCGTCGAGCCCCTCTGTTTTCTATAAAAGGTAGGGGGTAGCTCGAAATCACTATCAAGCATCGAGCCCCCCATCTTGCTGTAAAAACTACGGGGTGGCTCGGAATTACTGCCGAGCATTAAGCCTCCAAGCTTGTTGTAAATGTTAGGGGGTGACTCGAGGTCACTGCCGAGGGTCGAGCCCCCAAGCTTGCTGTAAAAGATGTGGGGTGTCTCGGGATCTCTACCGACCGTCGAGCCCCCAAGCTTGCTGTAAAAGATGAGGGCTGGCTTGGGATTACTGTCGAACATTGAGCACCCAAATTTTCTGTAAAAGCTAGGAGTGGCTGGAGGTCCCTGCCGAGCGTCGAGCCCCCCAGCTTGCTGTAAAAGCTAGGGGCTGGCTCGAGGTTACCGCCGAGCGTGAATCTCCCAAACTTGTTGTAAAAGCTAGGGTGTGGCTCGAAATAACTACCAAGCGTCGGGCCCCCAACTTGCTGTAAAAACTAGGGGGTGGCTCGGAAAAACTGCCAAGAGTTGAGCACCCTAGCTTGCTGTAAAAGCGAGGGGGTTGCTTGAGGTCACTGCCGAGCATCGAGCGCCCAAGCTTGCTGTAAAAGCTAGTAGGTGGCTTGATGTCACTGCAGAGCGTCGAGCTCCCAAGATTGCTGTAAAAGCTAGGTTGTGGCTCGGAAACACTGTCGAGCGTCGAGCCCCCAATCTTACTGTAAAAGCTACGGGGTGGCTCGAAATTACTACCGAGCGTTGAGCTCCCAAGCTTGCTGTAAAAGCTTGGGGGTGGCTCGAGGTCAATACCGAGCGTCGAGCCCCCAATCGTGCTGTAAAAGATGGGGGGTGGCTCGGATCACTGCCGACCGTCGAGCTCCCAAACTTGCTGTAAAAGCTAGGGTGTGGCTCGATGTCACTGCCGAGCGTCGAGCTCCCAAGTTTGTTGTAAAAGCTAAGGGTGGCTCGAGGTCACTACCGAGCATCGAGTGCCCAAGCTTGCTGTAAAAGCTAGTGGGTGGCTCGAGGTCATTGCAGAGCGTCGAGATCCCAAGCTTGCTGTAAAAGCTAGGTTGTGGCTCAGAAATACTGCCGAGCATCGAGCCCCCCAGCTTGCTGTAAAAGCTAAGGGGTGGTTCGGAATCACTACCGAGCGTTAAGCTCCCAAGCTTGCTGTAAAAGCTAGGGGGTGGCTTGAGGTCACTGTCGAGCGTCGAGCCCCCAATCTTTCTGTAAAAGATGGGGGGTGGCTCGGAATTGTTGCCGACCGTCGAGCCCCAATCTTGCGGTAAAAGCTATGGGGTGGCTCGATGTCACTACCGAGCGTCAAGCTCCCAAGTTTGCTATAGAAGCTAGGGGTGGCTCGAGGTCACTACCAAGCGTCGAGCCCCCAAGCTTGCTGTGAAAGATGGGGGAGGCTCGGGATCGTGGCCGACCGTCGAGCCCCTAAGCTTGCTGTAAAAGCTGAGGGGTGGCTCGAGGTCCCTGCCGAGCGTCGAGTCCCCCAACTTGCTATAAAATCTAGGAGATGGCTTGAGGTCACTGCCTAGCATCGAGCACCTAAGCTTGCTGTAAAAGATAGGGGGTGGCTCGGAATCACTGCCAAGCGTTGAGCCTCCAAACTTGTTGTAAAAGCTAGGGGGTGGCTCGAGATCACTGTCGAACGCCGAGCCCTCAAGCTTGCTGTAAAAGATAGGGGGTGGCTCGGGATCGCTGCCGTGCATCGAGCCCACAAGCTTGCTGTAAAAGCTAGTGGGTGGCTTGATGTCTCGGCCAAGCTTCGAGCTCCCAAGGTTGCTGTAGAAGCTAGGGGGTGGCTTGAGGTCACTGCCGAGCATCGAGCCCCCAAGCTTGCTGTAAAAGATGGGGGGTGGCTTGGAATCGCTGCCGACCGTTGAGCCCCCAAACTTGATGTAAAATCTACGGGGTGGCTCAAGGTCATTGCCAAGCCTCGAGCCCCCAGCTTACTGTAAAATGTAGAGGGTGGCTCGGAATCACTTCCGAGCATCGAGGCCTCAAGCCTCCTGTAAAAGCTAGGGGATGGCTCGGAATCACTGCCGAGTGTCAAACCCCCCAGCTTACTGTAAAAGCAAGGGGGTGGCTCAGAATCACTGCCGAGCATTTTTCCCCCAAAGTTTCTGTAAAAGCTAGGTGGTGGCTTGAGGACACTGCTGAGCATCGAGCCCCCAAGCTTATTGTTAAAGAAGGGGGTGGCTCGGGATCGTTGCCGACCATCGAGCCCCCAAGCTTGCTGTAAAAGCTAGGGGGTGGCTCGAGGTCCCTGCCTTGCGTCGGGCCCCCCAACTTGCTGTAAAAGCTAGGGGGTGGCTCGAGGTAATTGCCGAGCGTCAAGCTTCCAAACTTGCTGTAAAAGCTAGGGGTGGTTCGGAATCATTGCCGAGCGTTGAGCCCCTCAGATTGTTTTAAATGCTAGGGGGTGGCTCGGAATCACTGCCGAGCATTGAGCCCCCTAGCTTGCTGTAAAAGCTAGGGGGTGGCTCGAGGTCACTGCCAAGCATCGAGCCCCTAATCTTGCTGTAAAAGATGGGGGGTGGCTCGGGAACGTTGCCAACCATCGAGCCCCCCTGCTTACTATAAAAGCTAGGGGCTGGTTCGAGGTCCGTGCCGAGCGTCAAGCCCCCCAAGTTTGCTGTAAAAGCTAGGGAGTGGCTCGAGGTCCCTGCCTTGCATCGGGCCCCTTAACTTGCTGTAAAAGCTAGGGGGTGGCTCGAGGTCACTGCCGAGCGTCAAGCTTCCAAACTTAATGTAAAAGCTAGGCGGTGGCTCGGAATCATTGCCGAGCGTCGAGCCCCCCAGCTTGCTGTAAATGCTAGGGGGTGGCTCGGAATCACTGCCGAACGTTGAGCGTCCTAGCTTGCTGTAAAAGCTAGGGGGTGGCTCGAGGTCATTACCAAGCGTCAAGCACCTAAGCTTGCTGTAAAAGGTAGTAGGTGTCTCGAGGTCACTGCAGGGCATCGAGCTCCCAAGCTTGCTGTAAAAGCTAGGTTGTGGCTCGGAAATACTGCCGAGCGTCGAGCCCCCCCCAGCTTGCTGTAAAAGCTTGGGGTAGCTCAGAATCACTGCCGAGCATGGAGCCACCAAGCTTGCTATAAAAGTTAGGGGTGCTTCAAGGTCACTGCCAAGCGTTGAGCCCCCAATCTTACTGTAAAAGATGGGGGGTGGCTCGGGATAGCTGCCGACCATCGAGCCCCCAAGCTTGCTGTAAAAGCTAGGGGGTGGCTGGAGGTTCCTGCCGAGCGTCGAGCCCCCTAGCTTCTGTAAAAGCTAAGGGGTGGCTCGAGGTCACTACCGAGCATCGAGCTCCCAAGCTTGCTGTAAAAACTAGGAGGTGGCTCGGAATCACTGCCGAGCGTCAAGCCCTCTAAATTGCTGTAAAAGCTAAAGGGTGACTCGAGGTCACTACCGAGCACTGAGCTCCCAAGCTTGCTGTAAAAACTAGGAGGTGGCTCGAAATCACGACCGAGCATCGAGCCCCCATTGCTGTAAAAGCTAAGGGGTGGCTCAAGATCACTACCGAGCATCGAGCCCCCAGCTTGTTGTAAAAGCTAGGGGGATTCTGAGTATTGAGCCCCAAGCTTGTTGTAAAAGCTAGGGGGTGGCTCGAGGTCATTGCCAAGCATCGAGTCCCCAATCTTTCTGTAAAAGATGGGGGGTGGCTCGGGAACGTTTCTAACCGTCGAGCACCCATGTTTGCTGTAAAAGCTAGGGGGTGTCTCGAGGTCCCTGCCGAGCGTCAAGCCCCCCAACTTGCTATAAAATCTATAGGGGGTGTCTCGAAATCTCTGTTGAGCGTCGAGCCCGCCATCTTGCTGTAAAAGCTAGGGGTGCCTCGGAACCACTACCGAGCATTGAGCTCCCAATCTTGCTGTAAAAGCTAAGGGGTGGCTCGAGGTCAGTGCCGAGCGTCGAGCTCCCAAGCTTGCTGGGGGTGGCTCGGGATCGCTGCCAACCGTCGAGTCCCTAATCTTGTTGTAAAGCTAAGAGCTGCCTCGAGGTCCCTGCCAAGCATCGAGCCACCCAGCTTGCTGTAAAAGCTAGGGTTGGCTCGTAACCAATGCCAAGCGTCGAGCCGCTAAGCTTGCTGTAAAAGCTAGGGAAGGGCTTGGAATCATTGCCAAGCGTTGAGCTCCAAAGCTTGTTGTAAAAGCTAGGGGGTGGCTCGGAATCACTGCTGAGCGTTGAGCCTCCAACCTTTCTATAGAAGCTAGTGGGTGGCCCGAGGTCACTGTCGAGCGTCGGGCCTCCAAACTTGCTTTAAATGATGTGGGATGGCTTGGGATCACTACCGACCGTCGAGCCCACAAGTTTGATGTAAAATATGGGGGGTTGCTCGGGATCATGGCCGACCGTCGAGCCCCCAACCTTGCTGTAAAGGTAAGGGGTGGCTTGAGGTCTCTGCCGAGCGTCGTGCCCCCCAACTTTCTATAAAAGTTAGGGGGTGGCTCGAGTTCACTACCAAGTGTCGAGCGCCCAAGCTTGCTATAAAAGTTAGGGGGTGGCTCGGAATCACTGCCAAGCATCAAGCCCCCCAGCTTGCTATAAAAGCTAGGGTGTGGCTCGGAATCACTGCTGAGAGTTGAGCCCCCAAGCTTTTTTTAAAAGCTAGGAGGTGACTGAAGGTCACTGCCGAGCGTCGAACCCCCAAGCCTGCTGTAAAAGATGGGGGGTGGCTCGGGATCACTGCCGAGCGTCAAGCCCCCAAGCTTGCTGTAAAAGCTAGGGGGTGGCTCGATGTCACTATCGAGCGTCGCGCTCCCAAGTTTGCTGTAGAAGCTAGGGGATAGCTCGAGGTCACTGCCTAGCATCGAGCCCTCGGGCTTGCTATAAAAGATGGGGGTGGCTCGGGATCGCTGCCAACCATCGAGCCCCCAAGCTTGTTGTAAAAAATAGGGGGTGGCTCGAGGTCCCTGCCGAGCGTCGAGCTCCTACCTTGCTGTAAAAGGTAGGGGTGGCTCAGAATCACTGCCGAGCATCGAGCCCCAAAGCTTGCTGTAAAAGCTAGGGGGTGGCTCGGAATCACTACCCAGTGTCGAAGCCCCCAGCTTGCTGTAAAAGCTAGGGGGTGGCTCGGAATCACTACCGATCATTTTGAATCCAAGTTTTTTTGTAAAAGCTAGGGGGTGGCTAGAGGACACTGCTGAGCATCGAGCCCCCAAGCTTGCTGTAAAAGATGAGGGGTGTCTCAGTATCTCCACCGACCATTGAGACCCCAAGCTTGCTGTAAAAGATGGGAGGGTGGCTCGGGATCGCTGCCAACCATCGAGCCCCCAAGCTTGCTGTAAAAGCTAAGGGGTGACTCGTGGTCCCTGTCGAGCGTCGAGCCGCCCAGCTTGCTGTAAAAGCTAAGGGGTGGCTCGAGGTCACTGCCGAACGTCAAGCCCACCAGCTTGCTATAAAAGCTAGGGGGTGGCTGGGAATCACTACCGAGCGTCGAGCCTCCAAACTTGCTGTAAAAGCTATGGGGTGGCTAAGAATCACTGCCGAGCATTGCGCCCCTGAACCTGCTATAAAAGCTAGGGGGTGGCTTAAGGTTATTGTCGAAGGTCGAGCCCCCAAGCTTGCTGTAAAAGATGGGGGGTGGCTCGGGATTGCTGTCGAGCGTCGAGCCCCCAAACTTGCTGTAAAAGTTAGGGGTTGCTCAGAATCACTGCTGAGCGTCGACCCCCAGCTTGCTGTAAAAGCTTGGGGTGGCTCGTAATCATTGCCGAGTGTTGAGCCCCAAGCTTGTCGTAAAAGTTAGGGGGTGGCTCGAGGTCATTGTCAAGCGTCGAGTTCGCAAGCTTACTGTAAAAGATGTGGGGTGGCTCGGGATCGCTACCGACCGTCGAGCCCCCAAGCTTATTGTAGAAGGTAGGGGGGTGGCTCGGGATCATTGCCGACTATCGAGACCCCAAGTTTGCTGTCAAAGCTAGGGGTGGCTCGAGGTCCCTGCTGAGCGTCGAACCCCCCAGCTTGCTGTAAAAGATAGGGGGTATCTCGAGATCACTGTCGAGCGTCGAGCTCCCAAGCTTGCTGTAAAAGCTAGGGGGTGGCTCGGAATCACTGACGAGCATCGAGCCCCCTAGTTTGTTGAAAAAGCTAATGAGGTGGATCAGAATCACTGCCAGGCGTTGAGCCCCCAAGCTTGCTGTAAAAGCTAGGGGGTGGCTTGAGGTCACTACCTAGCGTTGAGCCTCAAGCTTGCTGTAAAATATAGAGGGTGGCTCGGGATTGCTGCCGAGCATGGAGCCCCCAAGCTTGCTGTAAAAGCAAAGGGGTGGCTCGAGGTCAGTGCTGAACATCGAGCTTCCAAGCTTGCTATAAAAGGTAGGGGGTGGCTCGAGGTCACTGCCGAGAGTCGAGCCCCAAGCTTGCTGTAAAAGATGGGGGATGGCACGGGATTGCTGCTGATCTCGAGCCCCTAAGCTTGCTATAAAATCTAGGGGGTGGCTCGAGGTCCCTACCGAGCGTCGAGCCCCCAAGCTTGCTGTGAAAGCTAGGGGGTGGCTCGAATCACTGCCGAGCATTTAGCTCCCCAGCTTGCTGTAAAAGCTAGGGGGTGGCTCGAAATCACTGCCGAGCATTGAGCCCCCAAGGTTGCTGTAAAAGCTAGGGGGTGGCTCGAGGTCACTGCCGAGCGTCGAGCCCCCAAGCTTGCTGTAAAAGATGGGGGGTGGCTCGGGATCGCTGCCGACCGTCGAGCCGCCAAGCCTGCAGTAAAAGATAGGGGGTGGCTCGAGGTCCCTACCGAGCATCGAGCCCCCCAGCTTGCTATAAAATCTAGGGGGTGGCGCGAGATCCCTGCCGAGCATCGAGCCCCCCAACTTGTTGTAAAATCTAGGGGGTGGCTCGGAATCACTACCGAGCATCGAACCCCCTAGCTTGCTGTACAAGCTAGGGGTGGCTCGAAATCACTGCCTAGCGTATAGCCCCCAAACATGTTGTAAAATCTAGGGGGTGGCTCGAGGTCACTGCTGAGCGTCAAGCCCCAGTGCTTGCTGTAAATGATGTGGGGGTGGCTCGGGATCGCTACTGACCATCGTGCCCCTAACCTTGCTGTATAAGATGGGGATGGCTCAGGATCGCTGCCGACCGTTGAGCCCCCAAGCTCGCTGTAAAAGCTAGGGGATGGCTCGAGGTCCCTGCCGAGCGTCGAGCCCCCCAACTTGCTGTAAAAGCTATGGGTGGCTTGAGGTCACTGTCGAGCGTCGAGCTCCTAAGCTTTCTGTAAATGCTACGGGGTGGCTCGAAATAACTATCGAGCATCGAGGCCCCCAGATTGCTGTAAAAGCAAGGGGGTGGCTCGGAATCACTGCCGAGCGTTGATCCCCCAAGCTTGTTGTAAAAGCTAGGGGATGGCTCGAGGTCACTGTCTCCGCCCTTTGTCAGCACCGTCTCCGTCGAAGGCGTCTCGTACCCGTAAGAAGAAGAGGAAGTGGCATCTGCTAGATTGTCCGAGCAAACCAGATGAGTTCGAGCCGGCGCACGGGGTGGACATCCCCTACTACAAGAACCCATGGTCGATCAGGATGTATCCTGACGATATGGAAAACTTGGTCCAATTCTGTAATACCCTAAATTTTTCATTTACTGAGAAATATAAATTTTCACGTGTTGTGCACGTGCAAAATTTTGTATGCATATTTTCCTATAAAATTATCTTTTATAACATGGACTATTATTTCTTTCTTTCTCTTTATTTTTCTAAAAAGCCTATTTTATAAAGCCTAAACTTGTTTTCTTACTTTAATCCCACTCTAATAATTTAAATGTTTTATTAAATAGTCCATGAGCCTAAAGCCCACTATTTTGAGGCCCACAAACTTAATTAATCGTTTAATTGTCACAACTTGTCATGTAGACACAATTAGTGGACAATTGATTAATTAAATTTGTGCAACTTTTAATAGGAGACACTAGTTGGGACACCTGCATGCACTTGTGTGTGCATTGCACACCCAAGGGAGGCCGGTTGTGGCCAAGAGAGAGAGGGAGAGTGGGATTGAGTTGAGGGGTAGTTATTGAGATCATGGAAGTTGCTACAACTTCCCAACTCATCTTAGTCCTTAATTTTTAACTCCTTGATTAATCCTACCCATTCAATCTCATCCTAAAAGAGTATAAATACCCCTAGTTTCTTCTCATTTATACACAACAAAGTACTAAGAGAAGAAAAGGCTAGTGAGAAAAAGATTGAGAAGTTTAAGTGAGTAAAAGATTGAGTGTGCATATTTGTGTGTGTGTTCATTCCAAGAGGAGGACGGCCCATCATCAAGCACAAGGAGGAGGCTCGGGATGCACCAAGGAGCAAGGAAGAGGAGCATCTTGCAACACAATCTAGGAGGAGAAGGATACTTTCTTACATTCTAGGAGACTCTAGGAGCTTTTCATTTTGTTTTCTCCAAATAGGTGGGTGTTTTTCATACTTCTCGAACTATATGCCATGCTAGGGATGATTTAATGAAATTAATATGAATCAGTTAGTTGAAAATTGGAACCATGCTTGTTTAATCAAAAATGGAATGGTAACTTAGAGAATGTTTGATAGAATGATTGCTAATGGATGAATTGTGAATGAAAGTGCTAGAAATCACCATATTGTTGTGCAACATGTTCTAATTGAATGCTATGATAAAATTTGTGCTTATGAGACAACTAGTTGAATTAAATGCCTTTTTGTGTAATTGATTGCCTAAAATAAAGTTTCTTTGTTGTAGAAAGATAAGAAATTGTCTCTAAATTATTTTAGGTGGTTAATGAATAAAAGAACAATGAAATATAGTAGTTGTGGAAATTTAACTCTAAGTTATAAAGAAATATGGTGTTTGTTCTCAAAGTCGAAATTATGGACATAGAACATAATAGGGCCAAAATACATGTTTTATAAAGTAAATAATGGTTATAAAAATACTGGTTTACTGTAAATTCATGTTTGGTAAAATTTGGAGCTTTTTGTTTTCAAAAGAGAAGAAAAAGAAACAAAATCGTTTTGAGATTTATAAAATTTAGAAATGAACAGAGAACTGGGTTATAAACAACCCATTACTCTTTGAGACAATCTGGTCCCTTAGACGAAGTGGCTAGCGGTGCAGTGGCTTTTACTGTAGCCGTGGTCAGACCCCTCAGGTCTCGGGTTCGAAACCCAAGCCCTGTATTTTATTTCGTTTTTTTTAGTAAAAACCCAAAATCCGAGAACATGCTTATCCTACTAAAACCACCTTTCATATCGCATAGGCCCCTTAGCCCAATTGGCTTGCGGTGGCGGTTGACTTGGTCTAGGTCGCAGGTTCGAATCTGGCTTTTGGCAGTTTGAACATTTTTTGATTTTTTTTTTAGTTTAAAATCGAATTTTTGAATTTTAAAAATCCCAAAAAAATACTACGATTATTCTAAAAATATGTAGATCTTGTGAAAAATATTTGAACACTATTTAGACAAAGTAAAAATGAGTTAGAGGTGAAAATTGGGTAGAATTCCATAGAAAATTGTATTTTCGTTAACTATAAAGGTAGTCTATTTTTCGAGAAATTATGTTAAGTGATAAAGGAAAAATTTTGGAAGAAGGAAGATTCAAGTGTGTTAGCTACGGACTCTCATTGTTAAATTAAGTATTGTTTAGGAATGAAAATACGACTTTATGCCTTTGAAATAGATAAATGAAACGAACATTAGTAGGAGAATTACATAAAGGTTAGTGTTGATTAAAATAAGATTAAGAAAGTTTTGTGGAAGGAATAAACTATTTGAGTTTGACTTATTGTACTTATTTATTTATGCATGATGTGCACATGAAATGGAAATTGAATGACTTGATGAATTTATGAATATACAAGTGATGTGAACATGAAATGGAAATTATTGTTAGCCATGAAAAAGAGAACTTATGAGTATGAAAAACTCATTGTTGTAATTATGAGTTGAAATTAAGAATTAGAGTGTAGCTAAGCCTTATACCGGCAATAAAATAAATGCTGGAATGAAATTTGAAATGAAAAAACCAAAAGTTGGGTCATGTGAAATGAATGAATAAGACCAGTATAGTAGGAGTGCTAACCCTAAGGGATTGATTTTGTTCATGATTCAATTAAATTAAGGACTAGATGCATAGTGAAGATGTACTGAAAGTAAGAGAAAAATATTGAGTATGAGGGCCATTGGATTGGCAGCGTGAGAATATTAATAGGATGTCCCATGATGCATCATGAGTAGGACGTGGATACTGCTCCAGAGTACCGTCCTGGTGGCGACGTTTGTGGGGTATTTGGTGACTGCGGGTGGTATCATGTCTATTGTAGGAGGTGAATTACCACAGGATGCCTGCATAATGAGTCATGTGATAGTGCATTGGGATTCTCTCCAGGGAACCTAGACATGAGTTCGTAGGTCATAGAATATCTAGGATACTTACCATAGTTACAGTAGTAGATTAATTCATAGCGAGGGATTGAACCCTACACGATGAAGAACGGTTAAGGGATTGCCCACGAACCTATGTAGTATGGGCTGCATAGACTCTGAACAAGTGCGCATTAGTATCATATAACATAAATAATTGCATTAAGGACTAAGTGTACATTCACAACACGACATCAATAGGATAGTCCCTTTAGCTTTGTTTGTGAACAAGTTTGTGGTTTGTTAAGTATTGAGAATCGTTATACTGTTTTCGGCATAGAGAGAATGGCCGTGTATAATATTTCGTCAGTTGAATGAACTGACGTGCCCACAGTTTCTATGTAGGGTAAAGCACATGAAAAAGACTTAAGAAGACCCGATGCTTAAAGATTATTCAACTGTTGTTATATTTCGTTCATTAATGTAAAATTTTCTTTCACTGTATAAATGTTAATGTAAATGTAACTTTGATGTAAAGTAAAGTTTTATTTCCTTGTAAAATTGTACGAAGAGAAGTGAAAAGATCATGTGAAACTCGAATTCAGTATGTTTTGAAATTCGGGGTGTTACAGGGTGGTATCAGAGCCACGCTTCCAAGTAGTACAAATTTATAGGAAATGACACCCTAGAAGTGGACATTAGAGTGTGTGTTGAGTCTAGAGATTTAAATGTAAGTCACTTACATTTGTGTTGCTCTCTGATTTATGCTTCTCCTCTTTTCTCTAAGATGGCGGACCACTTCGACCCAGCTGGAAATGACAATTGGCACATCATTGAGGAGGATTACTACCCCGGGCAAGTTGATTCAGACGAAGAGGATCCTGAAGAATTTGAAGAGGAATGGCCTGAGTTCCGAGAGATCACTCCACCTCCGGATTCATCTAATGACTCCTTTGACGAGGAGGAACCAGTTCCGAGTAGTCTTATTGTGTCTCTTCAGAGGCAGGTAGAGACTTAACGGGAGAGAGTCGGGGTACTAGAGACTCAGTTGGCGAAGCGCAAGGATGATATTGTAATTCTCAGTCATCGTGTTTGGGAACTCGAGAAGAGAAAAAACATGTACGATGTACTGAAGGACGAAGTGGAGGAACTACGGGGAGAGTTTCGAGAAGCCAAGAGGAACCGTAGGAATTAGACTGTTGTATCTTCTTAATGCTTTCTTTTGATATCAGAAATGTTTTAAATTCTAATGTATAAAGTTTGGAATTCAATAAAATGAAAAGTTGATTTAAAATTCATGTTTTATACTTCGAATTTAATCGATCTTTTGCATCAAAATATGGCTGGAAGACGAGCTCGAAACGGTGAAGGTCTGGACTTGGAAACGGAGCTAGCGAGGGTCTATCAGACACTCAATGTCGTTGCCATGAATCAGAATCAGGGAAGGATGCCTGCGAATCCAGTACCCGATGCAATCAAACTCGTGGAATCATTCCAGCGGATGAAACCACCGATGTTTGAGGGGAAGTCGGACCCTGACACGGCTAACAATTGGATCCGACAGGTAGAGACTATCTTCAAGTCTTGGAGACTCCGGAGTGCAGCAAGGAGAAGCTGGCTGCACTGCAGTTTGAGAAGGATGTGGCTGTGTGGTGGCAGTCGATGAAGCGGATGATGGGAGATGTTGTTCTTGGCTGGGAGGAACTCTTGGAGAAATTTCACAGTCATTATTTTCCCTCAGACGTCCAGGAGAAGAAGGCCATAGAGTTTTTGATGCTGTAGCAGAGCGGCTTGTCAATTAGGGAGTATGAGACAAGATTCACTCAGCTCTCAAGATATGCACCCGAACTGGTGATGGACGAGGCGAAGAAGGCTCAAAAATTTGAGCATGGGTTGAGGCCAAGTCTGAGATCCAGGATGATACCCCTCGGTATCAGGAGGTTTGACAAGCTGGTCAAACGAGCGGTAGCCACAGAGGCAGACATGGAGCAGTTCCACACTGTTCAGAATCGGAGGAACAACTGGAATGTGGGAAAGAGGCCCGCAGTTGCTGGAAGTGTCAGAGAATAGCCGCCGGCTTAAAGGTTCAAGCCTATGGGTGCGAACGCTGTTCAAGTGGCAGGAAGACCCGAGAATACTTGGGTGAGACCTTCTGTGACTTGTTTCAACTGTGGAGAGACAGGCCACTACAAGTCTCTTTGCCCCAAGCTGCAGGATGAAGTCCATAATGGACCAACTCATCAGGCCGGGAAGAAGCCGTACCGGCAGGGACGAGTATTTTCCTTGACTGAAGCTGACGCTGATGAGGTGGATCACGTCAACACTGGTACGAGTGAGGGTGTTTAGGAGTGTTTTTCTGTCATCTCTTTTCCCGCTTATTTAGTAAACTGTTATATAACGAGTGTGTGTTATGTAATAGGAGAACTTTATTTGAATAGAAAGAAAGTTGTTGTTTTGTTCGATACTAGGTCCTCTCAGACTTTTGTATCGCCTAAATTTGCTAAAGTTCTGGGAGTCGAACCGAAAATCTTTCCAGGCAAGATTTTAGCAGTAGCTACTCCGTCAGGGGCGACTTTAACCACTGATCGGTACTATGCGGACTACGAGATCGTGATTGGGGATAGAATTTTTGGGATTGATCTGATCGAGCTGAATGTCTTGGGAGTCGATGTTATCATTGGCATTGATTGGATGTCGGTGTACAGTGCAAGCATCGAGTGCAAGACCAAAGAAGTAACAGTGAAGGCTCCAGGTGGACCTGAAGTCACTTTCTAAGGGAAGAGGAGATGTTCTGGTCTGGTGGTAGCTATCTGCAAGAGGGATGTTCCTGTAGAAGTGCAGCAAATTTCGGTGGTTCGGAATTATCTGACTGTGTTCTTGGATGATTTATCTGGGTTACCCCCGCATCGTGATGTAGAATTCAGCATCACTATTCAGCCAGGGAGTGCACCTATTTCCAAGACACCGTACAGGATGGCGCCTGTGGAGCAGGATGAGATCAAACGGTAGATTGAGGAACTATTGGAGGAAGGCTTTATTCAACCGAGTGCGTCACCTTGGGAAGCACCGGTGCTTTTGGTAAAGAAAAGGATGGATCGATGAGAATGTGTATCGATTAGCGAGAGCTGAATAAGGTCACTATTTAGAATAAGTATCCTATTCCACGAATTGATGACTTGTTCGATCGTCTACAAGGAGCAGCTGTTTTCTCCAAAATAGATCTTCGATCAGGATATTATCAAGTTCGAGTGAAAGTTAAAGACGTGCATAAGACTGCATTCAGAACTCGACACGGGCATTACGAATTCTTAGTTATGCAATTTGGAGTGACGAATGCACCTGCAATCTTCATGGACATGATGAACAGAGTTCTGAGGTTGTTCATTGATTCTTTCGTTATGGTGTTTATCAACGATATTCTTGTATACTCCAAGTCGGAGGAGAAACACACGGAGCATCTGACAGCAGTTTTGAGAAAGCTTCAGGAGCATGAGTTGCATGCCAAGTTATCCAAGTGTGATTTCTGGAAACCTGAAGTGGCATTCCTAGGTCACATCCTTTCTAAGGAGGGAGTGGCAACTGATTCTCAGAAGATAGAGGCAGTAAGAGATTGGGCAAGGCCTACTACAGTGAAGGAAATCAGGAGTTTCCTTGGATTGACGGGATACTACGGGTGATTCATTCAGGGTTATGCTCAGTTAGCCGTACTGATCACTAATTTGACCAAGAAGAATGTGAACTTCAAGTGGACCGAGCAGTGCGAGGCACGCTTTCAGGAGTTGAAAGAGAAGTTGACTACCGCACCTATTTTGGTGTTGCCTAGAGCAGGTGTTGAGTATGATGTCTACAGCGATGCTTCACATCGTGGGCTTGGTTGTGTCTTAATGCAAGAAGGAAAAGCAATCGCTTATGGGTCTAGGCAACTAAGACCGCATGAGAAGAATTATTCGACTCATGATCTGGATTTGGCTGCGATTATCTTCGCCTTAAAGCAATGGAGACACTATGTGTATGATGAGAAGTTGAATATGTACACAGACCACAAGAGCTTGAAATACATCTATCAGCAGAAGGATCTGAATCTGAGGCAGCGGAGATAGTTGGAAGTGCTTAAGGACATGCGTCCTGAGATCAAGTATCATCCTGGGAAGGCTAATGTTGTTGCTGATGCACTTAGCCACAAGAGCAGTTTGGCCAGTTTGATTACGAATCAGAGGCATCTTGCAGAGGATTTGGATTGGGCTAGTATTGAAGTTGTTCTGCAAGGCTTGGGATCATCTTTAGCTCAGTTGAGGCTTCAACCAACGCTGAATGAAAGGATTATCGCAAGTCGGAAGGAAGATGCAGAGATTCTGAAGATGAAGGAGCTGGTTGTTGTAGGCAGGTTGCCCAAATTTCAAATTGAGGATGAAGTGCTATGGTTTGGAGAGAGGCTGTGTGTGCCGGATCAGTCGGACTTGAAAGAAATTATTCTTCAAGAGGCACATGCTACTCTTTTGTCAGTACATCCTGGGAGTACCAAGATGTACAAGGACATTAAACAGCATTTCTGGTGGTCAGGTTTAAAGCGGAGTGTGGCTGAATTTGTGTCGAGGTGTGAGATTTGTCAACAAGTCAAAGTCGAGAATCAGAAACCCGAAGGTCTATTGCAACCATTACCTATTCCGGAATATAAGTGGGATAACATCAGTATGGATTTCATTACGGGTTTGCCTAAGAGTCCAAAGGGCAATGATGTGATTTGGGTTATAGTCGACCGACTAACCAAGTCTACTCACTTCTTAGCAATGAAACTCACTGCTTCGATGGACAAGTTGGCTGAGATGTATGCTGGTGAGATCGTCAGGCTTCATGGTGTTCTGTTGACCATTATTTCTGATTGAGATGCGTGGTTTACTTCGCATTTCTGGAGGAGTCTTCAGACAGCTTTGGGTACCAAGACAGATTTCAGCACTGTCTTTCATCCTCAGACCGATGGGCAAACCGAGAGGATCAACCGCATTCTTGAGGATATGCTTCAGTGCTTTGTACTAGACTTTGGAGGCAGTTGGGAAAGGCATTTAGCTCTAGTGGAGTTCGCCTACAACAACAGTTTTCAGACTAGCATTGGGATGGCGCCGTATGAAGCTCTGTATGGCAGGAAGTGCAGGACACCTGTCCGTTGGTTCGAAGTTGGGGAGCGTCAGATGTTTGGGCCTGAGATTGTGCAGCAGACCTCTGAAAGATTGACCTGATCAGGAAGAGATTGGTGGATGCTCAGAGTAGGCAGAAAAGCTATGTAGACAACCAGATGAGGGACCGTGTGTTTGAGGTTGGTGACTTTGTCTTTCTGAAGGTATCGCCCTGTAAAGGCGTGATCCGATTTGGCAAGGGTGGAAAGTTAGCCCCGAGGTTCATAGGCCCGTATAAGATATTGAAAAGGATCGGAAAAACTGCTTACCGACTTGAGTTATCGGAAGAGTTGCCTCAGGTGCACAATGTCATTCATGTGTCTATGCTGAGAGGTTACATTCCAGATCCGAGTCATCATATGCCTGAAGTGTCGGAGGGTTTGCAATTGGATCTGAGTTACATTGAGCTTACAGTTAAGATTGTTGATCGTCGGGAGAAAGTCTTGAGGAATAAGACGATACTGATGGTCAAGGTTGTCTGAAAAAACCAGTTGGTTGAAGATGCTACTTGGGAATCTGAGGAGATGATGATGAAGGATCATCCCGAGCTCTTTGTTTGATTTGTATTTTCTCTCCTTCTTCTTATTGTGTTTTGTTTTCTCACTATTTAATTGTAGTTCCGGGGACGGAACTATTCTAAGGAGGGAGTGTTGTAATACCCTGAATTTTTCATTTAATGAGAAATGTTGATTTTCACGTGTTGTGCACGTGCAAAATTTTGTATGCATATTTTCCTATAAAATTCTCTTTTATAACATGGACAATTATTTCTTTCTTTCACTTTATTTTTCTAAAAAACCTATTTTATAAAGCCTAAATATGTTTTCTTATTTTAAGCCCACTCTAATAATTTAAATGTTTTATTAAATAGCTCATGAGCCTAAAGCCCACTATTTTGAGGCCCACAAACTTAATTAATCTTTTAATTGTCACAACTTGTCATGTAGATACAATTAGTGGACAATTGATTAATTAAATTTGTACAGCTTTTAATAGGGTACACTAGTTGGGACACGTGCATGCACTTGTGTGTGCATTGCACACCCAAGGGAGGCCGGTTGTGGCCAAGAGAGAGAGGGAAAGTGGGATTGAGTTGAGGGGTAGTTATTGAGATCATGGAAGTTGCTACAACTTCCCAACTCATCTTAGTCCTTAATTTCTAACTCCTTGATTAATCCTACCCATTCAATCTCATCCTAAAAGTGTATAAATACCCCTAGTTTCTTCTCATTTATGCACAACAAAGTACTAAGAGAGGAAAAGGCTAGTAAGAAAAAGATTGAGAAGTTTAAGTGAGTAAAAGATTGAGTGTGCATACTTGTGTGTGTGTTCATTCTAAGAGGAGGCAGGCCATCATCAAGCACAAGGAGGAGGCTCGGGTTGCACCAAGGAGCAAGGAAGAGGAGCATCTTGCAACACAATCTAGAAGGAGAATGATACTTTCTTCCATTCTAGGAGACTCTAGGAGCTTTTCATTTTGTTTTCTCTAAATAGGTAGGTGTTTTTCATACTTCTAGAACTAGATGGCATGCTAGGGATGATTTAATGAAATTAATATGTATCAATTAGTTAAAAATTGGAACCATGCTTGTTTAATCAAAAATAGAATGGTAACTTAGAGAATGTTTGATAGAATGATTGTTAATGGATGAATTGTGAATGAAAGTGCTAGAAATCACCATATTGTTGTGCTACATGTTCTAATTGAATGCTATGATAAAATTTGTGCTTATGAGACAACTAGTTGAATTAAATGCCTTTTTGTGTAATTGATTGCTTAAAATAAAGTTTCTTTATTGTAGAAAGATGAGAAATTATCTCTAAATTATTTTAGGTGGTTAATTAATAAAAGAACAATGAAATATAGTAGTTGTGGAAATTTAACTCTAAGTTATAAAGAAATATGGTGTTTGTTCTCAAAGTCGAAATTATGGACATAGAACATAAAGTAGGGCCAAAATACATGTTTTATAAAGTAAATAATGGTTATAAAAATACTGGTTTACTGTAAATTCATGTTTGGTAAAATTTGGAGCTTTTTGTTTTCAAAATAGAAGAAAAAGAAACAAAATCGTTTTGAGATTTATAAAATTTAGAAATGAACAGAGAACTGGGTTATAAACAACCCATTACTCTTTGAGACAATCTGGTCCCTTAGACCAAGTGTCTAGTGGTGCAGTGGCTTTTACTGTAGCCGTGGTCAGACCCCTCAGGTCTCGGGTTCGAAACCCAAGCCCTGTATTTTATTTCCTTTTTTTGAGTAAAAACCCAAAATCCGAGAACACGCTTATCCCACTAAAACCACCTTTCATATCGCATAGGCCCCTTAGCCCAATTGGCTTGCGATGGCGATTGACTTGGTCTAGGTCGCAGGTTCGAATCTGGCTTTCGGCAGTTTGAACATTTTTTGATTTTTTTTTGAGTTTAAAATCGAATTTTTGAATTTTAAAAATCCCAAAAAATACTACAATTATTCTAAAAATATGTAGATCTTGTGAAAAATATTTGAACACTATTTAGACAAGGAAAAATTAGTTAGAGATGAAAATTGAGGGTCAAGCTGACGGCCTCCCAGGGGGTGGTGCAGGCCCACCAAATCGACATCGCCTCCCAACAGGACCAGCACCTCCGTTAATTGGCGACGGTTCGGGGGAAGGGTGCAGCAGATTATGATGAGCTGGCGATGGCCGCCTCAGAGGAGTTGATGACGGCCCAAGATGAGGGGTACGATAGGGCGAAAGAGCACTTTCTACTCCTTTACCCCGAGGCAAAAGTCGACCACCTCCACTATGGATGGGAGCCCCCAATGCATCCGCTAACCCCCGGTGGCGAGGGAGACAAGGCTCAGAAGGACCCCCACTTGGAGAATGAGGCAGGGGGAGCGACGGCCGACGAAAAGGTTCAGATCCCCCCTCAGAAGTAGTTAAAAATATTTTTTTTCTTTTTCTTTTTGTATTTTTCCACCACCTTGTGTAACTAATTTTTGGAATAAATATAATCATGTTCTTTTGTCGATCCTCTATGACTTGTTATATTTGGCAAGCTTTTTTAGTGAATCGTTGTTTCCTCCCCTTTTTTGCCAGAAGGATGAGAACCAAGGCGCCGACCTCTGTTCTGCCGAGGTTCGGCGACTTCGGAATAGGCTAGAGTCCAAGGAGAGTGTCTTGATTCGCTATCGCAAGCAGGCCCCTGATCGAGAAGCCACAGTAAGCTATTTTATGAACAAGTCCAAGGAGCTCAGTTTAGAGGCGGCACGCCTGAAGAAGGCTATAGCCGATCGAGATTGGGGGAGTGCCGAGATGAACTAGTAAATATCTGATGCTTCCACCAGGCGAGCGAACTTTGAGTCCGTTCTTTGTGAGGTTTTGGTGGAAAAGGAGTTGGAGATTCAAAGGTTGAAAGTCATGCTAGGCACAGTTCGGTCTCGGTTCGGCCAGCTTAGGGGAGGAGGACCCTGTGTTTTGGGTTCCTCACCGACCTTCTATTTGGAAATGGTGAGGCCCGCTAATGTGCAGAGCTCCATTGTCGGGACATCTACACTAGCGATGCCGGTGGTGCTGGATAAGCACGTCGAAGGAAGGACACACTTGGTATGGCTCGACATGGTCCGTGATGGCCGAAAAAGCCCCACGGGAAACACTTAGGTTGAGGTGAGCAGAACCGTTGTAATATCTTTCCTTGTACTATGGCCATTCAAGGCATCCGTAATGAATAAAAATCGATTTTCCGTCCCTGCCTATATTGCAAGAGAGCTTAGGATGTTGTGCAGTGCAAGCTAAGTGTTGGGCTCTGTTTTGTGAGAAAGTTGGGGTGTGGGTCAAGGTCATTGCCGAGCATCTTGCCCATAAGGTTTGAGAAAGCTAGGGTCTGGCTCGAGGTCAATGCCGAATGCCGAGCTCTCGTGCTCTGTAAAAGAGCTGGGGTGTGGCTCGAGGTCATTGCCGAGCGCCTAGCCCATAAAGCTTGAGAAAGCTAGGGTATGACTCGAGGTCATCACCGAATGCCGAGCTCTCGTGCTCTGTAAAAGAGCTGGGTTGTGGCTCGAGGTCATTGCCGAGCGCCTAGCCCATAAAGTTTGAGAAAGCTAGGTTATGGCTAGAGGTCATTGCCGAATGTTGAGCTCTCGTGCTCTATAAAAGAGCTGGGGTGTGGCTCGAGGTCATTGCTGAGTGCCTAGATCGTAAAGCTTGAGAAAACTAGGGGATGGCTTGAGGTCAATGCCAAATGCCGAGCTCTTGTGCTCTATAAAAGAGCTGGAGTGTGGCTCGAGGTCATTATCTAGTGCCTAGCCCATAAAGCTTGAGAAAACTAGGGTACAGCTCGAGGTCAATGCCGAATGCCCAACTATCATGCTCTGTGAAAGAGCTGGGGTGTGGCTCGAGGTCAGTGTTGAGCGCCTAGCCCATAAAGCTTGAGAAAGCTAGGGTGTGGCTCGAGTTCAATGCCGAATGCCGAACTCCCGTGCTCTGTTGAAGAGCTGGGGTGTAGCTCGAGGTCATTGCCGACCGCCTAGCCTATAAAGCTTGAGAAAGCTAGGATATGGCTCGAGGTCAGTGCCGAATGCCGAGCTCTCGTGCTCTGTAAAAGAGCTGGGGTGTGGCTCGAGGTCATTGCCGAGTGCCTAGCCCATAAAGCTTGAGAAAGGTAGGATATGGCTCGAGGTCAATTCCGAATGCTGAGCTCTCGTGCTTTGTAAAAGAGATGGGGTGTGACTCGAGGTCTTTGCCGAGCGCCTAGCCTTTAAAGCTTGAGAAATCTAGGGTATGGCTCGAGGTCAATGCCGAATTCCGAGCTTTCGTGCTCTGTAAAAGAGCTGGGGTGTGGCTCAAAGTCATTGCCGAGCGCCTAGACCATAAAGCTTGAGAAAGCTAGGGTATGGCTCAAGGTCAATGCTGAATGCCGAGCTCTCGTGCTCTGTAAAAGAGATGGGGTATGACTCGAGGTCAATTCCGAATGTCGAGTTGGAGGTGCCGAAGTTCGCACAAAATTGAAAAAAGGTGGAAAGAAACAAGGTTACACTTTTTATTTACACAACAAAAAAGGGGGCACGTGGTGCCAATTACATGAGTTTCTGTTACAAAAGGGGTTTAGTCATTCCCTTCGAGGAACTTGACGAGGTGTTCTGCATTCCAGGGCCTCTTTATGATCCTGCCCCTTAGGTCTGTGAGTCAGTACGTGTCAGGACGTACCACTTCGGAGACCTTATACGGACCCTCCCAATTAGGGGCCAATTTTCTCTTTTTATCGGGATCGAATACCGCTAGCTTCCTGAGCACGAGGTCACCTAGCTTGATATCAGTGGGGCGGACCTTCTTGTTGTAAAACTTCTCGATCCATTGTTGGTATATGCTTCTTCTGATGGCAGATTTTTTCCTTACTTCGTCGATTAGATCCAAGTTGGCTCTGAGGCCCGTTGAGTTGTTCTCTTCGTCGAAGGCCATGATCCTGAGCGAAGGGAGTCCAATCTCTAGGGGGATAACAGCCTCTGTGCTGTAGGTTAGGTTGAACGGTGACTCGCCCGTGGGGATTCTCTTCGTCGTTCGATGCGCCAAAAGTACGCTAGGCAACTCGTCGACCCACAGCCCCTTTGATGAATTATCCAACTGCTTCTTGAGGCCATCAAGGATTTGACAATTCGTGTTCTCAGCCTGGCCGTTTGAATGAGGGTGACATATCGATGAGAAGCGCTGCTGGACGCCAATGTCTTCGCAGAACTTTCAAAAGTTCTGGCCTGCAAATTGGGTCCCGTTGTCTGTGATAAGTACATGTAGGACTCCAAACCGGCAGATGATGTTCTTCTAGAAGAATTGCTGAGTCTGGTGCTCGGTGATCGTGGCCAGGGGCTCTGCCTCGATCCATTTGGTGAAGTAGTCGATGGCCACCACGAGAAACTTCTTTTGGCCCGTTGCTTTTGGAAATGGGCCGACCAAGTCCATCCCCCACATATCAAATGGGGTCGGACTTTCCAGGGAGCGGAGGTTGGCTTGTGGGAGCTGTTTCACCGAGGAGAATCTTTGGTAAGGGCCGCACCTTTTTACGAGTTCCTGGGCTTCTTGTAACTTGGTCGGCCAGCAGCAACCGTGGTTTAAGGCTTTTCTCGCGAGCGACCTGCTCCCCATGTGACACCCCCCGATTCCTTCATGTAATTCCTTCAGAGCGTACTTGGCCTCATCGGGGCCTAGGCAGTGAAGATAGGGTATGCTGTCCGTTGTTGTGTACGAGCATTTAAAGAGTGCCTCGTTGATTATGAAGAACCTCTCCGAACGGACCCATCTCCTTCTAGCCTCGGCCCGAACGTGAGGAAGCTCGCCCTCGGCCAGAAACTTCCTGATGGGAGTTATTCAGTTGTCCAGCTGAGGTTCGGTGACGAGGCAGAGGACTTATGGGAGGTCGATCTAGGACTGAGGAGAACTTCGATTAGGGCGGTGCTGTCGAGCCCTTCGAATGACGACAAGGCGAGTTTGGACAAAGGGTCAGCCTGAGTGTTTTGCTCCTTAGGGATTCATTCCACCGAGGAGAAGTCGAAGGTTGCCAGGAGTTGCTGGACTACCGCCAAGTATCGGACCATCCGAGCGTCACGAGTCTCGTACTCCCTGATGATCTGGTTGACCACGAGCTGGGAGTCTCTAAAGGCCCTAATTTGCCAGGCCCCCGCCTTATGCACCAGGGTGAGCCCAATGATCATAGCCTCGTACTCTGCCTCGTTGTTTGAGGCTGGAAAGTTCAGGCAGAGGGAATACTGGAGAATGAAGCTATCGGGATCTTTGAGGATAATGCCCTCGCCACTTCCTAATTTGCAAGACGAGCCATCGATGTAAACCTCCCAGATTGGATTTGCCTCTTGAGTGTCGAACGGCTCGGAGATAGTGCACTCCGTGATAAATTCGGCGAGGGCCTGCCCTTTTATGGCTGTCCTGGGCTAGTAGCTGATATCGTACTTGCTTAGTTCGATCGACCACTTGACTAAGATGTCAGAACTTTCGGGCTTATGGAGGACTGCCTTGAGAGGCTGGTCCGTATGGACCTGGATAGAATGGGCCTGGAAGGGCAAAGCTTTGGCGCGGCCATTACCAGGGTGTATGCCACCTTTTCCATCTTTGCATATCTTGTTTCGGCCGAGAGAAAGATCTTACTCACATAGTAGAGAGGCTTCTGAACACCTTCTTTTTTCCGGACGAGCACGGCACTCAGTGCGCTTTCCGAGGCTGAGAGGTACAGAAAGAGGGATTTGCCCGGTTTGGGTTTGCTCAGAAGCGGTGGGTTAGCGAGGTAGGACTTCAACTAGTCGAACGCCTGTTGCTGGGGGTCACCCCATTCGAAGCCTTTCGCCCCTCGCAGGGCCTTGAAGAAGGGGTGGGGCTTTTTTCCATACTTGGAGAGGAAGTGGCCGATGGCCGTCAGTCTTCTCATGAGCCACTGGACTTCCTTAATGTTCCTGGGAGTGGCCATGTCGATTATGGCCTGGATCTTCTCAGGATTTTCCTCTATCCCGTGCTGGCTAACGACGAATCCAAGAAATTTTCCAGAGGAGACGCCGAAGGCATACTTGAAAGCCTCATGTTGTGGGACCGAAGGATGCCAAAGGCTTCCTTAAGGTCGGCGACATGATCCTGCCCCCGTCGGCTCTTGACGAGCATGTCGTCGGCGTATAACTCCATGTTACGACTGTTCTGATTTTTGAAAACTCGGTTGACAAGTCTCTGGTAGGTGGCCCCGGCATTCTTGAGCACGAAGGGCATGACCCAGTAACAGTAAAGACCCTGGTCGGTGATGAAGGATGTTTTGGCGATGTTCGGAGGGAACATCCGGATCTGATTATAGCTTGAAAAGGTGTCCATGAAAGTCAGGAGCTCGTGACCCGACGTTGCGTCGATCAGAGCATCGATGCTTGGGAGGGGGAAAGGATCTTTGGGGCACACCCTGTTGAGACCCGTGAAGTCTATGCAGATCATCTAGCTCCCGCTGGCCTTCTTGACCATCATGATGTTAACCAACCACTCGAGGTAGCTGACCTCCTGAATGAACCGGGTGGACAACAGTTTGTCCACCTCCGCTTTTACTACTTGTTGCCTCTCTGGAGAAAACTTGCACCGCTTCTGATGGATCGACTTGGAGTCCGGGGCGACGCTCAGCCTGTGCCTAATTAGGTCCTCGAAAATTCTGGGCATGTCGAACGGGGTCCAGGAAAAGAGGTCGATATTCCGGCGAACGTAATCAATCAGTCATGGCTTCAGGTCGGGGGAAAGGGTGCGGCTCACACGAAACCACTTGGATTTGTCTTCCGCCTCGAATGAGACCTCCTCCAATTCGTCCGTAGGTTCCAACTCGGGTTGGCTTCTTTCAGGCGGAAGTGCGACTGCATCGAGTGGGAACACCCCACCTCTGACCGCGGTCATGTAGGACGAACGTGAAGACTCCTGATTTCCTCTAACAATGCCGACTCTGAGGTCAGTGGGGAATTTCAGCTTCAAGTGGTAGGCTGAGGGAACAGCCTAGAACGAGCAGAGGCCGGGTCGAGGATGGCATTGTATGTCGCCTTGACGTTGACCACCATAAAATCCATTTTCTCGGTCCGGGTGATGGGGGTCGTGTTGGCTGTTACATTTAGCATCATGATCCCTTCAATTTATACTAGGACATCCGAGAACCCATGCAGGGTGTACCCGACCAGCTTTAGCTTATCTCGGGAGAGTTTGAGGTTCTTAAATGCTTCCAAGAAGAGTATGTTGACTGAGCTCCTGTTTTCCACAAGAATTCGACAGACTTCAAAATTTGCCATGATGAGGCTGATAACGAGGACGTCATAGTGTGGGATCCGGACTCCCTCCAGGTCTTCTCCGGAAAAGGATATTGATCGTTGCTGAATCTGGGGGGATGGATGGTCCCAGACGGAGTTAACCTCCCATACAAAGGCTTGCAGGAGGTATTAGATTTCCCTCCCATGGGTCCACCATGGATGCAGTGTAGTTAGGCCTGCCCTCCGGTCTCGTTGTGCTCGGGGTCCCGCTCGGGCCGCTGGTTGATCGTTCAAGGAGGAGGCGAAGGCCTCGGATCCCTCCGGTCTCGTGGATTATCCCGAGTGAACTATCTGAAGTACCCTCGCTAGATGAAGGCCTCGATCTCTTCTTTAAGGGACATATAGTTGTCCGTCTCATGCCCGTTGTCTCGGTGGAAGCGGTAGTAGAATCTCTGGTCCCGCTTCTTGTTGTTGCTTGGTCGGGGAGGGAGTCAGACGAACCCTTTATCCTCGATCTCCATCAGGATTGCCAAGACGTTCTGGGTCAACAGCGTATACCTCTCAAATCGGGGGACCAGAGGAACTCTTTTTAGACTGGCTGTCTCTTTCATGGTTTTCTTGACGGGTTTGACGTCGTCGGCCTTCCGCTTTCCCTTGGCAGTGGCTTCTTTGGTGCCCTCCGGATTTAGGGCCTCTTCCGCTCGAATGTACTTCTCGACCCTGTTGAGAAGGTTGGGGAAGTTGATGGGTGGTTTTTTAGCCAATGAAGCCTTTAGCTGACCGTGCTGAACGTTGTGTCAGAAAACCGCCAAAGCAACGCCAGCGTCAAGAGAGGAGACCGACCTTGCCTCGATGGTGAACCTCTGAACGAAATCGCGGAGTGACTCCCCTCCTTCTGCCCGAGGTCCAGAAGGGACGCGCTCGTCCTCTCGACCTTTTAGCTGGTCATGAAGTGCGCTAGGAAGTTTGCTTCCAATTGGTCCAACGAGAAGACTGAGCTGGGTGTGAGCTTTGAGAACCATTCCCGAGCAGGACCGCGAAGAGTAGCAGGGAAGGTGCGGCATAGAAGGGGATCCGCAGCGCTGTGAATCCTCATGAGGGTCTTAAACCCCTCCATGTGATCATCGGGATCACCCTCGCCGTTGTTTGTCTCGAATTGGAGAGGCCTGAAATTTCGAGGGATCTCGGCTTCCAAGATTTAGGAGGAGAATGAGGGTCGGGTCGGCCGATGACCATGACCCGTCATTGGTCCGCCCTCGCCGAGATGAGCCAAAAATACTTTTGAGCTGATGATTGTATCAAAAGAAACTATTTATCTTTGACCATAAAATCTTCAACAACTATTTGTTGAGTATGTGCCTCAAATTTCCTTTTATTTTATGCTAACACATCTCAGATTTCTCTCCACTACAGTAGATCAACAGGAGATCTAGTCAATAGTAATAAGTTTTTTCTTACTATTAATTAGAGGACTAGGGTTGCCCGTCAGCACATGCCTACGGCACGGCTTCGGAACGAAGCAGCATATGAAAAGCCCTGTAAATATTAAAATATATCTAATCCATTGAAGGAATTAGTGAGAAGCCAGACAGATGTTGTTGTTTAGTTCCGATGAAAAACTTGCTCTATATATCAAGGAGAAAAAATATTTGACGATTAACTTTGGTGTTCACAGTGTATTCTACTATCAGATGTTAATATGATGCATGAATCAGAAACTTCCACCATAGAGTTTATATTGCTCAAGTTCGAATAGTAACACAACAATTAGTTCTAAACAAAAGTGCATGTTTTCATCAGTATATGTTAAAAAATAATTATAAATGGGGATGTAAAATTCAACTTCTTAAAATATTGAGGGTGCAAAATGATGAAATTTAACTTTTGATAAGACAATTGCTACTTTGAGTATAACTTTAGAGGTTAAAATTACCAATGTGAATATCCATTTAAATCTCCATTGCATTTGAAATCAATCAAGGAACTCGGTGAAATTTTCTACATGAGCAATCAAAAGAAGCATTAAAATTTAAAAAATTCGAATATTTACAAACCTGAAATCTGAAAATCTAAATTTTTTTGGTAGAGAGAGAGAGAGAGTGTGTGTGTGTGTGAGTGAGTGACAGAGTGAGAGGGTGAGAGGAAAAAAAATCTAAAAAAGAGAAGAGATGAGAGAGATAGTTTTAAAGTGAGGAGAATTTTCGTTTTGGGAAAAAAAATGTAGTTTTGGGGAGAAATTTTACTTTATTTTATTTTATGGGTTAAAATTGTAGTTTTGGGGAGATATTTTATTTTATTTATTTATTTATTTATTTTTGAGAGGGGGGGGGGGTCTTTTAGGAGGGTGAATGTGAGCTATTGATTTTGTTTCAATTGAATGAGAGTCACCTGATATTTTTTTTCTTCAAATTGCCTTGTGATTTATTATATAGATACGTGGGTCCTTTGTCATAGGAGGAAATTTTCTTTTATAGCGCACTAAAAATTCATTCTCGACAATCAAATTCGCAATCCGCACCCTTCAATTTAATCCATTCTCGACAATCAAATTCGCAATCCGCACCCTTCAATTTAATCTTCATATAATAAAACAATGAGTGAAGAAAACATACTTAATTCAAATTTGTTTTGCCCGTTCATCATGAGGTTGCAAAATAAATAATTTTTCACTAATACTACTATTGCGATCATTGAATACATGTGCAAAACTCATTCAACTTTGTGAATCATTCATTTGAAATGAGGGAGTAGAATTTTTTAAGGTGTCATATTCCTATGCCACATTTCATTTCGTTTTCTCTATTTATTATTGTTATTATTTTTTAGTTTAGCCTTCCGATTCACATGTACTATCAATTTAGTCCCCCATAAAAATGTGAATATCAATTTAGTCCCTTAATTGATTCCAATTTCGTCAAATTGTTGACTTACAGAATTCACAAGATTCTCCTAGTACCTCTTAAAATATGTGCTAATTTCATCCTAACATTGTGTAGTAACTATTTTTGCGTTATTTATTCAAATAGAGGTAGGCAATCTGGGAACTATTTTTGAAAGAGAAAAAAACCTCCAAGCCGACTTCAGGAAGAAAAACAGGTGCATATTTTGTTAACTCCTAATTCGGTGTACACAAAACGTGTTTACAAATACTAATAAGTTTTCATTGAAATTTTCAGATTTTCAGGAATAAATAAATCAATAAGAAATTCAAAAAGAAGCAAAAGAAGGAAAGCAAAAAAGAAGGATTACAAAATCAAGCAAAAAAAGAAATTATTCAAAAAGAGTACCTTTTGATCAAAGCCCAAGAAAACTAGCAAGATCAATTTCTGTAATTCCATTCATGTAAGATTTTATATGTAATTAATTGATTAGTATATGGTAAGAATATAAAGTGGTTTCGTCAGAATCAATACGATTGTGTGGTCGACCGTACTATAGTCTTGGTCGACCGCACCACAGTCGACCACCCATTATAGTTAAAATGATGAAACAGTCGACCATTCATCTTTCGATTTTTCGATTAAAAGATGAACGGTCGACTGTCACCTTTTGCGATCGACTGTACCTCGTGCAGATTTCTTTTTTGGAATGTATCATTTCTATTTTTGAGAGATAAATTTCTTAGTCTATATATTTGGACGAACCCACCGTGTATTGTTTACATATTGCTCTGAGAAAAATCTTCTGAACTAATTAATTCAACAATCAATCCGAGTTTGTGATACTTATTTATTTTTCTTCAGTCAGGATCATAGAACATCTTTAGTTTTTCTTTTCTTCCACTTTGGTGAGATTGACGAGGCATTTCTTAGAAGTCTTGTGGGTGTAATATGTCTTTTGGCCTGAATTTGAGAATCACTGTATATGGGTTTCAGTATAGTGGAACGCTTGTGACGGAGAATTACTACAAGTAGGTGGTGTGGACGTAGACCTGGGGGTCGAACCACGTTATATCACTGCGTCACTTATGCTTGCCGTGTTTTCTTTCTCTATCTCTTCTTGTTTACTTTGCAACTTAATTTTCAATTTTCAATTTCCGCACAATCACCCTATTCACCCCCCTTATGGTAATTTACAGTGATATCAGAGCGAGGTACTTACTAAAAGCATAAAAGCTTAAGCAAAAGGTCTAATGGCCAAAATCCCTCCTCCCGAAAACTTGTACTCATCGGAGACATTCAACTCCAATGGGACAAGTCTAACACGCACACCATATTTTGATGGAAAATGCTAGGATGTTTGGAAAGTTCGTATGTCTCATTTCTTACAGATGCTTGGAGAACAAGTTTGGAATGTGTGCATAAACAAAACAGATATTTCAGTCAACGATTGAAAGAAGGCTTTCTCAAAAACAGAGCTAGGACTAAAAACCACAAATTCCAAAGCTATGACGGCTCTTTATGCATGATTGAACAATGAAGAATTAATGCGATGTGGGCGAAATTGCAAGACGGCATACGAAATTTGGAACAACATTCTGAAACGGCATGAAGGAACCGCTTCTAAAGTAAAAGCTAAAGTAAATTTATTTTTTTATAAGTTTGATATTTTTCGTATGTTGCCAGGAAATAACGTAGATCAAATGCTTGCCCATTTCGATATTATTTCACATGAGCTTGAGAGCTTAGGTAAGGGGTTGGATGATGACCGAAAGGTCGGAAAACTCATAAGTTGTCTCACGCCGGAATGGGATGTAAAAACTGCCGCAATGAGGGAAACCCTTGAGGAAAAGGAATTCGGTCACTACACCTTCTAAGGAAAACTGAAGACTTACGAGATGGAGATAACCGAAACCAAAAGATATATGCAGAACATCGAGATTGAACCAAAAACCGAAGAGAGGACCATCACCCTGAAAGCAGAAAAATCTCGACCATCAAAAGCAGAGTCAGATCGTGAGGAGTCAGACGAAGACATCGCCTTATTAACTAAGAAATTTCGTAAATATCTTAAACATAAAAACTATGGCAGGTACCAAGGAGAAAGAGAAAAGGATAAAGACAACATATGCTACAGATGCAAGAAGCTTGAACACATTCGGGCAAATTGTCCCATCTCACAGGACAGGAATAGGGACTACTACCACTCCAATCCAGGACTGAGAAAGAAAGCATTGAAGGCAATATGGCTAGACTCAGATTCAAGTGCGGATGAGCAAGATCACAACAATGTTGGTTTCATGTCTCTTGGGAATGGTAAGGTGCAATCACCATCTCAAGAAGAAGTAATCAAAGAACCCACTTACGATGATTTAGTAGGCATGTGTAATTGATTAAAAGATTATGCTAAGAAATTGAGTTGTAAATTAAGACAATATAAAAAAATTCCAAATGAATCACATGACTCTTGCATCACTAAAAATCAAAAACTGAAAAATAAAAATTCTTTGATTATGGAAAAACTCGAGTCTTTTAGAAAAGATCATGATGTATTGCTAGAGAAAAATAAGTATTTAAAACAAAAAATTCAAGAACCCTTAGCAACACATGATGAAAACTTAAGAGAATCAGGAGAAATCTGTTTATATTGCTAAACTCACTGATGATTTAAAAGAATGCAAAAGAAAATTTGATGAGGTAGTTGAAAGTTGTAATGAAGCTCTTGAACAAAACAGAATATTTGATGCTACACTGGACACTTTTCGTTGGAACACAAAATACGATGAGATGACTAGGAAAAGATTTTGTAAAAGAGTAATTATGCTCGAAAAAATTGTTGAAAAATATGAAGGGCTCGGTTACCTTATTACAAAGTATTCAAGATATTATTAAGATAATCGATGGCTTGGTTACGAAAAGCTAATACACCATCAAAAATCTAAATCATCATGTCATACACACATGCACAGTCACCAACATAATCACAAATCAATTCAAAACTATGCAAGTGTGCATGACCCGAGGCATAATCGTATCACATGTCACTACTGCTGTAGAATAGGGCATATCTCTTATAATTGTTTTTTAAAAAGAAATACTAATTTTGTTTGGGTAAGAAGAATGTAAATGTAGGTTCAAAACAAACTTGGGCACCCAAAACTATACATACTAATCTTGATGTAGGTATCTCAATGCATCAAGACTAAAGATTGGTGGTACCTTGATAGTGGATGCTTAAATCATATGATAAGTGACAATAGATACTTTGCATCAATATCAAGGGAAAGAGGGAAGGACATCATCTTTGGAGATAATAGCACTGGTCAAATCATCGGTAAAGGTAAAATAAACTTTGGTTCTTCATGCTTCATTGAGGATGTTCTATTGGTAAGAGATTTGAAGCACAATTTACTTAGCGTCAGCCAACTATGTGACAAAGATTATACTTTTACTTTTGATAAAAATGTATGCATTGCACTAGATAGCAATAAATCTTGTTTACTTCTCGCTAACAGATGTAATAATGTATATGTTATAAACTCTAATGAATTAGCACATGAGAATATAAGGTGCTTTGTTGCACGAAATGAGAATAGTTGGTTATGACATCGGCGACTTGGACACACAGTCATGCAGCCATGGATAATCTCAACAAACTTGTAACCAAGGAGCTTATGAGGGGGATTCCAAAATCAAATTTGAGATAGATAAACCTTGTGAGTCGTGTCAGTTCGGTAAACAAACTAAAAGTTCTCACAAGCCTAAGAAAATGATATCAACTTCTAGACCCCTTGACTCTTGCACATGAATTTATTTGGACCATCACGAACACATAGTAATGGAGGTGTACGATATGCTTTTGTAATTGTCGATGATTATTGTAGATTCACTTGGGTTGCTTTTTTGTCACAAAAGGATGACACATTGTATATTTTTCAAAAATTCTGTCGTAGAGTGGAAAATGAGAAAAGCCTCACCATTTTCACTATTCGTAGTGTTCATGGTGGAGAATTTCAAAACAAACTCTTCAAACCATTTTGTGACAAAAAAAGAAATAAAACATAAGTTCGCTTGTCCTCGCACTCCCCAACAAAATGGGGTTGTTGAAAGGAAAAACCGATCTCTTCAAGAAATGGCTCAAACCATGCTTAGTGAAAATGATTTTACTTAAGTCATTTTGGGCAGAGGATGTCAATACAGCATGTTATACAATTAACCAAGTAATCATTGGAAAATATCTTAAGAAAACGCCTTTTAAACTATATTATGGAAAAATTCCTAACTTGAGTTACTTTCGCGTCTTCGGGTGCACAATGTTTATTTTAAATACTCTTGACAACTTGGGGAAATTTGATCGTAAAAGTGATGAAGGCGTATTCTTAGGGTATTTCCTAAGTAGCAAGGCGTATCGTGTATTTAATAAAAGAAGTTGAACCATTCAAGAATCCATTGATGTTATATTTGATGAAACTAATCCCTACTCTAAAGAAATATTGCATGTTGTTGATGATGATGAGACAGGTGTTTGTATTGAAAAGAAACATATACACATTGACCACGAACCAAATGTGGATTTTCAAAATGATAAGCCTCCTCAAAATGAAGATGCATCCAAATCCCAAATCGAAGAGATGCCTACATAACTAATTGATGCCATGGAAGATGATCATATAAAATATCAACTTTCTACCAACGAAAGGCCCCCCGAATGGAAAATCATATCTAGCCATCCACCAAATCTTATAAGAAGTGATATGTCAAAAGGGGTAACTACTCGAACACAAGCTTAAAACTTCCTGTGTTTTTTCGCTTTCGTTTCTATACTTGAACCTAAGAATATTAAGGAGGCATTGCAAGATAATGACTAAATCATTGCAATGCAAGAAGAAATTAATCGATTTGAAAGGAATCAAGTATGGAGACTTATTTCTAGACCTCACAATAGGGCCATACTTGGAACTAAGTGGGTGTTTAGGAACAAGTTAGATGAATCGGGCACTATTACTAGAAATAAGGCTCGTCTTGTTGCACAATGTTATAACCAACAAGAAGGTATTAATTTTGACGAAACTTTTGCATCTGTTGCACGGCTTTAAGCCATTCGCATTTTACTTGCTTTTGCTTTTTATATGGACTTTACTCTTTTTCAAATGGATGTCAAAAATACTTTCTTAAATGGTTTTATTTTGGAAGAAGTTTATGTTGCACAACCACCGGGATTCACTGATCCCATACACCTAAACCATGTATTCCGTCTTGATAAAGCTTTGTATGGTTTGAAGCAAGCCCCTCATACTTGGTATGAACGACTAAGTTCGTTTCTAATTCACATAGGCTTCTCTAAAGGGAAAGTAGACACTACACTATTTATAAAATATGTTTGTGAAAATATATTTTAATTGTTCAAATTTATGTTGATGATATTATATTTGGCTCTACTAATGAAAATCTTTGCAAGGAATTCTCTAAGCAAATGCAGGATGAGTTCGAAATGAGTATGATGGGTGAACTGACTTATTTTCTTGGACTTCAAATACAACAAATAAAGGATGGCATCTTTATAAATCAATCCAAATATAGAAAGGAACAAGTCAAAAAGTTTGGTCTTGAGAATGCAAATGCTTACAAAACACCTGTGGCAACTAGCTACCACTAAGCTTTCCAAGGATGAATCTGGTAACAATGTTGATATTTCTACATATCGTGGTATGATTGGTAGTTTATTTTATATTACCGCATCTCGTCCAGATATCGTGTTTAGTGTTTGTTTATGTGCGTGTTTCAATCGTGTCCCAAAGAATCGCATTTGGTTGCTGTTAAGTGTATCATTCGATATCTTAATGGCACACCAAATACTGGACTTTAGTACACAAAAAATAGAAACTTTTCTCTTGTAGTGTACTCTGATGCAGACTATGTCGGCAGCTTAACAGATAAAAAAAGTACTAGCGGCACATATCACTTCTTGGGCAATTGCCTTGTCTCATGGGCATCCAAGAAGCAGAACTCTGTAACTCTCTCCACTGCCGAAGCTAAATATATTGCCACTGGATCTTGCTGTGCACAGGTATTATGGATAAAAAATACTTTAGACGACTACAAGGTATTCTTTGATCACATTCCGATTAAATGCTACAACCGTAGTACTGTTCATATGACTAAAAATTCTGATCAACATAGTCGCACAAAACACATAGATATTCGGTATCACTTTATTAAAGATCATTTTGAAAAGGGAGATATTATTCTTGACTATGTTTTCACTGATTCTCAACTTGCTGATATCTTTAGTAAGCCATTAGATGAAAAACAATTTCATTTTTTAAAGGGAGAATTGAACGTTATTGATATTTCTGCTTAAAATTGTGCTTTCGGTCGACTGGAAGGTCAACTGTTCGCCTGTGAAGGTGTACAGTCGACTGGGTGGTCAACCGGTTTGCTCTCGGTTTTTCTTTTATCATCGAAAATATGCGTACTGTATTTGCGGTGGACCGTTTGGCCGACCGGTTCACTCTCGGGCTGGTTTTTTGTATAACTATGATTTCACTTAGTTTTCGGTCCACCGTTCGGTCGACCGGTTCTGTCACCTTCTGTTCAGTTTTTTTTACTTGTTTGTTGTTTTTTAAAGAAACATATATTTACAGTTCTTCTATGGTTTCTAAATTCTTGAAATTCATCCTTCTTTATCTTTTGCTCCATGTCACACGTTTGTATCGGGAAAATCTCAAATCTATGATACCATGAAGAACTTTCACTGTATATCAAAGAGTATCGCGATCAACGGTATCATGTAAGTAGATTTTCCTTATGTTGTCAAAAATATCATATTCTCCGAAATATTCTCTTGTTTTGTATGTTCATTTATCTTTTTTCATGCATGAAATTAGGGGGAGTATGTTATACACTTTGTTTATGCTATTCTTTCGTTCCCTGTTGGTGTGTTCCAAAAAGGGGGAGAATCTTTTTGAATGTTTTTACTAAAAATAAATGGAAATCTTTGATACAGAAAGTATTGGATTAAGGGGGGGTATTTATATGCTTTATTCTTTATTTTCAACATTCAAAGGCATGTTTTGTTCACACCAAAAGGGAGAGATTTTTGACTCCTAGTTTAGTGTGCACAAAACGTGCTTACAAATACTAATAAGTTTTCATTGAGATTTTCAGATTTTCAGGAATAAATAAATCGATAAGAAAATCAAAAAGATTCAAAAAGAAGCAAAAGAAGGAAAGCAATAAAGAAGGTTTACAAAAACAAGCAAAAGAAGAAATTATTCAAAAAAGCACATGTTGATTAAAGCCCAAGAAAGCCACTAAGATCAATTTCTGTAATTCCATTCATGTGGAATTTTATATGTAATTGATTGATTATTGATTGATTAGTATATGGTAAGAATATAAAGTGGTTTCTTCATAATCAGCACAATTGCGGTCGACCGTACTATAGTGTCAGTCGACCGCACCACAGTAGACCGCCCATCATATAGGGGTGGCGAACGGGTCGTTCGGGCCGGTCCGGGCCCAACCCGTACGGGTTGGCAAGGTTGAGTAGCCGGGCCGGGCCGGGCCGGGCTAATTCTTCATTTGGGTGGCCCGCCCAACCCGTGAACCTTTTAGGGCTCAACCCGGGTTGGGCCGGGTCGACCCGCGGGTTGGCCCGTTTAATAATATATATATATATATATATATATATATATATATATATATTTTTGGTAGCTTAAATTGAACTAATAATAATAATAATTTTACAAATGATGTATACAAACAACCATATTTTTGTTTGATGAATACTACATTTCTTAAAAAATTATAATACTAAGTAAGTAATAATACTAATAAGTAATAATACTACAATTCTTCAAATTGAATCAAATATCCCCAAATGATGTTTAATTATAATACTAAGTAAGTAATAATACTAATAAACAAAAAAATCGTAATAATAATAATAAGATTGAAAGAGTGAAATTGACAACAAATTTTGAAATTTTATTCATATGAATTTAAGTTATACAATTTGAACAATTTATAACGAAATGAAGAATTCAATTCACAAATAAGTTTTATACAATAACATATTTCTTATGTACAATTTTAATTGACTACAATTTTTCTAATTTAACATAACAAGAAAA